>JAFIRS010000364.1:0-600000 GCA_018342105.1 Gonioctena quinquepunctata | reverse complement strand
TAAATTAGACGATTGAAAAACTATTTTGTGTTCCGATCCAAAGTAGAGCCAATTAATCGAATCCAATTATGATAATTGAATACATCGCAACTAATTAACAATGCAAACTATTTGACAGTAATTGTGGTGTAAGGCACACAAAACCCAACCGTATTCCTAATCAAGATAGAGCACACGTCGATCCTGCGATTCTTCGTCAAACCCCGCCCGAACAGTCGCCGATCGAGCTAAACTGGTCCTTCGAGCCGCATAAATATGGCCGACAATGCGCGGCACGCTCGATGCCAATAAGCTCCGACGCCACGGTGAAGTCATTGGCGGGAGCTTCGCCACGCCTATCGCAAGGGGTTCTTTTGAAACGAATATTAGGGAGTTTCTCGACGCGTAAGAGACTTACGCGACCGCTTTTTCCAATTGAAATAGTCAGTTTACTCTCATATTTGGTCATGTAAGGTTCTGCACGCTGAGCGCCTGATGAAAAAAACCGCGCCAAAAATCACAACGATTTTCACAAAAACTGTGGCGTTTCCGTTCTCGTTACCCCTGCCAGTGTCGTAGTGAGCGTCGGGACAACGATATATCCGTTTCAGAAAGTGCTGGATTATGAATGAGTGCGAGTTCTCTATCCGACGGTAACTGTTCCAAGCCTGTTAGCAACCAAACATCGAAAAATGAACAATGAAACGTTAGAAAACACCATCCACGTCACGGCCCCGAGTATCTTGAACAAACCCTCCCAAACGATGCCTCAAAGATCCCCGTTCGCCATACAGGAGCTTCTAGGACTCAGTGACAGCCATCACAGATCCCCAACGGCAGCGGTATCTGCCATAACTCCGAATGTGTATCACCAGAGACATTTGCAGGCTCCAACATGTTTTCCGTCGGACCATGGCTTCAACCACCATCATATGACCATGGCGGCGAGCCGCATGGCTTATTTCAACGCTCAGGCGGCAGTCGCAGCGGCTTTTTTGCCGCACAATCTGGCGGCAAGTATGAACGCTAACGGGGCACCTTCGCCAGCGGCGGTTTTGGGTCTTGCCGGGCATCAGACTGGAAGTTCCGGTGAGTTTTGGAATGCTTTATATGGATTTTTTTTCGGGCTTACAATCATCAATAACGTTCTCCATATCACAAATATGTGACAAGTTGAAGATCAGGAATATAGGTACCTCTCCAAAAAGAGTAGTACCTATGATAGAATATTTTACGGATTTACAAAATATTTATTGCCAATTTCATGTGGGAATTCTAATGGATAGATATAGATAGGTTCATTGATCAGACAGAAAATAACATTGGATTGGCAAGTTAAGAAAACACTTAAAATTTTGATGATTCATAATGTTGAAAAACAAAAATTACCTCAAATAAGTATATACACACAAAACAGAATTTAAAATTGATGGGAAACAATGAAAATTTGTATTTTGTAAAATGCGTGTAGCCTAATATGGAAAAAATTTGCTCCTGCATATTTTGGCGCTTTTTTATTACTTATTGCTGGTGCAAAAAGCTAGTTCATATCAGAAGTCGTTTCTTCTTCGATTTAGATGACTATGAATATTTGAAATTTGTGTAAAACAGTTGTCATGAATGTAGGTATCAATTAGTTTATATAAATAAATGCTTGTGAAGATTAAAAGATGTTTCTCTTTGAAGACGACCTCAAGAGCCAAATTATAGACTACGTTATTACGTTGAATAAACACGAATAGTACACAGATATTATTCTTTCTTCAGTAAAATAGTTATTTTTTTTTTGCAAAAAGAGCTTATTTCATTTAGAGTAGATCATATTAATGCATTCTTCCCATCTGAGTTTATTGTCAATAATTGTGCCTAAAAATTTGCAACTTCCTTGAAACTATAATGTGTTATTATTACAAAGTCCAAAGTCTTTCTGTCACACATTTTGAAAATTGAACAGCGACGGTTTTTCAACAGTTCAAAATCGAAGGTTTTTTGTAGGATAATATGTTGTTTTAAAAGCACTTCATTAATACCTGAACTAGATGAATAATAACAAAATCAGAGAACCAACCCTACCTCGAGGAACCTCAGATTTGACTAAAAATTCATCAGACCATTAACTTTCACTGTTTATTTCTGCCCGTCCAGAAATAATCGGATCCATTCTAATTTGTTCCTAAGAATGCCAAGTACATTTATTTTCGATGATATAGAAAAAGGAGTTCAGTGTAAAAAAAAGAATAATTTCGTTAAACATAAACCATATTTTTATTTAACTACAAGTAAATGTGTATGATATGAAAATCTATTATGTAAAGGATTTAACTCATATATTTGTAATGAAACAAAAGTAGTATTCGATAAAAACCCGTTTTTGATATTGCTCTGTTTGATTATGTATTTTTAATATTAAAAAAAAAACAAATTATATTATTCTGGAAGACATACCTAATACGAGAAACTGATATTTATTGTATTGAAATCATTTTTGTTCATTTTATAGAAATGTTTAAAGATCAGCATCAAAATGATATTGAAAAGGGAAACATTCTCAATTGAATATTGAATAGAATTTTTTTTCCGTGAACTAAAAAATCCTCGACAAAAATAAGGTTTTTCTTCGATTTAGATAACTATAAATATTTGAATTTTGTGTGAAACAGTTTTTATGAATGTAGGTATCAATTAGTTTATATAAATAAATGCTTGTGAAGATTAAAAGATATTTCTCTCTGAAGACGACCTCAAGAGCAAAATTATAAACTACAACGTTGTAACGTTGAATAAACTGACGAATAGTACACAGATATTATTCTTTCTTCGGCAAAATAGTTGATATTTTTTTGCAAAAAGTGCTCATTTCATTTAGAGTAGATCATATTAATGCATTCTTCCCATCTGAGTTTATTGTCAATAATTGTGCCTACAAATTTGCAACTTCCTTGAAACTATAATGTGTTATTATTACATACCCTTCCAAAGTCTTTCTGTCACACATTTTGAAAATTGAACAGCGACGGTTTTTCAACAGTTCAAAATCAATGGTTTTTTGTAGGAGAATATGTTTTAAAAGCACTTCATTAGTACCTGAACTAGATGAACGATAACAAAATCAGAGAACCAAGAACACTACATTGAGGAACATCAAATTTGACTAAAAGTTCATCAGACCATTATCTTTCACTGTTTATTTACGCCCTTCCAGAAATGATCGGATCCATTATGATGTGTCCCTAGGAATCCCAAGTATATTTAATTTCGATTATATAAAAAAATAATAAGTCGTTCAGAGTCTAAAAAAAAATAATTTCGTTAAACATAAACCATATTTTTGTTTAACTACAAGTAAATGTGTGTAACATGAAAATGATTTAACTTATAAATAAAAAACCGTTTTTGATATTGCTCTGTACGATTGACTTATTAAAAAAATCACTTAGATTATTCTGGAAAACAAACCCAATACGGGAAACTGATATTTATTGTATTGATCTCGTTTTTCTACATTGTATAGAAATGTTTAAAGATTAGCATCAAAATAATGTTGAAAAGGAAAACATTCTCAATTGAATTTTGAAGAGAAAGTTTTTTCTGTGAACTAAAAAATCCACGATGAAAATGAAGTTATTTTTTGTGAATATCTAAGAGAAAACAACTACTTCCCCGGCTAAAGCCACGCTGGACTTTGAACTACATCTGATAGATATTCTGAAAGGACCCTAACTCAAAAGAAAAAATCTAATATTTAAAATTTGCATTTTCATGCAGATAGTTATTTGATTTTCTATTCCAGTCTTAATTAAGCACTCCTATTGACGAAGGAGGCAAAGAAAAATGTTTTTCAAGAAGGAACACTCACCAGAAATCATTTATAACATTGTTGCAAGACTGCATCGCATTCACTAGTACTAAAGTTTATCTTTCACATCTGATTTTATAAATACCCTGTTCATATTATCAAGCAAATCAATCAAAATAATGTAACTGAAGCAAAAAAAATCGGAACGCAGTTAGATATTCCATATTAAAAAACTAAACTACTAACATATAGTTGAATTTATGTGGGAATATTGTAAAACAACTGCAAAATACAAACAGAATGATAACATAATAGTTATGTTATATGATGTATGTTTCAACACAACCCATTATCAATTGGGGAATGATTTCTATCGACAAAACTTTGGGTTGGCAAGGGATCCTCCATTATCCCCAAAAGTATGTAATATATGCACGAAAGACTTTGAAAAAAGTATATTTATACCTAACAAATTTGTTTGGTGGAGATATGTCGATGATATTCTTATAATTTGGCCACATAACAGACAAAAAATAGTTTTTTTTTACCGTTATATAAGTGAAAAGGAACCCACGATCAAATAGAAGCTAGTGATGTCAGGAAAGGCACATATAGCTTAATTTCAATTCAAATCACCAAATAAGAACAAAATAATCTTCATAACAGATACAGATAACGGATTGGATTTCTTGATCTCAAAAAACATGTTAGTGATGAGATTGTTTTCATTGAAAAGTTCCTCGAAGATAATGCAATAGAATAATCCAATAAATTGAATATATTTCTGATGAAAAATTAAAATAATCAGTAACAAATTAAATGTAAGAACACTGTCCAAAACTCATAATACCTTGAAATCGGAATCAGTCCCAACAAAACCAAAGCGGGAAAAACAAAAATGTGTATATAGTATTCTATGTATGTATACAGTGTACATGTAGGTATGTGTGGTGACACTTACATTGGAGAAACGTCAAGAACTTTGAAAATAATAAAATCTGAACACAAGCACAGGAATAAAATAAAAAATAGAGACATTGGAAGATGGAAATTACCTAAACATATATTCACACAAACTAACACACACCTATGGTGGATTGGGAAAATACAAAGAGAAGTGGGTGATCGAAAATTATATTATAGCGGCGTGTTCTCAACAATAACCTACAATTGATTATAAAAACATCACAGATCATTACAAAAATTAGATTGAGAAAAATGTATTAAAACGATTAGTTTTACTGTTTTCGTATTATTATAGTAATTATTGATATGTAATGTAATAGCTAAACGTCTATTCTATGACATGGATATCTCTGCTAAAAAAAGAGGTGGAACTAGATAACTTTCGTATAGTTCTACAATACGTCTAAGAGATCCATTTCCGATAAAGCTCAACGAGGTGCCGACCACAAGCAGAAACGTACGCGGTTTAACAAATTATTTCGCCAGTATAAAATATGATATTTACTAACGAGTGTAGTAAGTGGTACTTTATAGTAAATTCGTAGACAATGAGTTTTTCTAAACTACTAGTTTTTCAAACTGAAATATCCTTTGTATCTTCTAGTAGGCAACAAAGTACACTTTTGCGAATACCAGTAAAAAAATAGGTACTTATTCTTGATGTATCGAAAAAAAGTAATAATATGCAGGTACCTACGAAATATACTTTCTTGTAGAATATAAAAACTCGGCTTCAGGAATTTCGGGTACAGATATGACTAAATTGTATTTGATGTAGAATTGGTGGAAAAATAAATGAAATTTATTAAATTGAGTTTAACACGTTCAAATACAATGCGGAAAAATAATTAATAAATTTTAACTTAAGTCAGTTTAACTGTCACTCCCGTCATCCAAGTTCACAACATTTTTTTCTCTGGCAACTTAATCTATATTCAAATATGATTTTTCTACTTTTTGTACATGCGCTACACAATTTTCCCAGCATTTATTTGGAATATTCTGCTCTTCTGACTGAATCAAAGCTACCACAGATTAATTTAAAGTTGGCAAAACATTATTCCTTCTTACCGATGTGTTCAGTTGGATTGAATATGCAATGGTAATGAGGAAGTCTTACCACTGTATAACCCATTTCTTTTGCCAATGTCTCACAATAATATTGTTTTTGTATTGAAAATGATTTTATTATTTCTCAGTTTCATCTTTATTGTTTAAATTTACTTGAATTATTATCTGTTTTATATGAGATATTGATGTTATTCTTATGCAAAACATTTTTTCGGTAGGATGGCCTGAATATGTGATAACTTCGAAATTATGTTTATCGATTTGAGTTAGGAAACACTTCTATAATAGCTTTTTTATAAAGTTTTCTTGAAAGAATATTATCTATAAGGTTTGGACTATGACCGTTATCAATAGCAATTTGTTTAATTATATTTAATTCTTTATTGAAATATTCTTCTGAAAGCGAAATATTAATTAATCTATGTATCATACTTTATATGCGGCTAATTTATGTTGGTTTGGATGCGTTGATGTAAGAAGAAGAACCAGAAATCTAAGAAGGTCGTAAATCACCAACCACTTGAGTTATCAGCAGGCGGTGGATTCTACGCAGAGTTGTACCTGCCCTAGCCATTAAATTTTGTTTTATAGGTAGGTATAATGATATTGGGTTAAATTATTAGGAAAAATCGCTCGAATTTAATTGAGAATTGTTTATTTTATATAATAATATAGGATAATAATATATATATATATATATATAATTATATTATATTATATAATAATAAATGTTAAACTTTATACTTCATATAAAGTTAAGTTTCTCGATAAAAGGTATTTATAAACAAAATTACTCACGAAGATCAGTTTCACTGTCGTCATCCAAATTGATAATAAACTATCCTTTTTTCTATATCCATATATGACTTTTCCACCTTTTTAATATGGGAAACACACTTGGCCCAGCTGCTATCAGGAATGTTTGCAGTTTATGTTTGAATAAGAGCTACCACAGTTGAACTTAAGGTTGGAGAAGTATTATTTCTTCGAACTGCTGACTTAAGCTGATGCCATATATGTTCAATTGGGTTGAACATACAGTGATGAGGAGGAAGTCTGAGCACCGTATGTCCCAAGCTTTCAGCCAATGAATCACAAAAAGATTTCTTTTTCATCGAATAACTGCGTAAAACTTCTAGTAACTGTTTTTGTGTACTTTTTCTCATAGTATATATCATTATTTAACATATATTCTTGTATAGTGGCTTTGGTGTCATTTGAACATGGTGCTTTATCTAGTCTTCGACTGTGGTAGCTCTAGCATTATCCATGACGATAATACTGTTGGGTGGAATATTTGGTATGGGTTTATTTTGGAACCAGTCTTCAAATAATTCGGCTGTAGTATCATCATGATAATCGACTAAAGAGTCCTTAATATTATTTGCTGATACAGACAACGCATTTGGTACAAAACCATTTTCGGTTCCTTCGTGAATTATCGTAATAGACTAGGAGGAATCGGCGCATGAGTACCGAAAACTATTCCACCTCAATTTTTTTATGCGATCCTCTTCAAATTGCCCTACTGATGATATAAATGCATGTTGCCATGGGGCAACCCCATGCCATATTGTTTAAACCGAAATTGTTTGAACGATTGCAAGGAATTGTTATTTTTCAACCGGACAATTTTTTTTTAAATCCTTTTCGAAATACAAATTAAAAAGGTCCCATGACTTTTCACGATAAAGTTAATATTTTTAGAGATATGAATTTTTAAAGGTTCGACAAATCTCAAATTTGGGTATTTTTGACCCATGAAATATATATAATATATATAAAAAAAAATATAAATAATATTTTTTTTAATTCTTTATACAATAGTCAATAATATTCTTAATAGATATTTAAAAAAAATTCATTGTTTATACCTGTTTTTTTATTGTTAATTTCGCGCGCTCACAAGTATGCGTCGTACCCGGTTTGTGAAATTTTACCTGCTTTACACGCATTTACGGGTTGTGATACGACTAGTAAAATTGGCACAAAAAAAAAGCTTTAGAAATGATAAAAGTAAAAGAAAATCGTGATGCTTTAGTCCCTCTTGGCAATGGCTTGGATTTAAGTACTGAGGAGTTGAAAGGCTTAGAAAGATTGTATTTAAATATTTTGGGTAAAAAAGGTAACACGACGGATGAAGCTAGACAAAGTATTTTTTCTCGTTGCTTTGGCACTAATATTAATTTATCGAAAATTCCGTGCACATCAGATGCCTTGCATTTGCATGCACTTAGAGCTTCTGCTCAAACATACATTTGGAAAAATGCATTGAATCCCCAATATGAAACATTAGATTTTACGAATTTCGGATACAAACTAGAGAATGGTACTTTGCTACCTTTATTTATAAACAAAAGCCCATTTCCAACTGATCTTAAAAAATTGTGTAATTGTAAGAAATCCTGTGCAACCAAAGCTTGTTACTGTAAAAAAAATAATATTAGTTGCATACTTCTATGTGGTTGTGATCCAGAAGACTGTAAAAATATAATATATAAAAATGATATTGATAATAAATACTTATTTTTAAATTTTGTTTCATTATTTATACTTCTACATCTATAACCTTCGTTTGAAGAAGCTATTCAATGTAATTACTTTCTGTTTTAATAAAAAAAAAGTAATATAAACTGATAAAAAAGTAATTTTAATTACATGTTCCGATTTATGCTTAAATAACTTTTGTAAAATTGATTCCAGAAAAAAAAATTGTGAAAAACAAATTGTAGACAATTTCATTATTAATAACATTGCTCTCTTTAACAATCTTGATAAAGTTAATAGTTTTCAAGATAAATGATAAATAATAATTCAGGACACAGAAAGGCCGATGCAGCGCATGAGTCAGAGAGAGACGGCGATACTTAAAGGTAAGCGACTCATACTTGTGAGCGCGCGAAATTAACAATAAAAAACAGGTATAAACAATGAAATTTTTTTAAATATCTATTAAGAATATCATTAACTATTGTATAAAAAATTTAAAAAAAAAATATTTATATATATTTTTTTTTTAAATATATTTTTCATGAGTCAAAAGTACCCAAATTTGAGATTTTTTTTTAATTTTATTTAAAAAAAAAATTTCTTTTTGGGATTCAATTTTTTCTAATGTATGTTTGAGCAGAAGCTCTAAGTGCATGCAAATGCAAGGCATCTGATGTGCACGGAATTTTCGATAAATTAATATTAGTGCCAAAGCAACGAGAAAAAATACTTTGTCTAGCTTCATCCGTCGTGTTACCTTTTTTACCCAAAATATTTAAATACAATCTTTCTAAGCCTTTCAACTCCTCAGTACTTAAATCCAAGCCATTGCCAAGAGGGACTAAAGCATCACGATTTTCTTTTACTTTTATCATTTCTAAAGCTTTTTTTTTGTGCCAATTTTACTAGTCGTATCACAACCCGTAAATGCGTGTAAAGCAGGTAAAATTTCACAAACCGGGTACGACACATACTTGTGAGCGCGCGAAATTAACAATAAAAAAACAGGTATAAACAATGAATTTTTTTTAAATATCTATTAAGAA
This sequence comes from Gonioctena quinquepunctata, assembly GCA_018342105.1. Classification (NCBI taxonomy): domain Eukaryota; kingdom Metazoa; phylum Arthropoda; class Insecta; order Coleoptera; family Chrysomelidae; genus Gonioctena; species Gonioctena quinquepunctata. The sequence goes on along the minus strand of JAFIRS010000364.1, from coordinate 590,652 downwards.
TATTATTGACTATTGTATAAAGAATTAAAAAAAATATTATTTATATTTTTTTTTATATATATTATATATATTTCATGGGTCAAAAATACCCAAATTTGAGATTTGTCGAACCTTTAAAAATTCATATCTCTAAAAATATTAACTTTATCGTGAAAAGTCATAGGACCTTTTTAATTTGTATTTCGAAAAGGATTTAAAAAAAAATGTCCGGTTGAAAAATAACAATTCCTTGCAATTGTTTAAACAATTTCGGTTTAAACAATATGGCACGGGGTTGCCCCATGGCAACATGCCTTTATATCATCAGTAGGGCAATTTGAAGAGGATCGCATAAAAAAATTGAGGTGGAATAGTTTTCGGTACTCATGCGCCGATTCCTCCTAGTCTATAATGCGTTTTCCTTTATAAGAGGGCGCATTAGTTTGGCACAAGTCAGATGAGTCTACCCAACTTTTGTTTGGAATATCGTGTGTATCGAACAAAGTTTCATCCAAATACACCACTTCTCTACCATATTCTCTAAATTCGTTTATTGCCAATAAATATTCAAATCTCCATTTCTTGAGGAGGCGCACAGATTCCATTATGATTTTTGTGCTACTAGTGAGTTTTTTAAATTTAAATCCGTTTTGTAAAAGTCCTTAAAGTCTCTTTGCATTCTTTTTAAGCCGTTGCATTAAAATATCTAATGTAGGCACAATTTGCTCTCTATACAAGGCATATATTGTTCTTCGAATTATATCTACATCACAGCCATCTAGTTTCCTTGAACCGCCAGAGTCTTTTCGTTTCTTTCTTTTTAAAATAGGGTTACTTACTATTTTAAACACTGTGGAATGCCGTGTTTTTGTTAAAGAAGCTCTTTCTTGTACAGCTTGATCCTTGGACGTTCCAGAAGGGAAGTATAAACATTTAATATAATTTGTTTCTCATGAGGGTGTTACATTTGTCGACTAGTGGTACTGCGACCACCAGTTGAAGTACTATCTTCAGGATGAGCCCATGGACGCCACATTTTTCACGACACAAAAATCGAAGAGACACTTTGAAATAGACACAACTGACACAACGAAATTAGGTAGGTAATGACTGAATGTTGTTTAACTTTCCCCCTTTTATTTCTGAAATTGGAAATCGGTCAGTTCTCAAAACAGTCTTGTTTTCCAAATCTGGTAGGTAATTTATTTTGTAACCGTAAATAGACCATTATCGCTATAATCTCGTTAATAGCCCATTAGTACTGGAAGTCTGGTGGCCAGGTAAGAAAAATTTATTATTTACACACATTTAAACATATCCTTACCAAGGGTTCTAAATCAACCTTACGAGTTTTTTTTTTATCAAATAAATTTATATACAAAACTGTCAACAAAAGCCGAAAATAATGGAAAGCCCACTATTATTAAAATGCCACACTATTTCATGAGATATTTTAATCCGGACCTGGGAATCTTTGGAGAGACACACACTTTTATTGCTTATCTATATTTCGAACAATAGGTTATAATGACGGTCGTCGGCTAATATTGATTTACAACCTTCTTAGATTTCTGGTTCTACCATACTGTGTAATGAATGTGCAATATACGAGATTATTTACGTATTTTGATATCCGTTCCTGGAGACTCTAGACCCTTTCCTATCGAATATATTACCCCGAACAATAGGCAGTCATTAGATTATGGGATTAGCATTTATAATGAGTCTCTTAGATCTGTGGCAAAGGTATACTAAATAGTTCCCATTAAATATCCTGTAACCAGAGTAATGTATGTCAGATTTTGAAATGTAAAAGCGAATTCAAATTGAAATGATCGATAAATCTGGATGTGAGTTCTGAATCGTTATCAAAAGAGGTATTTTTCTATAAAAAATTGTCAATATGATTTCTATTGTGAAATATTTTAGGAATATTTTTCAAATGGTATAGGGGCTAAGTTACTAATTTGAAAATATAACTGACATTTTTTACTCCCACCATAAGAGAAAACCCAAAACATCGAAAGTAATGAATTATTCCTGGTAAAGATGTTGAAATAACAACAACAAAAGTATTATTTTGATCAGAATAAATACAGCTGCGAATAAAAAATGTTAACAGTGAAATGAATACATATGAATTGAGAAGCAACAAAAGGTGAACAATATCAACAATAATAAATTCTGAAGTATTTTCTCATAAATTTTTATGAATATCCAAAACCATTCTCGTTTATGGTAGAACCAGAAATCTAAGAAGGTCGTAAATCACCAACCACTTGAGTTATCAGCAGGCGGTGGATTCTACGCAGAGTTGTACCTGCCCTAGCCATTGAATTTTGTTTTATAGGTAGGTATAATAATATTGGGTTAAGATTAAAAAAATCGCTTGAATATAATTGAGAAATTGTTTATTTATATATAATATATGATAATAATATATATACAATTATATTATATTATATAATAATATATGATATACTTACCTACTCAATGTGAAATGTCAAACTTTATACTTCATAAAAAGTTCAGTTTCTCGATAAAAGGTATTTATAAACAAAATTACTCACGAAGATCAGTTTCACTTTCACTGACGTCATCCAAATTGATAATGAACTTTTCTTTGGGAATTTTTTCTATATCCATATATGTCTTTTCCACCTTTTTAAAATGGGAAACACACTTGGCCCAGCTGCTATCAGGAATGTTTGCAGTTTCTGTTTGAATAAGAGCTACCACAGTTGAAGTCTGAGCACCGTATGTCTCAAGCTTTCAGCCAATGAATCACAAAAATATTTCTTTTTTATCGAATAACTGCATAAAACTTCTAGTAACTGTTTTTTTTTGTGTACTTTTCCTCATAGTACATATCATTATTTAACATATATTCTTGTATAGTGGCTTTGGTGTCATTTGAACATGGTGCTTTATCTAGTCTTCGACTGTGGTAGCATTATCCATGACGATAATAGTGTTGGGTGGAACCCAACTTACCCAACTTTTGTTTGAAATATCGTGTGTATCGAACTAAATTTCATCCAAATACACTACTGTTCTACCATATTCTCTAAATTCGTTTATTGCCAATAAATATTCAAATCTCCATTTCTTAAAGCGCACAGATTCCATCAAGATTTTTCTGCTACTAGTGAGTTTTTTAAATTCAAATCCGTTTTATGAATGAGACGTCCTTGAAGTCTCTTTGCAACACTGGATAACAGTTTAATTTTTTTTAAGCCGTTGCATTAAAATATCTAATGAAGGCACAATTTGCTCTTTATACAAGGCATATATTGTTCTTCGAATTATATCTACATCACAACCATCTAGTTTCCTTGAACCGCCAGAGTCTTTTCGTTTCTTTCTTTTTAAAATAGGGTTCCTTACTATTTTAAACACTGTGGAATGCCGTGTTTTTGTTAAAGAAGCACTTTCTTCCAACCTTGGACATTCCACGTTCCAGAAGGAAAGTATAAACATTGAATATAATTTGTTTTCCATGAGGGTGTAACATTTGTCGACTAGTGGTACTACGGCCACCAGTTGAAGTACTAGCTTCAGGATGAGCCCATGGACGTCACATTTTTCACGACACAAATATCGAATAGACACGTTAAAATAGACACAACTGACACAATGGAATATTAGGTAGGTAATGACTGAATTTTGTTTAACTTTCCCCGTTTTTATTTCTGAAATTGGAAAGCAGTTCTCAAAACACTCTTGTTTTCCAAATCTGGTAGGTAATTTATTTTGTAACCGTAAATACACCATTATCGCTATAATCTCGTTAATAGCCCATTAGTACTGAAAGTCTGGTGGCCAGGTGAGTATATTTTATTATTTAAACACATTTTAACATATCCTTACCAAGGGTTCTAAATCAACCTCACGAGATTTTTTGTTATCAAATAAATTTAAACACAAAACTGTCAACAAAAGCCAAAAATAATGGAGAGCCAACTATTATCAAAATGCCAAACTATTTCATGAGATATTTTAATCCGGACCTGGAAATCTTTTAAGGGACACACACTTTTATTGCTTGTCTACCTATATTTCGAACAATAGGTAATAATGAGGGTCGTCGGCTAATATTGATTTACGACCTTCTTAGATTTCTGGACCATATCTATTTCTTTCCAGTACTTGGAATTGTCGAGCTGGTGCTTGTATACTTACTTGGGAACACCTAAGGTTGTGGTTAATAAAACAATATATGTACATTTTTCTTTTCGTTTGTTTAACCTGGGCCTATTTCGTTGAATAGGTCTGTATTCTGATAAATCATGCCGCCATATTGGCTCAGATATAGATAAGACTCTCGTCAACCTAGAAAGCATGTTGCCGATATTTTTAATGTGCCACATAGGGTCAAAAAAGCAGGTAGATTTTTTGTTAACGAGTTTGAAATATCACATATAAAAAAGAAATCTTATAAACTCGACCTTCAAGAAAGTTTGGAGATCAATAAAAACAAAAAGTCAGAATACTTGCTTAGATTGATTTTGATAATTATTATTTGTTGAATTTGTTTCACCGAAGATTAAACAGTAGAAGTGAATGTTGTTGCTATTTTGATGTGAGTTTAGAATGATATATCGTACATTGTCAAAGATGTAACAAAAGTTTGGAAAACTCTTTTTTAATGTACAAAAATGACAATGGTGACGAAGAAGCAAAAATAGTACATTGACGAAGTGGAAAAACCCAGTTTTCTTTACGCGAACAAGTGAGTGCGGAGTGTTTTCAAAGCCATTTTTTTATGAATCCGAACTTATTCCAAATCAATGATTCACATGAACATGAGTAACAATTGGTAGAGAAATAAAAAAATTAACTCGTATTTAAAACTAAGAAAAAGTAGTCCAACCAATTCTCATTGATATGAGAAAAAATCTTTCTATAATACGATTTTGTGTGACAACAACACGTTACTTGCAAGAAATTATTCTCTTGTGCCGGACTGCCTTGACCCAATTATCAATACTACAAAACAGCGATTTTAACTGATAATTTTCCAATTAACATCGACCGAGTTCGTCAAAGGTGGCAGGTAAACATACGAAACAAAAAAAAATCTTCATTTACCCACCGTTGAAATTATAGATATGCGGCCCGATAACGTCCATAAATAATTATCCCCTTACAGTTTCCTGTTTATTTCAACAGGGTTGAATTAATCTACCATTTCTGGGTGCTTAACGTGGCAGTCATTGTACTAATTCGACATAATTATGGTAAAAACTGTTTAGTCATGTAAGTGGCGGGCGTTGTTAGCGTTTCCATGTTCAAACAAGGCTACACCTGAAAATACGATCGCCTCCATCATTACTATTATTATTTTAATTTTTTGTACATTGCATCGTTGCTTTAATATTGTTTTCTTAGCAATGTTGGTATTACGGTTGGGTTGGATATGATTATCATTTCCTGTACATTTTTTACGACATTGCAGCAACATTGCTCACAATGTTTCGATTGCGAAAAGCAACGTTACGGAGAAATTTAGTTACATTAGAGAAGGATGGCCAATAAGATGTACTTCCTATCAAAAACAGATGGTTTAACAGAGGAGGACTCGAAATTAGCCTGGAAATTGCCTCATTCTGAATGTAGTGATCCTTCTGGTGTGTTGTGTTGCTTCTTCTGTTGTTGTGAGTTTGTGATACAGTTTTAACGAAATTTGAAAATGGCTCATCGTGAAGTATTGACCAGAAAAGTAGGAAACTCGTGGTAAATGTTTTGGAGTATTTCCAAGATAAAAAAGAGATATCCACCGAAAACATTTCTGTTATTAATTGTGCAGCAGATGGTGTATTGAATACATGGAAAGAAGCATTAAATAAAGTTACTACGAAACATTGGTCAGATTGAATTAGTTTACATTGGGAACGAGAAAAATGTTGGATTATCAAATATTACCCATTATAATCAATCTAAATGAAGATTCATCGTCCGAAGGAAATAATTATTCCTCAGACGCAGACCACTGAGGAATTATTCCAGGACATTGTTACAAAATGTAAAGCTATAATATAGTTTCATTTTTAATACAGTTATCGGAGTTGAATAATCCTATAATTCTTTTTTCTAATACCGATTTACTTCTGTTAACAAATTCTATTAATTCTATCACACTCAGTTTCCACACAAGTTTAATGGGTTATTAAATTCTCCCTAATTATTCTCCTTACAATTCCAAATCCGACCCTGGCAACCCGACAGACGTAGTCCTGTCCAAATTTCTATATTCCCTAAAAAAAATCCTGAAAGCTCTCGTCCTTTCTTTTTTCGTATGTTTTTGTTTGTTGAAAAGGGTAACATTCTCAATTGAATATTGAATAGAAAGATTTTTTTGTGAAATGAAAATGAAGTTATTTTTTATGAAAACAACTACTTTCCCGGCTGAAGCCACGCTGGACATTGAACTACATCTGCTAGATATTCTGAAAAGACCCTAACTAAAAAGAAAAAATCTAGAATTGAAAATTTGCATTTTTATTCAGATAGTTATTTGATTTTCTATTCCAGTCTTAATTAAGAACTCATAAAGATGAATGAGGCAAAGAAGTATGTTTTCCAAAAGAGAGTACTCACCAGAAATAATTCGTAACATTGACGCGAGAGAAGCATCGCATTCACTAGGTCTTCAATACATTTCTGTCGACGAAAATCTATTTCACGCTTCCACGATCATCAGGGAGACCGGAAGAAATGGGAAAAACATTTTCAAGAAGCAATTTCACTTTGCAAAGATGGAAAAAGTTAGAATCATTTCTTTTGGAGAGACACTTTGAAATTAGTGTTTTGTGACATTGAAACCTGTCATGCGGTATGATAGATTGATTTGTTGAAAATATGAACAGGATGTTCATAAAAATATGAACGGGATGTTAATAAAAATATGAACAGGATGTTCATAAAATCAGTCGCTGATGATTCCACATCTGATTTTATGAACATCCTGTTCATCTTTTCAACAAATCAATGTTTGTTTCTGTTGTTCCATCTAGGTTATACCTTTTACTCTGCCCGCTTCCCTTCACCGAGTTATATCGTTTTTCCGTTCTTCCATCATCCCGTTATAGATTTATCCCATTTTCCCGTTATCCCATTTTCCCGTTATCCCGTTTTTCCGTTATACCCTTTTTCCGTTCGTTTTTCCCGAAAAAAATTAGCCAAATTGATCCAACCGTTCTCAAGTTATGAGCTCACCAAAACAAACAGACATTCAATATTCCTGAAAACTTTTCCAGGACAAAGAAATTTCCTTTCTTTCCCTAAAAACCTTATTCGGAGTATTACGAACATTAAAAAAACGGTCCAGCCGTTGTTTTTATAAAATAAAAAAATGTTACCCTGGCCAGGATTCGTTCCTGTAACCTTCTGCTTGGTTGGCGACAGTGTAACCGCTGAGCTCTTTCCTCTTTGATAATAAATGACTCGATAGTCTTTTTCTTCGCCAAATTTCTTATATAATCGAATTTTCCAATTTCCGCGCAACTTTCCTAATTTTCCTTTCCTATGGCTATTACGAACATTAAAAAAAATACCCATACCTGCGCTAGACTAATCTTTCCACTGCATATGCATTCTCAAAGACGTTACTCTTAGTGTAATTTGGGCTGGCCCGACAGCTGTCACTTATTTTAATACCATAAGCAGATAAAGTTGAAATGATATATATATATATATATATATATATATATTTATATATGTATATATATATATATATATATATTTATATATGTACATATATACAGAGTGGCCACTTTTTTAATGGGATTGTATTGGTAACTTTTAAACCATAAGAGTTAGAAGGTCGGTCAAATGAAGAAAAAGTTGCATTCATAGAAGCATTGTCAAGCAGTTCAAACAAATCGAGATTATCAGAGCCGGTTATTGAGATATCATAAGAAAAGTAAATTCTGTCATTTTGATTTTTTCTTTTTTTCCCACTTTATTTCGAATATTATCAAAAAATGTCAGAGGAGTTTTTTATTTGACAGTAAATTATCCTCATTTTGACATAATTAGATTTTGTATCCAACGTTTCGTACGCTCTGGGTCACCCTCAACCTCATTTTTTTCAATACGGACCTGCATATTTTATGACACTTTTCGGAATAACTTTTAACGCTGAATTCAACAATATATCATACAATGTCATTCAAAGTTGATTTTCAGGTGATTTTGACCCTTATCCAAATTCCTTTGGGTCGGATCAGTATTACATTTAGGTACCTTTAGTTTAATTAACAACATGCAATACATTTCGATAAGAAAATCAACTTACTCATTTCCAACTGAATGGAACGTAACAGAATCAAAGCAAGAAACAAGTAATACTTATTTACAAATTTCAAGAGGTGAAAAACCTAATTCATAATAATTAAACGAAACTATCATTTAATGAAAGAAAAATCAAATGATTATTCGAAAGTAAATGATGAACATTAATGAAGTAAGTGTTCGAAATGTCCACCATTTTGTAAAATGCACTTTGCGGTTCTGGAACCCATACTTCTTATAAATTTGCTTATTTCGTCTCCTTGAATACCTTCCAATACATTCTCAATCTTCTCGCGAGGAATCATTATTGTTGGATTTGTCATTTGTTCCGTTGAAATAAATTACAGAATCGAACTTTATTTTGAGATCATTACGATATAATTTTTGCAAGGCTTGGTATTCAAATTTAAAATCATTGTATTCGCGTCTCTTGACTATTTTATTAACAGCAGTTTTTGAGAAATTGCATTCACTGGCCACAGTTCTCGATTTTTTTTTCTGGGTTCAATTGAATTTGGGTCAGAACATTGATATCGTTGATATACTTGTTTTTTCTTACATACACAAAACTCTAGGTTTATTGAATGTATTATTTTCAAGTAGTAGGCCGTGGATAAAAAAGAACATAACAAGAAATGTCATATTATTTGTCACTTCGTTTATTATTGGGTCACGAGAACTTGTCATTAAATACTTTTCTGAGTAATTTCAATTTAACTTATTCGATATGGTAAGATACACAAATGAAGAGAAGAGAGATATGTACGAAGTGTACATAAAACTAGATAGAAATTCGTTCAAAGCACAACAAAGGTATGGTGAATTATATCCTGAAAGAACAACACCAAATATTAAAATGTTTCGACGTTTATCTACAACGTTACTTGCACATATTTCATTCATCAAACCTACAGGTCCTTATGTACGACGAAACGAGCCTATCAAGACATCAATGTTCTGGCCCAAATTCGAATGAATCCAGGAATAGGATCGAGAACTATGGCCAGTGAATGCAATTTATCAAAAAGGGCTGTTAATAAAATACTCAAGAGACATGGATACCATGACTATAAATACCAAGCCGTGCAAAAACTATATCGCAATGATCCTGAGAGAAGGTTGCAATTCTGTAATTGGTTTCAACGGAAGGTAAGGAATAACAACGATTTTGCGCACAATATCATTTGGGGAGACGAAACGACATTCACAAATTCTGGCATGTTCAATCGAAGGAACAAACATTTTTATGCCACAGAAAATCCTCACTTAATTCATGATGTTAGACATCAATATCGTTTTTCTTTGAATATATGGTGCGGTTTGTTGAATAATAAATTACTGGGACCCTATTTTATTGACGGCAACCTAACCGGAGCAAAATATGTAGAAATTATAGAAGAAATGTTGGATGATCTTCCTATACGGTATCGGCGTAATAGTCCATGGTTCCAACAAGACGGATGTGGTCCACACAACTCAAGAATAGTCACAGACTATCTAAATCGAACTTTTCCCGATTCATGGATTGGAACAAGAGGTCCAGTAGCATGGCCTGTCAGATCTCCGGATTTGAATCCGCTGGATTTTTATTTGTGGGGATATCTCAGAAATAAAATGTATGATACTACGAGCCCGACAATAGAGATTCTTCGCGAGAAGATTGAGAATGTATTGGGAGGTATTCAAGGAGACGAAATAAGCAAATGTATAAGAACTATGGGTTCCAGAACCGCAAAGTGCATTTTACAAAATGGTGGACATTTCGAACACTTACTTCATCAATGTTCATCATTTACTTTCGAATAATCATTTGATTTTTCTTTCATTAAATGATAGTTTCGTTTAATTATTATGAATTAGGTTTTTCACCACTTGAAATTTGTAAATAATTATTACTTGTTTCTTGCTTTGATTCTGTTACGTTCCATTCAGTTGAAGATGAGTAAGTTGATTTTCTTATCGACATGTATTGCATGTTGTTAATTTAACTAAAGGTACCTAAATGTAATACAGATCCGACCCAAAGAAATTTGGATAAGGGTCAAAATCACCTGAAAATCAACTTTGAATGACATTGTATGATTTATCGTTGAATTCAGCGTTAGAAGTTATTTCGAAAAGTGTCATAAAATATGCAGGTCCGTATTGAAAAAAATGAGGTTGAAGGTGGCCCAGAGCGTACAAAACGTTGGATATGAAATCTGATTATGTCAAATTGAGGATAATTCACTGTCGAATAAAAAACTCCCGTGACATTTTTTGATAATATTCGAAATAAAGTGGGAAAAAAGAAAAATGAAAATGACAGAATTTACTTTTCTTATGATATCTCAATAACCGGCCCTGATAATCTCGATTTGTTTGAACTGCTTGACAATGCTTCTATGAATGCAACTTTTTCTCCATTCGACCGACCTTCTAACTCTTATGGTTTAAAAGTTACCAATACAAATGAAAAAGTGGCCACTCTGTATATATATATATATGTATATATATATATATATATATATATATATATATATATATATATATATATATATATATATATATATATATATATATAATATATATATATATATATATTATATATATATATATATATATACATTTCGTCTCACCAATGATTTATGGCCCACTTTGCCATCCGAAAACGCCTTCACTTCAGATATCCTCGGTCCTATCTTCCAAAATGACGTCATCGGAAAAATCCGACGGCCGCATAGTCTAGCACGTGCGAGATGAACAGAGGCGGACACTACTAATTTCGTAACAATATTTAAAAAAATCTGCAACGTCTCATTAAGAAGGCAATTAAATTAACAGTTGTCACCACTGTAATAATTTCCAAGTGACACCCGTCAGGTGTCGTTGGCTTAAATATAATTGCGGGAACTATTCCTAACCTGTCAGGTTCACCACATAGGGTACACATTTATATTTATATACATTTAAACAATGTTAATATGTTTGTAGTAACTGTGAACTTCGTTTTATTCCTTGATCTACGTTTCTTTCTTTTGTATCACTATGCTAGATGAATATGTTTAACATCATTGAAACCAACCTCAACAAAGATGTAAGTAGCATATTGTTTGGTACTTGAATATGTATTACTATTGGGTTTTTTCATCTATTGTAGTTTCTCTGATGATGGAAATAAACATTTCCGAAAGCTTGGATAAGCCTTGAAGAGTTTACTTTTTCAGTGCTGCCTACCCCAATATCCTTAGTTTTGTACCTAATTAGTCAGCAAATACATATAACGAAATGTTGCAAGTGGAATGGAACGAAATCTGGCACAAGAATTCTTCCCACCAATACTTCGACCAAGTTCAAAGATGGAAGAAATCGGTCGAGAAGTTTCAAAATGGAGACTGTGGAAACATTGGAAAAAATCTTCGATTTTCATACTAATATTGGCCATAGTTTGATAGAGCTCCATGAAAAGTTTTTCTCTAAGATATACACACAAACATAAAATAGCTGTTAATTACCATTGATGTTTTAAAAAAAACAGTTCTGCGTTAAACTCCTTTCTTTTGATTTGAGTTCGATTATCAAAATCAAAATATTTCAACTTTTGATCACATAGAGTTCAAGGTTTATACGAAAACAGAAGTGCTGTGCTTTTCAATGGAAATATATCCCATTCATTGATGTCAATATCACCATCAATAAATAAATTCTGAAATTTACCTTTTTTGGCTGCGCAATCTATGTTTTTTGAAATATTTCCAGTTACCAATTTAATATTCAATATTATTTTGACACCGTTATATATCGAAATGTGGGGTTAAATGGCTCTTATTGAAAAGTGACGAAAAAACATTATTTTTCATTACTGTTCATGAAAAGCTATTTTTTTCCTATCACTTTTCAATAAGAGCCATTTTACCCCACATTTCATAAAAGACCATTATCATAATTTTTTCCATTTGTCTCCAAAAATATGCCGGTCACTGTACAGGGTGTTATGTAATAGGTATCCGATATTTTACAAGGCGATTCCTCAGGTATTTATAATGTGAAAAGTTCTCATAAGTTCTCCGCAAGGCCTTCATTTTTTATATACAGGATGTTAAAAATTTATTTTTATTTTGGTTTTTCGTATATAATTTTCAAAAAAATGTCGATATCTGGACAAAAATGGGTATTTTTTAATATGAGAAATTCAAATTTGATCTTAGTTTGGCCCTTAATTGTAGGGGGCGCCGTCTACAGGTCTTTGTCTCTTTTGGGGAGTTACAACTTTGTCGTGCATGTATGTATCACATTGTCTAGACGAAAAATCGATCTTTTCAAAAGTCGCTTCAAGCAGCTGTTTTCGAGATGCATGTGTTTGTCAAAAAGTTAAACAATTTTGAAAACTTTTTTTTAAATTCGACATAGAAACATTTCAAACGTTAATTTTTAAATAACAATAAACAACGGAACACTAGATATAAATCCAAAGCAAAATCACAATAAATGTTCGAAATGTCCACCTCCTGCCTGTATGCACCCATCCAATCTTCTTCTCATTGATTCGCGCCTCTTTGGAAAATTCCAGGAGTATTTTGAATCGTTCTACAAGAGTTAATTATTCGATTACTTAATTCTTCTTCATTTTGGATAGGTGTCTGGTAAATTAAGGATTTTAGATGTCCCCACAGGAAAAAATCCAAACTGGGCCATGGTTGAGGCCCTCCCCGACCTATCCAACGGTTGCCGAAAGTTTGATCTGAAAATTATCGTGCTTGGATGCTAAAATGTGCCGGAGCAGCATCATGCATAAACCATATTTCATTTCGTAGTCTAAGCGGCACATCTTCCAGTAAAATAGGCAAATCTTCTTCAAGAAAATGACGATATCTCTCTCCGTTTAATCTTCCCGGAATAAAGAATGGACCTATAAAATAATCTCCAAGGATTCCTGCCCACACGATAAGAGAGAACTGTTCTTGGAAATGTGATTCCTGTATCGCATGGGGGTTTTTTCTGACCACAAATGATTGTTGTGAAAATTGCGTATAGCGTTGAGTGAGAAATTTGTTTCGACAGTAAACAGGATTTGATTTTCAAATGAAGGATTTTGAATAAGGCGTTGGAGAAACCAACGACAAAAGTTGATAAGTAACGGAGAGTAACGAGGGAGTAGTGCCTGAACTCGTTGAATATGGTGGGGATATAACAAATTATCAATTAAAATTTTCCATACTAAAACATGAGAAATGTTTGACGTCAGCGATATTTTTCTGGAGCTTGTTTCCGGGTGTTCTCCTACCAGATTAAGAACTGCTTCCTCGGTTTCTGGGGTTCTTACCTTCCAATGTGCACCCAACAGATGACTAGCTTTCTCAAAACTTCCTGTTTGCCTCAAACAAGCGTGAATTCTTGAAACCATTTTTGAAGTAGGAGTTGTGCGGTTCGGATAACACTCCTGATTCAAACGTCTGGCCTCATATGCATTTCTGTTAGCAAGTCCGTATGTAAAATGTATGTCAGCATACTCTGCATTGCTAAAGTTTACCATTTTTTAACAAATAATCACAATAATATTAAATAAAACTATTTAACTATGCTTCAAGATATTATTTTTGACATGACAGCACAAAAAAAATATTGGAATAGACTTACTAGCCTACTTGATACTCATATTTTCAAAGAGTTCGCGAATCAATGAGAAGAAGATTGGATGCATCGATTAATTTAAATCAAAATATCTCGAAAACGGCTGCTTGTAGCGACTTTTGAAAAGCAAGCCTTTTTCACGTAAAAATGATAGAGAAATCGAGTTTCCTTCTAGAAAATGTGATACATACATGCACGACAAAGTTGTGACTTCCCAAAAGAAGCAAAGACCTGTAGGCCGCGCCCCCTACAATAAAGGGCCAAACTAAGATCAAATTTGAATTTCTCATATTAAAAAATCCCCAAATACTAATTTTCGTCCAAATATCAACATTATTTTAAAACTTATTTACGAAAAAACAAAATAAAAATAAATTTGTAACACCCTGTATATCAAAAATGAATGCCTTGCAGACCCATGCTTATATGAACTTTTCACCTTATAAATAACTGAGGAATCGGTCTGTAAAATATCGGACACTTATTACATAACACCCTGTATATGGTTATGAAAAAATCTGCTAGTACGTCACTGGTACCGCCGTACGGGTAGTTTCTTAGATTCAGTCTCCTATTTTTGGCCGCTATTTTCACGCTGGTCACCTTACATACTCCAGGAATTTGAAGTCCATCCGTTAACACCGCTAAAACTCGGTATAACTGCTAAGCAAAAGGAAGGATCAGAAAAAAACTTCCATGAACGGTAATGAAGTTCCGAAGCGAGCCAGCCAGCAAGCCAGTTTCGAATTTACCGAATCGGATATGAGGTAGTTTAAAATGGAGGATTGCGGAAAGCAGCCAGAGCCCGGATAGAGTCTAATCAGGCCCACATCAAATTACCAATTAGTATTGATGTTCAGATCACGGTGTAATGAGCCATTGATCCTCATTACGTATCCTATTGGTTAAAGCCGTACCGGTTGGATCAGACAACCGACCGATGATATAATTAGAAATTCGACGGAGCGAAATATTGCTTTATTAGGTTTTTGTTCGTCGGTCTCGATTCCGCAGATTTCCAGAAAATGAGAAATTGAAACGAGCACCGTTCATGGCAACTTCTCCAGGGGGCTAATATTCTTCGGGAATAGGGTTGGCAAATTATAAAGTGCTTTTCTTTATTGCCCCCCCCCCTTTTATTTTTTGAACGGGTCAACTCGAAAAAATTGAAACTTGGGATACTGAAATTGATGCATGAATACTATATTTTGGAGTAAAATTGACAGATGAAACTTTCAAGATGGCGACTGGGCGATATCTGGGGAAAAAAAATTGAAAGGGGGGTCTTGTGACACATCCTTTTGAAGCTCCTGACAAATACTTCACAACTCTAGAATATAAAGTCGATATCTTCACCTACTACAAAATGGCGGAACATTTAATAATTGCCTGAATACATCGAAGTTTAACTTCATAATTTGAGGAAAGAAGCTGAGTTCAGTTCAGAAGATTCTCGAAATGGTTGTCTTGAACGGCATGACATAAGAACAGCCTATCCGATATTTCACGCCGAACATTTTCGTAACGTCGATATTTCTACAAATATTTATTATTCTCTGCCGTATATCCAATATTGAAGCAGGATCAGTTTCGTACAACTTTTGCTTCAAATAGCCCCATAAAAAAAGTCTACAGGTGTCAAATCTGGCGAGCGGGATGGCCATTCCGTAGGACCTCGACGGCCAATCCAACGACCGGGGAAAGTATTATCCAAATAGTTTCTCACTTGTCCGTAGTAATGTGGCGGTGCTCCATCTTGTTGGAATACAATATCCATTTCAAATTCATTAGGATTCGCTTCGACGACGATTTCGGTGATTAGAGGGTCAACAGTATTTTCCAGCATATTCAAATACAGTTCCCCTGTTAAATTTTGTTCAACGAATAGAGGTTCTACAATATGGTTCCCCAATATTCCTGCCCAGACGTTAATTTTTTCTGGATATTGAGTATGAGTTTCCCGGAAAATGTGAGGGTTGGTGTCACTCCAATAACGGCAATTTTGTCTGTGAACCTTGCCGTTGAGATAAAATGTAGATTCGTCACTGAAACAAATATTGTGGAGATAGGTAGGATGCCTTGCAATGGTTGCCGTCATAATTTCGCAGAATTCTGTTCTTCGATCAGGGTCATCTTCAGTTAACTGGTGTACCATTTTGATTTGGTATGGATGATACTTATTCCTCTTCAAAATTCTCCACACAGTAGAAGGACACACCTCACAAACATTCGCGACGGAGGAAGTAGATTGTTGAGGATTTACTATCAACTCGTTCAAAAAATAAAAGGGGGGGGACATTGAAGAAAAGCACTGTATATTCAATATAAAGAAATTAACGACAAAAAATCATTATAAATAAATGTAGTCCGGTTACTTAAAAGTAATATCTCTTAAATACAGGTCGTTATAAGAGATAAAGGGTAGACTCAATCGATAGAGAATGGTCGATTTGATATAGGTTCAGAGTTTTGAGACAAAATGAAAAAAAATTGTCTGTACAATCTCCAATTCCCAATTCTCTGGAATGATTCATTACTATTGAGAGAACGAAGAGAAATAGAGTAATTCTGCAAACGCCAATCGATTCAGAATTATCGATTTGATATGAACTCGGAGTTTCTACACGAAACGAAAAAAAGAATGGCTCTACAATCTCCAATTCTCCGGAAGGATCAATTACTATTTTTAAAACGAAAAAAGGTAGATTGATTCTGCAAACGCCAATCGATCCAGAAACCCGTTTTTCGAGAAAATATTTTCCATATAAATGAATTAATAAATACATAATCTTTTATTCCATTGAGACCATTTACATGATATTAGGAAAAGTCAGTAGAGAAAAGAGAATACATAAAATATGTTATATCATAGATAAATACAATACAATTGTGTTACAAGCTGCATTTTTTAAATTCATTCAGATTATAGAATATTGCCACAGGAGATCTTTGAGAGATTTTTTGAATACATTCAAATTTTGGATTTCACTTTAGAGCTGGTAGTTTATTATACAACTGTATGCCAGTATAAAATAGACTCTTTTCAAAAAAAGTTGTCCGATGAGGGGTTATGCGTAGAAGATTATATGCCTTGTCTTACAGTTATAATTGTCAGCACTTTTAATAAAATCTTTCAGATTATTTTCAACGAATAGAATATTTTTGTAGATATAGATACAGGGGAGATATATAATTTTGTTTGATTGAAAGAGGCCTCTACAGGAATTCTCTTATGTATCCCAAAGTAAAGACATATTTTTTTTTTGTAAAATAAACAATTTTGTTGAAAATCTAGAGTTTTTCCTTATTATAATATTATAGGATAATTGAGAGTATATCATCGCATAGTAGATATTTATTAGTTGTTGTTGGGAGAGTATATTTTTAAGTTGTAAGATTGCATAGTAGCTGCTACATATCTTCTTTGATATATACAATACAATTTATTAACATCAATCAAGATTACACATCCAGTATAAATATATAAAAAATGTATAAACATATCAGACTAGTCCAGGACCTTAAACTAAACTAAAAGACAAACTACAAAATAAAATACATATCAAGTAAGTATAGATGAAGTATCTATGCGAAGATTTCAGAAATTCAAGAATTCCTCAGTGCTATAAAATGCATTTTCAATTAAGAACATTTTCAATTTGTTTCTGAAAGACATTTCTGTGGTAGCTTTTACAATGTTCATTATTTTATTATAATATTTAATTCCGTCGTGATTGGGTGAGTTCTGACCTACTGCTAGTCTTGAGTAAGGTTGGTGTAAATTTGATTCTGAACGTGTATTATACGAGTGTATGTCTTTATTCTTCATGAACTTATGTTTATTATTTTTTATGTATAGTATCACTTGAAAAAGATAAAGGCTTGGCAAGGTTAATATTTTAGATTCTTTGAATAGTTGTCGGCAAGATGATGATGGAGCAATATTATACATTGCTCTCATTACTTTTTTTTGTGCTATAAATGTCTTTTCTAAATGTGGTGAAGCACCCCAAAGTAATAGTCCGTATTGAAGTACTGATTGCACTAGTCCAAATTAGAGTAATCTCAGGACATCAAAGGTAACTGTATTTCTTATGTTTTTTATAACGTAACAAGTGGTACTTAGTTTGGATACTATCGTGTTTATATGTGTTTCCCATGTTAGTTTTGGATCAAGAGTAAGTCCCAGGAATTTAAGGGAGGCAGTGCTCTGTATAGATTTACCATCTAAATGTAAATATAGATCATAGTCTGGTGATTTCGTTTTAGGTAAGAATCGCATGAAATAAGTTTTTGAAACATTCATCATTAGTCCATTTTGATTACAATACTGTTTTAACTCTCTGGATGCTTCGTTACTATGCTTAACTAGACTTTCAATTTCATCACTTGACATTAAAATATTTGTGTCATCAGCATACAGTATTTTTTGATCAGGAATAGTGCAGAATGTGTTTATATCACTTACAAAAATTATAAAAAATAGTGGCCCCAAAATGGAGCCTTGGGGTACTCCTATATCTGATTTTCCGGGGTTTGATTTAATGTCATTGATTATAACGGTTTGTGTCCGGTTTGTGAGATACGACTTTGCCCACTCGTGAAGCTTTCTTCGTACCCCCATTCCTTCTAATTTCTGCAGTAGCAGGTTTCGATCAATCGTGTCGAACGCACGGCTCAGGTCATAAAAAAGTCCCAATGTGTTTTTTTAAATTATTTAATGCACTATAAATGAATTCTAAACAATCAGAAATAGCTGATATGGTGGATTTTTGTTTTCTAAAACCATGTTGGAATGAGGGAACCAATTTGAACTGTTCCAGATAATTTGTTAGTCTGTCTGAGTACACGGCCTCAAAGATTTTTGAGATTTGACTCTGAACACATATTAATCTATAGTTTTGTATATCAGAAGAAAATCCTTTGTTTTTAAAGATTGGTACACCTTTGGACTCAGATCAGTACATGCCTGAAAAGAGAGTGATGAGACAAGAAAGGTTCCAAGGAATTTTGTCGTCTCAGAGGAGGTCAAATTAATATTTTCAGTATGTATAACAAAAGAAGTGTTGGGATCATTTGTTATGTTAAATTTCATTAGAACCGTTTTCCCATGATTTGGAATTAGTTGATTGTTCAAACACCATTCGGTGAAATCATTATATAGTACACTTAAGTTATCTGCCAGTTTTTCAGGAGAATTGCCACAAGTTGCAAAGTAAACATCGTCCGCATATATAACCTCACACTTCGTTTTCCTAAATTCTGGTAGGTCATTAATAAACAGTATAAATATAATGAACCCAGTACATAACCTTGTGGAACACCCAGGTTAACAATTGCCTCATTTGATTGAGTTTGATTTATTTTGACTACTATTTTCCTAAATCTTAAGTTTGACATCAACCAAGTCAGCATATAGTTTTTTTCCACAAAATCTAAATTAGGGCTATCAAAAGCCTTAGTGAGATCAAAGAATAGTGCCCCAACAATTTTCAATTATCAAGTTGTTTATATATAAATTCGACAAATTCATAGAATGCCCCTTCTGTTGATCTCCCAGGGCAGAAACAGTTTTGTTACAATATTGTGTTTATCCAAGTAATTAATCATTCTATTATAAGTAGATTTTTCGACAATTTTACCAATCACATTTGAAACAGTTATCTGTCTGTAGTTGTCCATACTGAGGTGGTCATCTTTTTTGTAGATAGGAGTAACCAGTCCAGTTTTCAGTTCTTCCGGAAACTGACCAGTTTCAATTGAGATATTTATTAGTTCAGACAGAGGCAGTGCAATGTGTTGAGCTATATGTTTTATTATTTTTGTTGATATACAGTCAATACCACTCGAGTTGGTATTTTTTAGGCTACATATTATCTCAAAGATCTCCTGAGGTGTAACAGGAGTGAAAAAGAATGAGTTACTATTGTTTATTTTGTACAAGACGATACAGAATTTTTATTTTTTTTTCGTTTAATAATCTTACAGAGGTGCTAAAATGATTGATTGATGAACAAAACTTATCAATAGCAAAAGTTATAGTTTCATAAGAGAGTTTGAACGTTTCATCAATGTTATTACAGTTAAAAATATCAGGGAAATATTCGTGTAACAAGAAGGATTTAGGCCACCAATGCTATATTCATTCAACTGTCTAGCCATAATTTGTTTCTTAACAGGCTTAATAATACTACTTGACTTAATATCCATCATCAGGCCAAAATGGTCTCCCAAACTTGAGGTATGTATAGTTTCACAGTAACCTTCGTTATCAATATTTGTGAATATATAATCAAGTTTGGATATTGATAGATGACCGTTTATATTTTTAAAGACCCTAGTCGGTTCAATGATTTGTGTATTTAATTGGTAGTACTGCATAATGTTTAGGAGATTGTTTTTGATGATAGATTCCGTCAAGTAGTCAATGTTTAGATCACCACAAAATATAACTTTATCAAATTTTTTTATACAGTAATCAAGCATTTCAGAGACTTGTTTAAAAAATATTTCTATGTCAGTGACGGTATAATTTTTTCACAGTCACACCTTCGGTCAATGGGGTGTAGAGTTGATTTTGCAGTTCCAAATCTGCTTCCACCTTATAAGATGAGTTGCATCCTAAACAGTCCAGTTTTGTAACACTCAATTCCTGTCCCGGTATCCTTCCCTCCAAGTAATTTTTTATATCGTCTGAAGTTAACGTAAGTTTACAACGACCTACGTCAATCCATAATCGACGTTGTGATGCAGTTTTCTTCTTCATGTCTATTGTTTTCTGGTATACCTTTTCCAATGTCCCCCGTACCAACTATTATTTTGTTTTTAACGGCAGTGGTTCTCCTGTGAGCATGCTCTGAATATCGCTCTCCAGGTTTGTTTGTGTGAGTGTTTTTGTCAGTTATCTTATCGCCGATATGGGGTCCTTTTTCAATAATTGTATCACCGGACAAATTTGATTCTTTCAAATTATCGATTTGGTTTAGATCATAGGTGTTAGGAGTAATAGCATTACTTGTCAGTATTCTAACCATGTCTATATTACTTTCTTTTAATATAGTTATTTAATTTTTTTAAGTTTTGATTTCTTCATGAAGTGTGTCGGTATGCTCTTTTACAATTTTATTAATAACGTCTTTAAATTCATCCATTGTAATAGTTACAGTTAGGATATTTTTACTAACCTCCAACTTTGAAGAACTTCTCGTCATTTTAACGTTTTTATTCCGAACAGCATAGAGCACAAAAGGTCAAGCAAATACATCGGAATCACTATAGATTGCAAATGTACCTAGAATGAGCATATTGCAAACCGTATCATAAAGGCTTTTACTAAGCACGCAAACTCTATACTAGATATACACGGTCATTATTCTCCAGACATTAACGTACGCTTACATCATATTTCGGACCGGTACCACTAAGAACAAACGGAGAAATTAACTAGATAGATAAGATACAACGGCTGGCTCATTTAGGAATGCAGACTAGCCAACATAGAATCGGTAGAGACTCCAATCGGATGGAAACCATTTTTGGGAACACTCAGCAGCATGGATGGACTGATACAAAAACAGTTCGTTGAACATGTCAAGATACGCCATGCATCGAACTTGAGGCATTCGAAGAAACTTGCTAAATAGAAACTGTCATTCAACAGACAGGATGCTGAGTGGACAAAATCACAGGAACTTTTTGGGATCCCCTTTGCAGATGACTCCTGGAAGATGAACCGCACATCCTAAGTGAGGTGGACCGCCTTTGCAGACATTATCCTGAATACAAGTGTGGAAAAAGAGATTCAACCGCGGAGAAACTGCTGAGTTTTATTAGAGAAATTAGCATGTCCAACTCAATCCCAGAACATGTTGGCGCACAAGAACCTAAATAGTATTGGCTTTCATAGAACCAGCCCAATTTTGCTGGGCAGAATAAGAAGAAGACAAATTGGTAAAACATCGTTTGCTCAATACTGAATATTAAATTTATTTTTCATTTGGCTATAATCTGAAAGTTATAAACTATTATTTTTGAAATATTCGAACTGAACGTAGTTCTATGAAAAATGCAGTTACAAATAACCATTGAAAAAATACGATTGCAGTGCTTATTTGGAGTAGAATGCAGATTAACTTGTAATATTTTCAGATGTCACTCGAGCTATTGATCATCTCAGGAACTATATTTGAAATAAAACGCTGAAACAATCAATGACATTAGGTGTGTAGTGCAATAATGTTGAGTAAGTTAAATAGAAATTAGGAAATATCGAATATTATATTATGTTGGTTACTTGGTCAATTATGATTATTGTTAGGATAGCAAGTTAGCAGTTTTCGAGTATTGTTCTAGTTCATAAGGAATAGATAGATACGATTCGACTTCTTCATGGGTCGTAAGCTGCTGTAATTGATATACATTGAATAAAGGAAGTTGTTCTCAATGAGTCCAGAGTATCATTCCCAGGAGATGGACTAACACAAATCTATCAATATTCGAATGCCCTAAAACAGGCATATCACAGGTGCTTTGACATTCCTGAATCCATGTTGATGTCTGAAGACAGCCAAAACTAGGGTTGACTTGTATAAAAAATCAACCAAGTTTTTAGATTATTTCATAATTTTCTTGGGAATATTCGCCTGAATATAGCTGCCGCTTGCGAAAAAGTCTCAAAAAACATTATAGCTGACTTTTATGCGTCAAGCTTCAGACCTTTGCTTCGAGAGTATTCATGTATGACATCGAAAGAAGTATTGAGCTTTTACGCTACAGTTGCATATTTATCTCATTGGAACTAACACAGGGTGTTTCATAATTGAATGCTGATCCTGAAGGGCTGCTATAATCCTTGGATGATTTTTAGAAAAATTCTTCATATGAACACAGGTCGGCAACCGCTTTATTTCTGAGATACAGGATGTTGAAATTCAACAAAAAAATCAGTTCTTCCCCAATATCTCTGAAACCACTTTGCCTTTATTTTTCAATTTTGGAACATGCAAAGTACGTATAAAAATACATTTTTTCCATGGAAATCTATTTCTTAATTTTCATCAGTGGCATCCCTGTTAACATGCCTTTTTACCAAATTAATATTATTTTTCTAATTGTCCTCTATCTTCACATAAAAATAGTATTCTGCCTAAAGTACATTTAGTTGCTTGTCCCTATTCGATTGTTCCACTTAGTCTTAATTCTAAAATTGTGGTAACCAAAGGGTCTAAGCAAGATTTTTATAATTTTATGGTAACTATTATTTATTTAGTTTTTGTAATGAGTACACATAAAAATACTTTTTTTATTTTAAAAAACATAACCATTATGAACAAAAAATACCAAAATCAAATTAACTGTTCAAAATGTCCGCCTCCTGCAAGTATGCACGCTTCAGCCCTCACAGGAAACTATTACGCGGTTTCGCAATTATCCCTCAGTTAGAATTGGTTGACTGTACACCAAATTCGTGAGATGTCCCCAAAGAAAATAATCAAGACTGTTTAAGCCTGGGGATCTAGCTGGCCATGACTCTGTTCCCCCACGACCTATCGAGCGATTATGGAAGTTTTGGTTTAAATATTCGCGTGCCAGAGCACTGAAATGAGCAGGTGCACCATTGTGCATGAGCCACATGCGATTTTGCATTGAAATAGGAACATCTTCCAACAGGATTGGCAAATTATATTCAAGAAAACGGCGATAATTATGTCCATTTAATCTGCGTGGTAAAAAAGGGTCAAATTAAGTAATCTCTGATAATTCCAGCCCAGACATTTGATTAGAACTGCTCCTGGTGATTAGATTCCACAATTGCACGCGAATTTTCCTCTGCCCAGAAATGATTATTACGAAAATTTCTTATCCTGTTTTTAGTAAAACTAGCTTTGTCCGTGAATAAAATTTCCCTGACAAATAAAAGATTTTCGGTTAATTTTTGGAGAAACCATTGGCAGAAATTCACTCGATATGAAAAGTTTCGAGGAAGTAGAGACTGAACCCGTTGAATGTGATAGGAATATAATAAATAATCATGAGGAATCCTCCATACTAGAAAATGGGCGATATACAAATTATTGGCAACTTGCCTCGTACTTATTTCAGGATTTTCGTCAACTGAATTTGAAACAGCTACCTCGATTGCTGGAGTTTTTGAAGTCCGATGTGCTCCTTTCAAGTGATGATTTGGCTCAAAACTTCCTGTTTCACATAACCTTCTGTGGGTGCTTGAAATCGTTCGAGCATCAGGAACCATTCCATTTGGGAACCACTCTTGATACAGTCGCCTGGCTTCATAAGCGTTCCCGTCAGCAAGCCCATACAAGTAATGCATGTCTGCTAATTCGGTATTTGTAAAATTTACCATGTTATTTTTAATAAACAAATTTTTATAACGTAAAAAATATCACGTATCTAGCTAAATAAGTGTCAAAATTGTTTATGTTGAAAACAACGAAATGTGTTCTTAGCATACTAGATGTTTCTAGCCCACAAGATAATCCTACTACTCTTCAACGGCTGATTTCGCATAGAGACAAGCAAATTAATGCATTTTATTCTCTAACTCAAAAACCGTTCGCCGGGCGAAAAAAAGGCAAGAGACCATTTTCATGAGGACATAGTGGACTATTGAAAAAATGACATTTATTTGGAAAAAAGACAGTGGCGTATCATTATTTTGATAAAAAATATGACAGGGCATGTTAACAGGGACGCCACTGATGAAAATTAAGAAATCCTTTAATATGGAAAAAAAAAATATTTTTATGCGTACTTTGCATGTACCAAAATTGAAGAAAACAGCCGAAGCGGTTTCAGAGATATTGGGAAAGAACTATTTTTTTGTTAAATTTCAACATCCTGTATCTCAGAAAAAAAGCGGTTGCGGACCTACGTTCATATGAGGAATTTTTCTTAAAATCGTCCAAGGATTATCGCCGTTCAGAATCAGCATTCAATTATGAAACACCCTGTAGATAACTAATAACAGCGGCCAAATAATCGAACCTTGAGGGAATCATTAAGATAAAGTTTGGCATCAGAAGTGTTTCATTGGCAATAATTATTTTCTGCAATTATCAGGTCAATTTTTCACAAACATTTTTCCACGGCCATAAGTAATTTCGCAGATAGTTATCAAATCAATTCTAGCCAAGAATGCCCTGTACATCGAGCCCTGCAATTAATATAAAAGCGATGATCAGCCAGGTTCGAAAAGGGCTGAACCAGAATGGGGCAACACAAAAGCATCACACCACAAATTTTTTCGAGGAGGGGTGGTCATAATATTGCACTTTCACCCTCGTCTGTTCACATATCTAGAATTTCGTCCATATAATTTATTATCTTTTTGTAAAAATGGTTATTTGATAGTAGGTAGATAGGATGGTGATTTCGCATGTTTTGTCCTATGAACGACAAAAAAGCTCGTAAGGGGGTGAGTTTATTGTCATCGTTTGATGAATAAAATATGACATGCATTCCACTTTTTTCTATTAACATAAATACTGAATATGATATTAGTAATGAAACGAGCACACTTCATATTATTCATTGATTGGCGGGAGAGTGGAGTTCGAATCAACAAGACATCACCTGAAGATGGCAAATGTATTTTTTTCGAAACGTAGTGCAAGAAACTGGTAGATGAACTATCAAAAACTCAGTTGTAAGAACACAGGGACACAAAAGGTATATTATTAAAAATAACGCCGATGGCCATTGTGACCTAGTGATCCAGAATGACAAGTGAACAGTGTTGCCAGTTAGTGTTTCCAAGATTGGGAGTGCACCCAGAAAATTTCATTAGTGAATGTAATAAAAAAATTGGTTGAAATAATAATCATAAGATCTCTATTTGGTAGATCTTAAATGTTGTAAATTTAACAGTACACCTACTGTTACTTGAAAATACCCCATAATTACAATGACTTTTCCGTTGATATAACAGGAAGATTATTTGTATGGTAATAGTCTACATTTTTCAATGTTAACAGCAACAGTTGTTCTCGGAATACAATAATTGTAAATATTATTGGTGTCATGAAGAAATACATTGTCACCTATATAACATTCATACAGTATATCTGAAGGCAGAATAACATTCACTATGTAGCCAATACTGCAATGAATTCTATCAAAAATATTACTATTAAGTATATCGATGATATTCTGTTGAATTAATGGAATTCTTGTCAATATTTGAAATGAGCTTTATGTTCCGACAATGAAAAAATAAATTATATATGATGAAGTTCTGTACCTGCAATATACATTTTTTGTTCCAGAAACAACATAAGACATATTACCTCGAATGCTCTGTTGCATGCATAGTATTTTCTCATAATCGAGACAATTTCATGTTATCTCAATACAATTCATACTTTAATCTGTTTACATAAGTACTCCTGTTAATTATGCAAGGAAAATTCGACAGCTGTTTTCTGATTGGCTGGTGAATGAAAGATCTTACTTAGCAACCAATCAGAAAACATGCGATGTGCACGAGAAGTAATTTGAACATTCTTATCTTTGTCTTTCGCTAAAGTTTGTTCTTACAACTAAATATAATAATATATAATAGATCTTGAAAAGGGAAACATGAATACCCCACAAGAGGTTATCTTGACGATGGAAGATAGTGACTAGAGTTTATCTTTCAGTCGCAGATGATTCCACATCTGATTTTATGAACATCCTGTTTATATTTTCAACATATAATAGATCATATTGCTAGAAATCACCTATATTGAAGTTTAAAAATATAGAATGCACAAAACTCTCCGATAGAATTGGGCATATTACAGTTCTGGCAAAAATTAAATATTTTCCACAAACAATTTCTCATTTCACACGCTTCTTCCCCCACTTTTTTCAACGAAAATGTACAGCATCATGATTTCCTACTGCCAAATAAGT
This sequence comes from Gonioctena quinquepunctata, assembly GCA_018342105.1. Lineage (NCBI taxonomy): Eukaryota > Metazoa > Arthropoda > Insecta > Coleoptera > Chrysomelidae > Gonioctena > Gonioctena quinquepunctata. Next base: position 563,853 of record JAFIRS010000364.1, on the reverse strand, counting down.
GTATTATGAAAATCATTCACTTAATTTCGTGTATGACTGTCATTGTTATTATTAGAAGCCACTAGTGATATTCATTTCTTGCTGGATAATTCTGAGGTTGGAACTCTTCGAAAATGTTTTGAAGCCACTATTCGGTACGCTTTTGAGGTTATTATATACTCAATAATATTATGGATGAAATTTTTTCTGTCATATCGTCTTTCACACTTAACTGTGGGTAAAATGATTGGTACATGTTTCCGATTTGTTCATTTAGAAACCACTTTCACAAACCTCCGGAGTAAAATCTTTTTCATTAATTGAAAGCAATTGATTGGTTTCATGAACGTAACCAACAAATACGCATGACGTGCTTCTTGTCTGATTGATACTAAAACACCTGAAACTTAAACATTGATATGGAACATCCTGCAAATACCACAGGAAAGCACTTCAATTTTCTCTGATATCTCTGTTATTATACAACTTTGATCAATTTAATTTTTTTGGAAAATAATTATTTTGATGAGTTCTACATTGTGTTAAAAAAATGCCTCACCTGTGAGATCACCCTGTATATGAGATCTCGGGGTTTTCGGTGTACAATGGTAATTTTTTTTACCAAAGCAAAATGGTGACTTATTGTTGACCCGGTATAAGAAAACCTTGAGGGTGAATTCGAAGTTTTTCGAATGTATTGTCTGTATACGATATATTGGTTGAAAAATGCAAATGAAGTTATAACTTTGTCAGTTTTATGCACCACTAAAAAAAAGCAGCGTTGATTCTATCGAAAAAAGAACGTGGTTTAATTTACAATCGTTGCTTCACATTTCACCAAAATTGTCTGAATCCACACAAAATTATTTTTTTTCATACTATTTTTAATGGAGAGAATGAAATGTGTCTTTTATGTTCTATGAAAAAGGTACTTTATTTACAGCTAGGAACTTCCTTCCGGATATTTTTTTCGATTTCCACTAAAAAAGCACCTTTAGCAATAAACTGTTGAAAACTTTTAAAATATATTTGGGTACACTTTTTTCCCATATTTCTGAATTGGTCCGGATTGGTCCGGTTAACCTTTCAGGAGTTTAGTTGTTCTCTCAAGTTTTAACTTCGAAATATGTTTTTTTTCTTATAATATTACATTAATGGCGATTTTAACAAGGAATCACTTTATAAACAGTGGAATAATTCGATATACCTAATGATACTGGTTCTAGAAAATGAATTGAGTTATCTTGAACAATTTGGAGCAACTAGAATGCTCGCTCGGACCCCACAATCGGTTTCGCATATTTTAATCAAGCTGGGTACCGGCCGGACCTTTTGGCACGTAAGTTTAGGAACGATTTTGGCTGGCATTCAACGGGACCAGGAGTCCACGGATCATCAACCCCTGCTGGGCACGCAGCTTTTGTGTGCCTGTCACCATGGGATCATTGGTGTCTACCGACACTGTTGCCGATTACTCCGGAATTTCAGGATTTTGGGGAAACAGTATGTCCAACGTTCATAGCGCCTATACTACATAAATTATTGAATTGGTTCTACTATACACCTATACTGTTGAAGTTGGCGAATTTACAGGTCTTTTAAAAAAGTAAAGTAGGTCGAATTCTATTTTTTTGACCTTGAATAGCCTGAATGTTCATACATTTTCTGCAAAAGAGGGTGTGCATTTCTGGTCATAAGATTTTGCACACTTATAGATCTATGAAAAAGAAACATTTTCCCAAAATTTTAACTTTAAAAAAGTTTTTGAAGGTAAAAAATTATAAAATAGACATTTTCGATGTAATACATAGGTACTTGTTGTTGAATCGATGAAGTACCTAGTGTTATAGAAGCTTTTTGAACTAGGCGAGGTTTGGAACATCTCAAAAGTTCTTGTGATGTTGATAGCACTGATAGCAGGCGCAGTCTACTCATAAAGGTAAAGAAATAAAGATCGATGTCAGTAAAAATCAGCTAACAGAAAGGTTTACTTTTGCGATTTTGTTTCAATTAAACCCACTATCACCAGTAACTTCACTAATTCTCATTTTTGAGTTTCATATATCGACAATGGTATTGGTCATCTGCAAGTGGGCAGCACAAAAGACCACCAACAGTTTGAAATTTCTTCAAAAATCATACATGCTTATAGCATAGCACTATACTACAGAGACGAAAATCAACAAAAGTCAGATATAGGCACGTACATTTTTTAAATAACTGTGACATACAATGCTGATACTTAAACATTATTGGGAAACCTATATTCAGTAAGTAAATACCTACCAAAGTAACAAGCGAAGACCATTAGAAAATCTATGAGAATATTTTTACGAAAGCAAGTATAAGAATTATATATACTCGTTTACTACAATATTCTTAGTAACCCAATTAATAGAGAAAAAGAGAGAGGGGTTACCTTACAAACGGTCCGGTAGCTCTAAATTTTTTAAATGTTGTCTAGGATGGTTATTAAGTGTTTAAAATGCAAAATTCACAATTTCCGCCATATTGAAAAAACCGAAAAAAATCGAAACTTTCTTCAGATTTTCGCGAATATTTTCGTTTCGGTGCATTATAGCTACAAAAGAGTTCCATTCAAGAAGAATGAAATTTCCTACAATTCACGTTTCGAATTTTGTTTCTAGAATTGATAGTTACGGAGATATGCACTTAAAAAAAACGCATTTTCCGGAAATTTGACAAACTTCTAACTTTAGAACGCTTTAATTCAGTTATGGCCTATTCTAGGTAAACAAGTTTTGGAATAAAATTTGTAGGAAATTCAATTACCTACAAAATACATATTCTTTTTTTCTAACCAACCCTAACGTAGCGGGGGGTAAACATAAAAGTTAAAACAACGGCATATTGCTTTTTTTGGCTATTGTAACTCCACATTGTATCTTAAAAAATTCACTAATTATTTTCCAGTTTGGCTTGAATTTGGAGTTTATACCAATCCTACTTGAGTTACTTACATGTTACAGCGCAATGCTCATGAGGCAGGTACTATTTCACTTGAGTACCTACTGGTGAGAGGGGATGATCAATTTCAAATAACCCACCAACACAGCAGATACAGTTTTTAAAGATTCATTCATTTAAAAAAAGTAAGAACAAAAGGCAGTAATAATCATACAAAAATCGGTAGTAATTGAGCTGAGAACTGAAAAGAAAACAAATTTACATGCGCTTCGCTCGTTTCGTAGGGGGTGAGTTAATGAAATCGGGGTCCTCATTTCCGTCAAATAGTGAAGTTACTAGATCGGCGTCGTCTTCGACGTCGTCGGTGACTTCATTCCTCTTATTCTCTTATTACATTCTTGGCCAACACAGAATTTGCAAAGGGCGGAACACTTTAGGCCCGCCTTTCTACAGCCAGACGCCCCCATACAGCCAGTTCTGCATGAGATGGCCTTGAGTAGGTTTGGGGGAGCAGAGTGTCTACTCATCCTGATGGGCTCCAGTCTTCCAGCTTTTCTACACCATCCCCACTCGATAGGGTCTTTGACAATCCCCATCCACTCCATGACCTGGTGGTATGTCCTCAGGAAGTTTAAATGTGCTGCGTCAGTGGTCGGAGGTAGTTTAGCCAGATTGAGCCTGGTGGTACTTGTCTTCAATTTGCTATATCGAAGGGAGCTCAACGACTGTTTTCTACTGCCACCATAATGGGATACCAAGATTTTCTCCCCTGCTGCTGAAATTTCTTGGGGACTGGCAGCAGGGTCCTCGAACCTCTCCGGCTGCTCCAGCAATGATGGGTCTTCCCTAAAAAGTTTGCAGAATTTATTCTTCCCAAACCCAAAAATGTTTGAAGTGGTGTCGCAGCCCGATATTGCGTGCATGAGCAAAATACAGCCTGTGGTGTTGTACTCGTAGGAGGAGGCGGAGTAGATTGCGTCTGGATGTTTCCCTCTCGCTGGTTTCTTGAGGTGGACATTGTTCACCGCAGGTATTGTGCCAGTCAGCAGGACGAGTAGGTCAATGTCTTTCCCGACGTAAGTGGAGGAGGGGCATCAAGTTGTGGCAACTATCAACCTGTCAGCATCTTCGGAAGCTTGGTCTGTGGCTATGTTTGACGCTTGCATTTCACTGAAGAGCAGCTTCGCTAATCGTTCCTTGTTTCCCTCATTGGCCAGGAACTTATCCTGAGATGTAGTTTGACAGTTGTTCTGTCAAACACCACGTCTGATGATGAGTTTGCCTTGTACCTTCTTGCTCGTTCAGCAATCTTGGTCCCTTGCTGAGAAGGATCTGTAGTGTAGCTATCAAAAATCACCCCATCACATCGGCGCCATAGTGACGTTGAACGTACTTGACGTGATCCTGGCAAATCCCTCCAAAGGTCGAGCTTCTGTTCCATACAACCTTGTGAAGAAGGTACCCACCATCAATAACGACCATGGAACATTGTTTCAACTTCTTTGTTTACTCCCCACTCCGTAGAATTGATTGAAAAAAATGTACATGCATTCTGTAGATAATTGAATTCCCTACAAATTTTGTTTCAAAACTTGTTTTCCTAGAATAGGCCATAACTGAATTACAGCGTTCTGAACTTAGAACATATCTCGTAACTATCAGTATTAGGAACAAAATTCAAAACATAAATTATAGGAAATTTCATTCTTCACATATTGAATGCAACTCTTTTATAGCTAAAATGCACCGAAACGAAGATATAAACGAAAATCTGAAGAAAGTTCCGATTTTTTTCGGTTTTTTCAATATAGCGGCGGGCGCGGAGGGGAAAGAATTGTGCATTTTGCATTTTAAACACTCAATAACCATCCAAGACAACATATCAAAAATTTAGAACTACCGGACCGTTTGTAAGGTAACCCCCCTCTATTTACTGGATTATAGTAAAAGTATTTTCGAAAAGATCTACAGGTAGCTACTTACCTAGATAAAAGCAAACATTATTTAAAAAATAGGTACTTTTTTACAAAGCGGATTATAAGTGAGCATACAAATATAGGTAGTATATTTGTATGCTCACTTATAATACGCTTACTAAATGAAAGCAAAAAACAAACTTCTGCAACAGCCACGACAATTAAATTATTTGCCATATCTGTAGACGAGTAACGAATATGCAGAGATATGCCCAGTCAGTTACTGCGTTCACTTCAATTAGTTGGCTATTATATTCGATAAAGCATTTTCTTTCGTTAGCAGCTTGAAACCGTGGAGGTATTGAAGTATTGAGTATCATTAAAATTTTCGGCATTAGGTTGTCGATGTAGGTTATCTTACCAAATAGTCGCCGTTGTTTATATGAGATGACGTATAACTGTATGATAGTTGAATCTGGTATGTATCGAGTGTTAAGTCCTGAATTTCATTTTCCGATCAAATCGGAAAATGTTGAAGGTCAATATATCCGTCTGCCAGCGGCTAATCAATTCTACCTGGAATTAGACGTTCATCTCTAATTCTCTCTAGTAAATGATTAGGGAGATCCAAACGTTCCATAACTCTGTCATCTTCAGGCCCACTTTCATTTATAGGCTTAAAAACGCATTGGACAAAGCACATGTTACTTTAAAAATGTTTCCAAATGTTTCACATTCGTAACTGTTTGGCACAACACATTTCATAAAATCCGAAACTTATTTTGTGTTCCAAAAACCGTCCAATAACCCATCTGAGCATCGTAGCAAGTCTCGATGCATTTGCTAGCTGAATAGTCAGTTGACGTTGACCGTTCTGAAGAGAATGTGGCATGAAAACGTTTTGTCTCGATAACGCGATCATATACCATGTTTATGTAATGTTGTCACATTCTTGAAAAAAAAATCCGTTCTCGTTAAGAGCCCTAGCGTTGAATATCAACAAATCATTGTTTCTAGAATCTGAAGCATGCCGACCAGTAGCATCAATCATTTCACCAACCGTCTGGTGCTGTCACAACCGATAATTTAACTAAATTCGAGCGTTTTGACAAATAATGTGTCTTTCGCTGAGACGGGGTTTTTCATGGTATAAGTATGTGGCATCAACATTGGCATTTAGCTCATCGATGCAATTGACCACTCGTTTACCGGGTACCAATGCCATCTAAACTTTCCTTTTAAAATTCCCCCATGAGTGAAAATCCAAGTGGCGTTAGGTCGGGCGATCTCACAGGCCAATTCCACGGTCCTAAACGTCTAAACCAGCGATCTTCGAACATTTGGAACAACTCCGTTGTTACTACCCCAGTGCAATGACCGATGTCCCATCCAGTTGAAACCATCAGGTACGACAATCCTCTATTGACAGATTATCCAAAAAATCGTACCTTAAACAATTTCATCAACTCCACTTGAATAGTTATTGCCTTCCATTTTGATTTTTTTCAGATCAAATTTTTGTTGATGAACGCGCAAATGTTTTATTATTGATGCACTGATTGGCCAATTTTCATAATATGTTCCATGACATTTCATAGCTACCTAATACAAAATATGACAAAATGATCCAATTTTTATAGAAGCTTGCTTTTATTTCGGAAACCTGGTTATTTAGGTATAGGAACATGATACATCATTTGAAAGGAATTGCGATTGTCTTTCAGGATTTTAGATATTATAAAGGGTGTTCCATTAAAAAAAAGGAGTTTTCACCATTTTTGAATCCAACGGTAAAATTGCAATTACAAATATTTTAGATCGATATAGCAGAACTAATTATCCAAGAAACCATAATTTTAAAATAATCCTATGTCCCGTTCTTCGTTAACGTCCATCCTACCATCGACCTTGAGTGACCCTGTATATGCGACAAAATCGCTGTATGCGACATTACATCCGACAAAAATAAAATAAAAAGGAACAAGTAGAAAGCCAAAAATGTTCTCAAATCATATATATTTTGCCTTAAAAGTTCATCAGGTGATCGCCAAATAAGAATTTGAGTGCACAAAACGTGTGAAAAGCCCAGTCACACGTCAAGTGAGGGGAGTGTACTCATTTCCTGGCTGCCTTTTCATCGCTTAATTCCTTCAGACAACTCAATGGAGAGGTGTTTAGCAATGTGTGTACCAGGAAAACCTCGTATACCTGCGCGCCCTTTCTACAAGGTGGCTAACCTAAAAACAACGATTCATAGTTTTTGATTGGGAGCAAAATAATACTTCTAGTGTGGGCCCGGATTCGAGTGGATCGTTTTGATTGACGTGTAGGACAAGCGATTTTTCGGACATTGATGAGAAACTACCGTAGATAGTCCCCAGTACAAAGACTGCAATGAACAATTATAGGCCAATGATACAGAAGGAAGTTGTATGCACTTGTATGACTTTTGTCAATAAATATAGATTTGTAAAGTAAATGAATATTATAAAAAAAATTCAAGACAAGCTTTCATACAAATGCACTAAAAAGGAAAAAATAATTTCTTTCATTGTTTGATCTAGGTTATTCTATGAGAAACAGATTCAAAAGCTTACCTATTTTGTATCGGCGCAAGCTTTTGAATCTGTTACTCACAGATTAACCTACATCAAACAATGAAATACATTATTTTTTCCTTTTTAGTGCATTTGTATGAAAGCTTGATGTATTTTTTTGTTTTAATTTTTATTTTATTTATTTTGTATTTCTTAATATTTATGATGTTAAAAAACGAGTTTAGTAATTTCTATCTAAGTTATTTTTGAATTTGGATAAAAATCTTAATTTCCGATCCCAAAAACCCCTAGATACCAATTTTCAATAGAATTGGACCATAATCACAAAAATTCTACCCCCCTATTGGAGGGTGCCGCCATTTTGTTTTTTTCCTAAAAAGAATTTCGTAATGCATTGTCACCGAAATTATGTACATCTGCCAAATTTCAAATTATTCGGACGATTAAAAGTGGGTCAAATTTAACTTGCAAGATTTCATTACAGACAGACAGACACCAGGACAGGTGAAACTAAATAAAAGCTTGTAAAAATATATTTATATCGGCCTTCAAGCTATAGTGCACAAAATTATCTTTTTATTATCAGAAACAAAGAGTACACTGGTGTACTCTTTGATCAGGAAACATAAACTCGCAAGATGACTACTCAACAAATGAATAGGAAGGGGAATATATCAATTCAGAATCAAAGAGCGCCAAATTAAAAAAATAACAAAGAACTAGGAATTAATTTACAAGAAGTAGGATGCGCGAAGAAGGAACAATTCTATTTATTTTATAGCGATTTGAAAATAGGATTAAACATGGTCTGGTTTAAATGAATCTCAGTATTTACACAATTTGTATTCCTAGATTTTTCTCTAGATATTTACAAATCCTCTAGCAAATCAAGTTTGAGGTTATTATTAGTGACCCTATATGAAATTTTTAAACCGTTATTGCTATCAATAGTGTGGTTCTGATTTTCCAAATGGCTGCCAAAACTAGAAGTAGAAAGCCTATTAATGTGTTCCTTGATTCTAGAATATATTTTCCTAATAGTTTTTCCAATATAAGTGGCATTGCAGTTGTTGCACATAAGCTTGTAAATGCCGCTTTTATCAGATGGATTGATTTTATCTTAAGTGTTCACTAGCAATGAACCCAACGTATTTTAAGTTTTGAAGAATATTTTATTATTCTCAAATCCTCTATAAAAAAAATTGAACGTATTTTCTGATGTATAGCTAGGATATCAAAGAGATTCTCATGGAAATAATATTTTGGCCAATATAACTTTACCATTGGCTTGCGTTTTTATATTCGAAACATGTGTATATGAATTTCTAAATAAGAATATTTTTTTACTGAATATTCATAATGTCTATACAAGAAGTAAAGATTTATTCCATATTCCTTACGCAAGATTCAAAATAACTTCAGATTCTCCAAATTATCTTGGACCAAAACTGTCACGTACCCGATATGATCAAATTATATTTTTGTTTCTATGGTGAAGACGAATTTATCTTTTGAGGAGTCTTTGACTTAATCAAATAATAGTAATAATACGTTCATTATTCACCATAACAAAAGTAAGAAATTAATAAGTATATTGATAAGGCAAATAAAAGGTGATAGTTTTTACCGGGTAGAAAAAACTGTTCTTCCACTCAAACCTTCCAAGAATTAATCCTATATCTAACCATACCACTACTGATTAGAATACGATAGGAGAAGTGTGACAGAACAGCGAATAAAGAAGGAAAGAGAAGAGAAAGATAGGCGTAAGAGATTTTTTCTTTTTTTTTGCTCTGTGTTTGTTTTAATTTTGTAGTTCATGAAAGTTATCCATTACTGATTTTTTTAGTGAGTTACAAGACCTACTGTAATCAGTTATCTCAAGCGTATTCATGCAACAGGCAATATTATATGAGAAACTCCGTTTGAGGATTTCCTTTCATGTCGGGGGTGATCCTTGAAGTTTGACGAGTATTTAAATTATGTACGCCTCTCCTGAATATAACTTTGTCCTAGAGATAGTTGGGTTGCTTGAATTTTAAAACTTTGAAGAAATAACAAAGCATATGGGGTTTATGCCTGTTGGACATATTGAGCCATTCTAATTCGTGAAGTTTATGGGAAATCCTCTGTCTTCTTTCGATACCAAAAATAAGTCTCATACAGCTATTCTGAACTTTCTGAATACGCTGACTATCCACGCTATCTATACAAGGCCCATAAACGGTGTTACAATAGTTGACATGGAAAGTACTATTGAGTGACAAAGCAGTTTTTTTACATATTGACTCAAATAGTGCCTGTGTGGATAAATCATCTTCAAGCTTATGTGGCTTTTCTTCAACGTAGTATTCACCTGTTCTATGAACCTCAATTTGTGATCGAGTATCAATCCCAATTTTTTTACACTACCACTGAAAGGTATTAGGTCATATGTAGTGAATCTTACCTATCACTATCGTTGCAAAATAAAATGGCACAGGTTTTTGTGGATTTATTTTGAGGTGCTTACATAAGTCTGATAATGATAGCAAATATTTATTTCAAAGTTGGTTTGAATTACTGTATCTGGAATGAACGTTTTGTATATTTGTGTGCATTAGCATACATATGATAATTACAGTGGTGCAGAACATCATGGAGAGTTGCAGTGAATAAGGTGAATGAGAGCGGGCCCAAAAGTTTGACGATTTGTCGTTCAAAATAACACGTTGAAATCTATTTGATAGGAATGATGCAATAAAATTTCGCGTCCTTAAATCCCAAATAATGCAATTTAGAAAGGAGAATTCGGTGATTGATCAGATCAAACGCTTTCGAGAAGTCAAGTAGTACAAGTACAGTTGATTTATTTTCGTCAATACCTTTAATAATATCATCTGTGATATTTGCAAGTGCCGTTTCACAGCTGAAACCAGGTCTGAACCCGAATTGTTTTTTTACACGCTTCAAACGGTCAGATTTCATTCAAACTTTGTAGATTTATCGAGGACCGATGACAATAATTTGCAAAAAAATAATAAAAATAATAGTTTAAAAAAAACTAAAAAAACACGCTTTTATAAATAAACCAAACTAAAAAGTAGGAAATAAATAATAGTTTAAAAAAACTAAAAAACACGCTTTTATAGAAAACCAAACTAAAAAAATTGAAAATAAGAAAAAAAATTATTTTATTTAAAAAAAAGCGTGGGGTGCATGGTATCGCCTCGGCCAACAATTACCTGTGATCTGAGACATTTCTTACTTTACTGCCCTAGGTGTGTAATGTACTATACAGTGCTAGTCAAAAGTCCCCTCCCCCCCTCGTATCTTTTGAACGGGTATACTTATAATAATGAAATTTGGAGGGTGGAAATAAACGGATGTAGGCTTCTCAACTGGTCATAACAGGTGACGCAATAGTCATAAATGACGTCACAAGGCCACTGTGACCAATAATTTTAAATGGGACCCTATGGCAAGTGACAGCTCGTTTGAAAGGTATTGAAAATACCTATTCAGTCATACCAATTTTGTTTGGGTTTCGACTGATTTTGATTGATAAATTGAAGAAATACGAAAATTATAGTTTCGCATTTAATTAATAAAGATTTAAGAACCAGTTCTTATAATAAGTGTTCAAAATGTGCTCCATCTACTTCCTGGCAGTAATGCATCCTATTGCTAAACTCTTGTCGTACTCGTCCCAGTGTGTCAGCGGAAATTGCCCTACATTCTTCAACAATTCGTTGTTTCAGAATGGCAATACTGTCAGGTGCTGTAGCGTAAACCTTAGATTTCAAGTACCCCCATAGAAAAAATCTAATGGTGTAAGGTCCGGTGACCGAGCTGGCCATTCGATCGAACCTCGTCGTCCAATCCATCTACCACGATATTCTTCATCTAGGTAACGTCTTACTGCACCGTAATAGTGTGCAGGAGCACCATCTTGTTGAAACGTTATTTCCAAGTTGTCGAATTCATCTGGATTATCTTCTAGAATTTCAAGAATTAACGACTCAATATCATTTTGTAACATCTCCAGATACAATTCACCGGTTAAGTTAGCATTGAGAAAAAGAGGCCCAACTATGTAGTTTCCCAAAATACCTGCCCAAACATTTACTTTTTCTGGAAATTGAGTATGTTTTTCACGAAAGATGTGAGGATTTGTGTCACTCCAATACCTCACATTTTGAGTGTTAACATTTCCATTGAGAAAGAAAGTACTTTCGTCACTAAAACAAATTGTCTGTATGTATGTAGCCTGGTTGTTGGTTCATTTTATTGGACATAGTTTCACAGAATTCTAGTCTTCGGTCGGGGTCATCATCTGAAAGTTGGTGCACCATTTTTAATTTGTATGGATGAAATTTGTTTTTAGCCAACACCCTATGTACTGTCCTTTGACTGACTTCACAGATAGACGCAACTTGGGCTGTGGAAGAAGTAGGGTTTACTACCATTTCTCCAATTATGTCAATTTTTTTGTCATCACTAATTGTTGGTCGACCAGATCGTTTGGCATCTTGAACACTACCTGATGCTTCAAACTTTCGAAGAAGCTCCCTCAAATAAACCCTCGATATAGGGCGATCGGGGTACCTCTCATTAAACAGTCGTTCCGCTGCATGGAAATTGTTTCTACATTCACCAATTATTAAGATAGCTGCTACTTTGTCGGCTACAGTACGTACCATTTTGCCTATGTAAACACTTAAACGTCTCGTTAAACAATAGCTTAGGTAAATTTTCAAGGTATAAACACTTTTGACAAGTAGAGAATTCAAAAACGTCAACCTTTTTGACAATTAACCAGAGGCGTACTTTAAAATCTTTATTAATTAAATGCGAAACTATAATTTTCGTATTTCTTCAATTTATCAATCAAAATCACCCGAAACCCAAACAAAATTGGTATGACTGAATAGGTATTGTCAATACCTTTCGAACGAGCTGTCACTTGCTATAGGGTCCCATTTAAAATTATTGGTCACAGTGGCCTTGTGACGTCATTTATGACTATTGCGTCACCTGTTATGACCAGTTGAGAAGCCTACATCCGTTTATTTCCACCCTCCAAATTTCATTATTATAAGTATACCCGTTCAAAAGATACGAGGGGGGGGAGGGGACTTTTGACTAGCACTGTATAATTATTGATACCATGCACCCCACGCTTTTTTTTAAATAAATAATTTTTTTTCTTATTTTCTGTTTTTTTAGTTTGGTTTTCTATAAAAGCGTGTTTTTTAGTTTTTTAAACTATTATTTATTGAGGTAATATTTCATTAGTATCTACAAATAGACTTCTTTGTGATCCCATAATTTTTCAAGTGCTTAGGACAGAACTTAATACTAATTATATTGGCAATTTTCCATGGAGAGGGAAAATATACATTCGTTTATTATATGTGTTATGTAAGGGATTATAAATGGGCAACATAGCTGGTTGGAGGAAATGCTGACTCCGTCAGTACCAAAAGCTTTGGAGCTAATATTTTGGATTAGATTTGAAACAGTTGTTTCATCAACGTGTTCGGAAGAGAAAGAGCTACTGATCCCCTTTTTCATGTTTTCAAAATAGAAGTCAATCAAATCATCACTAGGGGTCAACATGGTTTTCGATAAAAATTTTACTTTTTTGTTCTCTATATTACCTATTAATATAATTGAACCTTTTAATTGTTCACTTTCTATATTTTCATTGAACATTATATTTTGTTGTCCTTGTCTATTATATAATTGTCTCAATGAGTTAGCATCTTCAAGGTGCATCGGTATTTCCCTATTTCTATTTTTACAGTTCTTTAAGAGTTCATTCCTTCATCCTTTGAAGAGCAGTTTTCAAATTTATGTTTCAAAAATGCTTTCTATTAAGATTTTATAGCGAAAGTAGTATAGTTTCTCAATTGTTTATAGTATTCCCAGTGATGGGGTTGTCTGGAGAGCTTGAATTCTTTAAGTGCCTTGTCTCTAAGTTGTTGCATATGTTTTATATTGTCTGTTATCCAGGAAGAATATTTATAATTATTTCGTTGCCGTATTTTTCTAATAGATAATGTATATCAAATAAGATTAAAATATGTTCTGCAAGAAAGATTACTTTGTCATCCATTGTTTGCCATAGTATGACCTGTAAATCTTTGTAGAATCATTCTTGATTAATATTTTTCAAATATCTGGAAAAAAAAGTTTTCGGTAATGAATTGACGTTTATTATTTATTACTCCATATGTCTGGAGATGATTTGATATACCCCAATCATTTAACGCTCGATCTGTTATTGTAATATTGTTACCAACAAATATCAAATCTATCAATTAAATTGAGTTTTTTGTTATCCTAGTAGGGCTGTCAATGATTTGTTCTAACTTAAAAGTTTCACATGAAACAGTAGCTGCGATGAAGAGAATATTGATATTGAAATCTCCTATACAAATCATTTTATCGAAGCCAGATTACATGGTGCCCATCATGTCCTTGAAATTTTGGAAAAATGAATCGATATTTGAGTTGGGAGGTCTATACATGAGACCTATTGATTTTTTTTCTTTATTGACTTCTATTAGGATCCACATTTGTTCAATAAATCGGTACATTCTTGAACCAGTATTTTGGATTTAATGTTACATTTGATATAAATACAAATTCCCCCAGGATGTGTTTTTCTATCGAGTCCAATAAATACATAATTAGGAATTCTCCCAGCATCAGCTCCCACCTCAGGATGGAGCCATGTCCCAGTTATCCCCACGATGTCGCAATTTGAGCTTTCCTCTTGGGTAGAAAGGCTATTGAAATCATTCAGTAAGGATCTCACGTTAAATTGCGAGAATTTCAGGGTCATCTGAATAAAGGCAGTTAAATAGAACAAAAAAATCGATCTGACTATTCCTATATTAATAATAATAATATTTATTTGCCATTCAATTTTATACATATAAGTAATATTGGTTGGATATTATGAAGTAAATGAACACGAAGATGTTCCACAAAGAGTAACCTGCGCATGGATCACAAGGATTATTTTGCATTTAGGTTTCATTTGAAATATATGATTAATTTATATGTTTAAATTGACAAAGTATAATGAAGTGATAGGATATAGAACTCTACAATCCTAATAATACTATAGTGATAAAGATGCCAAATAGCACTGGTTAATGTATAAATCATAGTAATGAAATTCACACTTATAAAAATCTAATAATAATACTAATACAATAACATACGGATTAAAATACAATAAGATATGGATTTCAATACAATAACACAATCTAAAATGTTAAATAATGTATAAATCATAATAATAAAATTCACATTAATAAAAATTCTAATACTAATGCTAATACGGATCAAAATACAATAATATACAATTTAAAATGTCAAATCATTGAGTTCAATTGGATATGATTTTGGAATACGGATAACTTTCATAATATATTATTGTGGTTTATTAAATTTTGTATCTCCTTTCTAGTTTAATTATGAAGCCATTTCTTAGTTTCTTGCTTAAATAGTGATGAATGAGTTGAGATTCTTCATTTCAATTGGGATTCTATTGTATAGTTTGGGAGCAAGAAATATATAACATCGCAGTCCAATAGATTTGAGCATTTTAGGTACCTCTAGAGATTCTTCTTTATACCGGGTGTTAGAAACATGGTCTACTCGTTTGCTTGATGAAACATTTTTGCGTTGGTATACTAAAAGAGTGAGAACAAAGGATTGACGTATATCAAACAACCCTGATTCCCTGTAAAGATCGTCACAGGGACAATCCCTTTTTTTCCTTGTATGATTTTCTATGAGCCATTTCTGAAGCGTTTCTAGAATTTTTAAGTGATTGTTGGTTACTCCACCCCATGCAATAATTCCATGAAAAAAATGTGTTTGAACAAGGGCATGATGCATAATTCGAAGATGATGGATGTCAAAGAACTTTTGCAAATATTTGAATTTACTCAAATAAAAGCGGAGTTTTTTCAGTATAATCGAAATATGAGCATCCCATCTTAAGTGACTATCAAGCGTGACGCCAAGAAATTTAGTTGTTTTTTTTCCATCAGGCGCATGGTTTGGTTTTCATTTTTAATTTCGATTTGGTCAAAACTCGGTAAGTTTGGCTCGTAACTGGTAAGTGATAGGTAAAACTGTTTTTTCTGTATTAACTGTGAGAAGTTTGCTCCTGTAAAAATCAAATAAAATTAATATTGCGTTTTGAATTTTCTTTTTTAGACTGAGCCAGTCAAATAACCGTGTTCCCTGTGGAACTCCATATTGCATAGTTTTCTTATTACTTACTTTGGACACATCGCTGTCGATAATTTTGTTAATTATCATGAAGGAGGCTTTTGGCCCATAAGCCCCAAACAACAAATCTTCTCTCAATTCCAGAATGAACGACTGAATTATAGAATCTACCTTTTCGACTGACCGCCCCATTGGCATTTTCATTTTTATTAAGATCATATTCAATGAAGGGTTGTTGGAGGTTTTTAAGTACCATTTTTCAAGTACCCGAAAGTTAACATGTCTCATATTCTACCCTTCTGAGAGTTCCCCAATTTGCACCCTATCCTCCTGAAGAACTCTCCCGAAATTCAGTCCCCAAAATGCTGGAATTTAGTCTTTTCTCCGTCGTAATTCAAACCGTACAAAAGGTGGAAAGCGTGCCTCTCTTATAAAATTACCCTTTTCCTGATTTGCGAGCTGGCTCACGCCAAATGAAATTCCAAATTAAGCCAGCCATGGATATAATTAAGCCCTCCAGATGGCTTATTGTAGTTGCAGGCCTGCCTGGGAAGGACGTACGTATCTCCTTGCCAGGCACTCTGGATATATGTGCCAAAATGCCACAGATTCTTGCGCCATTGTATTAATGTAATAATTATGTTGCATTTTATCGAAGTTATTCCCTTACACTGAGCATAGCTCGGGGTTTATAGCTCGTACATTATTCTGTGCTAGAACGTTTTATTGCCGTTATTAAATCTTGCTTACTCGATTTCAAACCAATGGCGTGGCGGTTCCAGGGATCCTTTATTTTCTTCTTGGCTCAGATCACAAATAAACAATTGTAGTTTCGGGGACTTGTGATTCTTTTGTTCTCACCACCGAGCTGAATTCAAATCATGTGCAGTCTGTTTGTACTTAGCAACGATGCAAACTTGATATTGAGCCGGAATCATATAATCATTCACTTATTATAGTATATCCATTCTCAGTTGGATGGACTGATAAACCTGATCAAAACATGATAAGATTTGCCGCTTTGACCGAACATGTCGACCATAGGCGGATATTTATTCTTTCACTTCAAGTGTAACTTTGCCTATTTTTGTTTGAATGTGTTTTTTCGAAGTCATAATGGGACAGAATTTCCAATGATTTGTTGTTTTGATTTCTCATCATTCTAATCTTTCACGCTCATATACAGGGAGTTTGCTGATCCTAAATGGCTATAATCCTTGGATGATTTTAAGAACAAAACTTTTATATGAACATAGGTCCGCAACCGCTTTATTTCAAAGATACAGGATGTTGAGATTTAACAAAAAAATCAGTTTTTCCCCAATATCTCTGAAACCCCTTTGGCTTCTTCTTCATTTTGGTACATGCAAAGTACCCATAAAAATGTTTTTTTTTCATGATAAAGACTCTCTTAATTTTTATCAGTGGCGTCCCTGTTAACATGCCCTGTCATATTTTTTATCAAAATAATGATACGCCACTGTCTTTTTTCCAAATAAATATTATTTTTGTAATTGTCCTCTATCTTCCGGCGGGCGGTTTTCGATTTAGAAAATAAAATACATTCATTTGCTTGTCATTAATTTCACAATTGTGGTAACCAAAGGATCTAGACAAGATCTTTATAATTTTATGATAACTATTATCAAGTTTCTGTAATGAGTACGCATAAAAATACATTTTTCATTTTTGAAAACATAACTATTATGAACAAAAAATACCAAAATCAAATTAACTGTTCGAAATAGCCGCCTCCTGCAAGTATGCACGCTTCAGCCCTCCTTGTCATTGACTCGCGTACTCTTTGGAAAATTCCTTATTGCTTGACAGGAAACTATTCTTCCTCAGTTAGAATATGTTGACTATACCCCAGAGTCTTAAGATGTCCCCAAAGAGAATAATCAAGACTGTTTAAGTCTGGGGATCTAGCTGGCCATGAATCTGTTCCCCCAGACCTATCCAGCGATTATGAAAGTTTTGGTTTAAATATTCGCGTGCACTAAAATGAGTAGGTGCACCATCGTGCATAAACCACAAGCAATTTCGCATTAGAATATGAACATCTTCCAACAGAATTGGCAAAAAAGGTCCAAATAGGTAATCTCCAATAATTCCAGCACAGACATTCAATGAAAACTGCTCCTGGTGATGAGATTCCACGATTGCATGCGGATTTTCCTCGGCCCAAAAATGATTATTATGAAAATTTCTGATCCTGTCTTAGTAAAACTAGCTTCGTCCGTGAATAAAATTTCCTGTCAAATAAATGATTTTTGGTACCTTTTTGGAAAAACCATTGGCAGAAATTTATTCGTAATGGAAAGTATTGAGAGAATGTGATGGGGATATAATAAATAATCATGAAGAATCCTCCATACTAGAATATGGGCGATACTCAAATTCAAGGACGAAGAGAAGAAAATGCAAATCGGGTGGTCAGTTCACAAAACTGTAGGTGTTGGGTACAAGAAAACCCAAAGTATGTGATAGAAGGCCGAGATCAATATTTTTTCAAGGCAAATTTGTGGTGGGATGTTTTAAACAACATAGTGATTGGCCCTTATTGTAATATGCCGTTTACGGACTGCTTTGACTGGGTATCAGACTACGGATGTTGTATCACAATTAGATGGAGCTCCAGCACATTTAAAACTTTGTTTTCTGTATAAATGGATTGGGTGAGAAGGGACTCAAAATTGACAAGCGAGGTCTCCGTATTTGACATGCAATAAAGTTTACAACACTCCACCAACCTAACCCGACAACATGAAACAGAGAATGAAGGCCGTTTTTTAAACAGTGAGGCCTCAAATGTCTCTCAAACAGAGAGTGGTCTATGTATTGAACAGAATGATGATTTTGATTCAATTGCCAACATATTTCATGTTTTATATTCGCTTATTGTTTCAATTATCTTAAAATAACTATATTCATACCCAACTAATTAATAATAATTTGTTACACTTTACAATTACATCACAATAAATAAATCAATTCAGTTCTAAATACCGCGTTTGGCACTGCACTACTAAACTGTACCGATCACACAAATAACTCATCACGTAGATAACAAACTAACTTGCCGCATCCGTCGTCGAATATTTATAAGGTCATTAATGCTAGAATATTCGTGTCGAGTGTTCACCGTAAAATTCTCGATTGTTCGGCGTGTCGTCAACCAGTCACGCTGCCTTCTTAGAATCCGTGTGGGCGGTTGGTCGCTACCTGCTCTAGAGGTTTGTTTACATCGGAAATCCCAATTTCCTTGGCATTGTGTGATTACAGTGACAGTGTAGTAATATATTCGTAACAATATTTTTCCTCGTATACTATCAATAATGAACCACTGACAGTTAGCACAATTCACTTGTTATATATTTCAATTCTCAACTTCTGGATCACTTTTAATTTTTACCCATATTGGTGAAGATGTAAAATTCACCCATTTTTGTCGGGGCACCTCTTCTGACTACGGTCCTGTATTTAGCAACCTAAAGCGCACGGTAACCACTAGTAACCCTCGAATCTCGAGCGAAAATGGCTCTCAGTTCTCAGTCTCCCGAATATCCAAAAATAACGCCCGACAACCCGAAACGACTGTAGCGACGCCTAACACTACTCGAGGAACTAATTAATTATCGGAGTCATGGTTAATTACTGACTCAACCGCCCTCCCACCCCCTTGCGTGGCTGTTTCGGCAACGCCAGCTCTTTGTTTTACTGTAATTCGATTTCTACGTGTACACAGAATTCGCACTACTCTTTTTGAACATATTGAGCTGTCAATGGAATACCGTTTACGGTGTTGTGGATGATGAACGATGAATTTGTATTTTCGGGGCAGAAGTGACTCAATTAATGCCTCTGGTGCAACAAAGAATTGGTTTTTCCAGGATGGGATTGTATGAGAAAAACAAACATTGGCGCGTCCATCCAGAAATGTAGATATCACTAACTATTGCTGTAAATGGCTTGTTCATTGCACACATACAGTGCTTCTCAAAAGTCCCCTCTCCCCCTCTTATTTTTGGAACGATTATACATAAACAAGTGAAATTTGGAAACTGAATATTAAAGGTTGTAAACTTCCCTACCAGTGATGATAGATAACGAAATCGTTAAAGATGACGTCACAAGGCCATCGTGACCAATAATTTCAAATGGAACCCTACGGCAAGCGACACCTCTTTTAAAAGGTATCGAAAAAACCTATTCAATTATACTAATTTTGTTTGTGTTTATGGCAGTTTTGGCAACTCGCTTTCAAAAAACGCAAAGCTGTGATGAATTAAATCAGTTAATACGAAATTCCAAATTCAAGCTCCGCCTCTGGATAGTTGTCAAATAAGCTGACGTTTTTGTTTGTCTCCTAATTCGACGTTTTTGTAATTGTCAAAGTTTTTGTACATCTAATAATTTGTGTATTGTTGATCGAACGTTTAACTGTTTTAGCAGTTTTTGTTACTTTTAATATTTTTGTACATTTTAATAATTTGTGAAACTGTTGTGAGCCGAACGTTTAAGTGCTTCAAGAAGCGAAATGGTACGTGCTTTAGGTGATAAAGTAGCAGCGATCCTAATTCTTGGTGAAACTGGACAAAATATTCACGCAGCAGAACGCATTTTTAATGAGAGGTTTCCCGATCGCCCCGTTTCGAGGTCTTATTTAAGGGAGCTTCTTCGTAAGTTTGAAACAACGGGAAGTATTAATGATGCGAAACGATCTGGCAGGCCACAAATTTCTGATGAGAAAAAAATTGATATATTGGCAGAAGTAATAGTTAATCCTACTTCTTCAACAACTCACGTTGCACCTACCTGTGAAGTCAGTCGAAGTACAGTACACAGGGTGTTGAAAAAAACAAATTTCATCCATACAAATTAAAAATGGTTCATCAACTCTCAGACGACGACCCAGACCGAAGACTGAAATTTTGTGAAAATATGGAAACTAAAATTAACCAACAGCCAGACTATGTCAAAACAATTTGTTTTAGTGACGAAAGTACTTTCTATCTAAATGGAAATGTAAATACACAGAATGTGAGGTATTGGAGTGTCGCAAATCCTCACCTGTTTCGTGAAACACATACCCAATTTCCACAGAAGGTGAATGTTTGGGCAGGTATCCTGGGAAACCACATCGTTGGGCCTCTTTTTTTGAATACTGATTTAATTGGTGAGGTTTATCTGGAGCTGTTGCAAAACGCAATAGAACCGTTAATCCTTGAAATTTTGGAAGATAATCCAGATGAATTCGGCCATTTGGAAATGACATTCCAACAGGATGGTGCTCCTCTACACTATTACGATGCAGTAAGACGGTATTTGGATGAGGAGTATCGTGGTAGATGGATTGGACGACGAGGTTCAACGGATTGGCCAGCTCGATCACCGGACCTCACACCTTTGGATTTTTTTCTGTAGGGGTGCCTTAAATCGAAGGTTGACGCTACTGAACCTGACAGTATTGACGTTTTAAAACAACGTATTGTTGCAGAATGTGAGGCTGTTTCCGCAGACACATTTGCAAAAGTACGAGAAGAGTTTAAAAATAGGATATTTCACTGTCAGGAAGTGAATGGAGGTCACTTCGAGCAATTTCTTTAAGTAGATACTGATTCTTAAATCTGTAATTAATATCATACTGAATGGAATTTAAATTTTAATGTTTACTAATGAGCCATTAAAGCTGCCATAAACACAAACAAAATTAGTATCATTGAATAGGTTTTTTCGATACCTTTTAAAAGAGGTGTCGCTTGCCGTAGGGTTCCATTCAAAATTATTGGTCACAATGGCCTTGTGACGTCATCTTTGACGATTTCGTCATCTATCATCACTAGTAGGGAAGTTTACAACCTTTAATATTCAGTTTCCAAATTTCACTTGTTTATGTATAATCGTTCCAAAAATAAGAGGGGGGAGGGGACTTTTGAGAAGCACTGTATTTAGCTGGTTTTATCATATTCCAGTTCAGAAAGAGAAATATTGATGGTTTTTGTGTATCCAAAAATGAAGTCTCACTCATCTACGAACAATTTTTATTTTAGCAAAATATTTTCAAATAAATTTAATAAAAATGTTTGATAGTATTGCACCACGCCACTGCCTGTTCGTCACGAAAGTCGTAAAGCTCCAGAGAATACTAGATGATCGACGAATCTCTAATGGATCGGGAAGCGACCGTCGCGAATACTCTTGTTGCTGATGACGTTATGAAAGGTAGCGTACCGCTAGCGAGAGCAAGTTCATTCGGAAAAATGAAAGTTTTAAATCCAGTGAAGTGCGTGGTATATTTTAGCGGTACATTTCTGTTGAGTTCTTTTGTCAGAGAATAGTATTGTTTTGTGAAGTGTAAATGAATAGAAAACAGTATCAATTCAGTATTCAAATAGCCACGAACCCTAGATTCATAACAGTATCCAATAAGTCGTGTTTCATCCATCCCATTCCAGTCAAATAGGTGGAAATTTCGCAAATGAATCGATTTTGGAAACATGTTCGTTAGCGTTCTGAAAATACTTTGAGAATTGGCATTTTTTGGCACTATATATACAGGGTGTCCCAAACTCGATGGCCTATTAGACATTTCTGGAAAACGGGACATAGGATTATTTTGAAAATTAGGTTTCTTAGGTAATTAGTTCTTTTCTATCGATCTAAAATATTTTCAGCGCTGCGACGTTGCCGCTTATATTGAAAAGTAGCAATAACTTTGATATTTTGAATAGGACGCCCTATATATCTCCAGTGGTTTTCGAGAAATTCATTGATTTCCTTATTTTTTGTGCGAAACATAGCTGTAATCAAATGTTTATTACTGCGGTATTTGGATTCGAAGACAGCTGAAATTATGGATGTAGTTTGACAATGTCCCGTGTATTAGTTGTGTCAAGGAAATTATTTCTCCATTATACAGGGTCGTTCAAAATTTGTGATTTTACCGATATATACAAAAGTGGTGAAAAGTCAATTTTTTCAAATAGAACATCCTATATATTATTGAGAATCCTGAAAGACAATTGAAGTTCCTTTCAAATGATGTTACATGTTCCCATACCTAAATAGTCAAGTTTCCGAAATAAAAGCAAGTTTCTATAAAAATTGGATTATTTTGCTATATTTTGTATTAGGTAGGCTATGAAATGTCATCAATAATAAAACGTTTGCGCGTTCATTAGCGTAAATTTGATTAGAAAAGAATCAAAATGGAAATTGTTTATTTTTCATGGTCAATGTGATCAAATTATAGCAAGAACATGCAAAATGTTCTGTAGTATATTGAAGTGTGTGACTGTTGAGATGACGAACTGATTGTACAGAGAATGATTAATATACAGGGTATTATAAACTCGATGGCCTATTAGACGTTTTTGGAGATCTGGGACATAAATACTTGAAATCTTGTATTCCACGATAAGTGATTGCGATCTACCTCTTGAAAATATTTTCACGATTGCAGTGTTGCCACATCTGCTTGTCACTAATATCGAGTTTCTAATTTTGAATGGGGAACACCCAGTATTTTATTCCGTATTTGAATTCTACTGATAAATACAAATAACTTTTACTGAACATGTCGTATACCTATCTCTACCTTTTATCGAATATTGATTATTTTGTAATTTTTTGCTCCAAGATGGGACCAACTTCAATTCAAATATATTCTTTTTACTTGAGTTTTTTTGGTTTGTAACCTTCCACAACCTGAAAAAGAATAGAATTAATATAGAAAATCTATAAGTTTGCCCTTCTACACTTGTATAGATTTTCTATATTAATTTATTATTTTTTAGGTTGTGGAAGGTTACAAACCCAAAAAAACTCAAGTAAAAAATTGATTTTCCTCCACAAAAAATGACGTTCAAGCAATATCAAATACCTCCTTATCTGTTGCCCACACAGGACTCAAATTCGTGGATCGAAGTCATTACATGGTTGGTTGTTGCTCTTTGAACCTCTTCTGGCCGAATTTCCTCGAAAGCACGTATTATCCTCTGTTCCAATTCGTCCCTTGAATTCACAGGTGTTTCATATACAATCTGTTTGATTTTTCCCCAGAGGTAAAAATCTAAAGGAGTTAGATCTGGGGATCGCGGTGGCCAAGGCTGTGGACCCAAGCGTCTTATCCACCGATCTTCAAAGGTTGTAGTCAGTTCTCCGCTCACTTCTTGTGTACAATGAGGGGGGGCACCGTCCAACTGATACCAGCAACTCCGATATACATGAAGCGGCAAATTGTCCAAAAAGTCGCTAACTGTTGTTCTCAAAATATTCAAATATTTTCCAGAATTCAAGTTTTCATCATAAATACAATATGATAATTTATCATTCATTAGTAAACAAAACACATTTAAACTGAATTTTTCTTGAAATCCCCTTTCTTTCATAAAATGGGGATTTTCTGCAGCCCAGAAATGATTGTTTTTGCGATTGAATATTCCCTCTCTCGAAAATTTAGATTCATCCGTCCATATAATTTTCTGAAGGAAATTTGGATCTTCATAAGTCCAAGTTAATATCCATTCACAGAAATCAACACGTTTTGGAGGATCACCTCTATGTAGGGCATGAGCTTTGATGAATTTATAATCATGCATTTTATGTTTTTTTTAAATTCTCCATGTTGAAGTGCGGGTCATACCTAAATCCAAAGCGGCTCTTCTTAATGATACATGAGGGTAAGCGTGGACGTTAATTTCATTTACTTCGTCTCCAGTTATCGGCTTGATTTGATTTCCTGGTGCTTCAACATTCCCAAACACAGCATAATTTCGTTCAATTCTTCTGAATTCTTTTCTATTCATATGCAGTAAATTTGGATAAAGTTCATTAAATTTTCTGCATGTTCTCGAAACAATGCTTTGCACTCACCGTGAATATAAAACAAATTTAAAATATCTGAATTTGAGTATGCATTATAATCCATTTTTAATACTTTCTTTTGACAGAAACACTATGAAAATCACTGCTTGTTTGTTTTGCTCTTTTCTGGTCACGGCACACTACATATCATTTCAATTGGGAAATATGACCTATTTTGATTCGTTATTCTGGGAATTGAAAATGATAGTCACACACTTCAATATACTACAGAACATTTTGCATGTTCTTGCTATAATTTGATCACATTGACCATGACGAATAAACAATTTCCATTTTGATTCTTTTCCAATCAAATTTACGTTAATGAACGCGCAAACGTTTTATTATTGATGACATTTCATAGCTACCTAATACAAAATATGGCAAAATAATCCAATTTTTATAGAAACTTGCTTTTATTTCGGAAACTTGACTATTTAGGTATAGGAACATGAAACATCATTTGAAAGGAACTTCAATTGTCTTTCAGGATTTTCGATAATATACAGGATGTTCCATTTTAAAAAATGCATTTTTCACCACTTTTGTATGTATCGGTAAAATCACAAATTTTGAACGACCGTGTATAATGGAGAAGAAATTTCCTCCGACATAACTAATACACAGGACATTGTCAAACTACGTCCAAAATTTCAGCTGTCTTCGAATCCAAATACCGCAGTAATAAACATTTGATTAAAGCTATGTTTCGCACAAAAAATAAGGAAATCAATGAATTTCTCGAAAACCACTGGAGATAGGTATGGGGAAGTATCATATGAAAATAATCGAAAAGCAATAGCAAAGCGAGAAATGCAATAATATATAGGGTGTCCTATTTAAAATATCAAAGTTGTTGATACTTTTCAATATAAGCGGCAACGTCGCAGGGCTGAAAATATTCTAGATCGATAGAACAGAACTAATTACATAAGGAACTAAATTTTCAAAATAATCCTATGTCCCGTTTTCCAGAAATGTCTAATAGGCCATCGAGTTTGGGACACCCTATATATATATATATATATATATATATATATATATATATATATATATATAAGAGAGAAATATCGAGGGGACTGTTAAAAACAAAATGGAAGGAATTCAATGGACAGAGAAAACCGTAGACACGTGTTTCGGCCTCTCGGCCCTCATCAGTACGGTGAAGAAGTGCAAGGATGAACAACACTTGTTAGAAAACGACAAATCAACGGAGTCAACAAACAGAAGCCAGCCGCACATTTGTGGTTTCGGTCAGCAGACCCTGCATTCCAGGGCAACATCCTGGACTCGGATGTCACTGTTATTATATATTGTGGAGAGATTGTCATATAGAGTGGGCTAAATTAACATTTAACAAGAATCATACTATCTAACCTATCCCATTGGTTGCGTAAATGTATAACTCAAATTGTGGAAACATCACTAACATTTTTCAGTACCTAACAGAGAAAAAATTTAGAACGATTACGTACCGAACACATTTTTAGATTACTTGTTCATCAGCATGGACATATATTTCATTGTGATTTCCATAAAAGCGTCATGCAAATAAATCCTCCGTTTCCGCATCGCCACAGAAACAAAGGACGAACGCGGAAAGAAAATACTGGTGTCAATTTGGCTGTCAGCGCCATCGTGATTTTCCATTAGGCTTTCAAAAACACGGACACACACGAAAAGTAATTGGAACAAATTTTCTGTACATACAACATAATTTTATACAAAACGGCTGTCTGTTCGATACAGGGTCGGAATTGGTTGATGTCGCGATAATGTTGGACTGCTAAAATTGTCAGATTTTTTGTGCAAGAGCACTGAGGAAAATCAATTGATAGTTTCGCTGTATTCTTTCCAAGTCACGCACAAATGAAAATACAGCGTCTGATTTAACGAGGGCGCCAAAAGAGTTTATCCTAATTTCTACTATACTCTGTTTTATAATGTGAGAGAGTGATAAAATGTAAATTTGCAATAACAGGGCCCATTAAACAGGGCGGACAACTTAAAGATTGTATTGTAAACTTGCAATGATAGTTTTTAAATCCACTGTCTTTATTTCCTCTCGCAAGGGGTTTTTAACGTCTCTTATAATGCAGTGTTATGCCTTGCTACGAACACTTTTTCTTGCGTCCACACCAATTCTATGGGGTTCAATTCACAATGATATGGAGGAAGTTACCGTTATATTCCGTTTTGAAGCGATTTCGTCAACAAGAAATTTCGTACAAAGAGGTTTATTGGACTTTACAATCTCCAGTAGCTCCTTTTTTATCAAATCTTCGTGAAATGAAAGTAAGCCAATGAATGATTTTTTTGGAAGAAGACGTTGGTATTTTTTCGGATTTTATTGGGTGGTAGCTGACTATAAAAGACCCAGGAGGAGGAATTTACTGGAAATATTCTTCAAAAACATCAGCGTTCATGTCTTCATGATAGTCTCCAGTCCGTTTTGATTGAAATGCTAGTAAGTCACCATCGACAAATCCAATTTTGCTACCAATATGAGTAATTATTAATCTTTTACCTTTTCCCGAGGGTGCTTTTATTCTAGTAGACCATCCTTCCATGAAAGCTTGACTAGCGCATTTTATATTTTTATCCTGCCTCATTTTACCAACGGTATATCTTTCATTTAACCAAGTTTCGTCCATATAGTAGATATTCCCGTTTTCTCTTCGAAACTGTCTAACTGCTCTCAAATATCGTCGTCGCCAGCAGATGATTTCATCTATCTCCATTAAAAGTGATTTTCTGGTTTGAATTTGTTCATAAGGAAAATTAATTTCCTTCAAAGTTTCCACACTTTCTTCCTACCCATGGGTGGAATGAAATCATCCTTTTTCATTTCAGACATTATTTTGTTCAAGGTAGGTAATTATTTTTTTAAGTTAAACTAGTGTATGATTCTTCTGATGGCAGTCTTTTCATCCTCAGTTATTACAATTCAATTTCTTCCTGTACTTCTCTTTGATGACCTGATGGGGCCGCGTTTATCCTCTTGCACAAGTCGGTATATTCTTGACTGTCCGACTCCAGTCATATTCGAACACATTTAAAATATTTTTGTAACTCGGAATGTTGAGTTTTGGTGGCGAACAGCGTTGAACACATTGAGAATAATCATTTTCTCATTTTTAGAAAGCGCACTTTTACTAATCCTTTTCTCAGCAACAAATTCAGAAACACTAGCCATTTTCAAGAAAGAAACTTTTCCAACAACCGCCGGAAAGAGACTGAACATTTAAAATTTTTGGAACATTGAGGCACAGGTAGGTAAACTACCTGTGCCTCTACCTGAGCTAATTATTGTTTTCTTAGAGAAACTCCCCATTTGTGAAACAAATCCGACCATATTGTTATCTCTTATCGCAGGGACGGATTTATATCTGCATAATATTATTTGTTTGAAGGTTGGAGATGATGTGGTAACTTGATTACACTCGTTTCGATTTTCACGACGTTTCGAATGCTTGTATCTGCAATAGTCTTCAGGTGAATACTGACAAGTTTAGGTGCTACTTACCAATACAATACTTACCGGTGCAATGATGCGTGTAATTCCGCCATGTGCAGTGGTGCGTGTAATTTCGCGCGGTGTGGTGGTGCGTGAAGTTTCTCCCCTCTTCAGCCCGCCAGAAAGAGCAATTAGTGGTTTCCATAGGTTCTTGATCTCAACGCTTGGTTTACTAAAGGCTTTATTAGCTTCGATGTAGGCAGCCTCTCTGAACTTTCGTTTGAACCAATGCTTCTTTCTATGTAGAACACTTGCGTCGTCCCATAGAATTCGATGGTGCTCAGTCCAGACGTGATCAGCCATTCTCAGCTCCACGAGAGGACTGACCTTCCCATCCAAGCAATATTGGAATTACTGTAGTGCTGCCTACAGAACTCATATTTCCAGAAAAAGTACCGGTTCTTCTCTTAAGTCGACGGACTCCCGATGGGATCTTCCCTTTCTCCAATCATCGCCAAATATACATGGAGTGGTTCGAGGAATTGGCTATACGGCAGGCAGAATACAAACCAAAGCTGTGGTTGAGGTACGTGGATGACACTTTCATTATATGGAATCACGGAGATAAAAATATCCAGGATTTCTTCTCAAGAATTAACAGAATCAGGGATTCGATCAAATTCACGATGGAAATGGAAACCAACCCTTTCTCGGTGTGAACGTTGAGAGAATAGGCAATGAAATCCGCACCTCTGTCTACAGAAAGAAGACACATACGGGGCAGTATCTCAGCTACAGCTCCATTCATCCGAGTTCGACAAAGAGAGGGATCGTGAGAATATTGGTAGAAAAAGCGATGCACATATTCAACGACAAGGAGTCACTAGATGTCGAATTAAACCACATCAGAAAGGACCTTTACCGGAATGGATACCCCGAGAAACTCCTAGGAGAAGTATTGAAACATCTGAAGAGCAACAACAAAACACAGTGATCTGCCTGCCGTACATCAGAGGTGTCTCCGAGAAGATCAGAAGGATCGGAAACAAGTTCAACATCAAGAGCTGCTTCCAATCCGGCAGTACTTTACGAAGTTTCCTCACCAAGACCAAACCTGACAACGAAAATGAAATCAGTAAGTATTGCATTTATGAAATTCCATGTGGATGCGGAGATTCCTACATTGGAGAGACAAAGAGGCCGTTATCGGTGAAATTGGATGAGCACAAAAAATGGACTCAACGTGGAGAAACGTCAAAATCGGGAATTACTGACCACGCCTGGACTGAGCACCATCGAATTCTATGGGACGACGCAAGTGTTCTACATAGAGAGGGGCATTGGTTCAAACGAAAGTTCAAAGAGGCCGCCTACATCGAAGCCAATAACACCTTTAGTCAACCAAGCGTTGAGATCAAGAACGTATGGAAACCACTAATTGCTCTTTCTGGCGGGCTGCAGAGGCGCGAAACTTCACGCATCCCCACACCGCGCGAAATTACACGCAACACTGCACATGGCGGACATATAAATTGGTAAGTAGCACTTAAACTTGTCAGAATTCACCTGAGGACGATTGCAGATACAAGCATTCGAAACGTCGTGAAAACCTTTTTAAATCCATTAAGATGATGGACGTCCGAAACCAGTGTAATCATAATATTATTTGTTGAACAAAACTTTCGAAGTAAGGAAAAGATAATCGGGTAGGTGATTGTAAATTTATTAATTTATTGTTCCTGGAACAGAAATTACAGAGCATACTGAAGCCGTTGTCCTTTGTTAGGGGCTAATCATATTCACAATCACTAAGTTGGTACGAAATATTTTTGAACTACAGGGTTATTGGTTATATTCGGACAATAGATATCCTCCTTTGTAGCATTTTTTCTGAACCGCCAGGAAATGTAAATAGAAAAACAATTGAACGTCGCATTTAAAAGTTATGTTTTCTCTAATGGTACACCAAGTATATTATTGAATTTTTGGGTTCTCCTGAAAATTCTAGATATGTTTCATTCATGATGACGTTCCTATCTTAGTTTTTCATAAGCTATCCAATGATTTAACCTCGTACGCCTATGGAATTCGGCGAAGATGACTCGGTTTTACAGTTCAATAATGATTTATTACTCTCTCACATTAGGAGACAGAATATAGTACTTTCACGTTTTAAAGTGCAGAATAGACATAATTCTAAATATTAATCAATATATTTAGTCTTTATCGCTGTTTTCTTCTGTCAGTTATTTATATCTTCTGTAATACGTATCGTGAGTCATTTTTATATTTTTCTTCAAACTGTTAATAAAGGATAAAAAATATTGGATGATCAAAGAAGAAATGTGGAATATTTCTTACAATTCCACCTGTACTAATATGGATTCATTTCAATTAACCTACGTTGAGAATCGAGTAGTGATTGTAAACCTTTTATTGAAATTGTTTTACGAGTATTTCACAAATCTCATCACCTGATGTTTTTTCGGTTCCCAAGACGACAGTATTGTGTTTATCTGCAAGATAATGTTTTGGCTCGAATTTCTCCAGATTTTTGTAAGGAATTGCACAATTTGAGATAACCTAATATATATATATACTTATTCACAATTTATCCAATTATAGCCACTCTACATGGATGTGTTGTCTGAAAAGAAATGCTGCTCCTTATATCACAAAGAGTTTTTTTGAGAACTCGCAATAGAGTTCTCAAACTAATCTAGCGTAGTGGATGCGGTAACATGTTGCCAGAAAATGTGTTACAAAGAAAATGAGTTTATATAAAGATGTGTTTTTTCGTCGTTTTTGTGACGTAATTACACATTTCGCGAAGGAGAAGCATCCACAAAGGAAAATACGCTTTTTAAGGGCGAGTCATGCACAGGGACTCGAGACATAATAAAAGACAAGGATTTAATTAAACTTATTCATCTCGCCAAAGTGGGATGATGTTCAAGGCGAAACTGCATTTAATTAAGAAGTTCAAATTCTTCGCATTTTTGACATAATTGAGTTTACGCCATCCTTTATTTCAAATGGCTCAATTTCGCCGGGCCCGTCTCGGATCCCTCTGTTCCTTCTGCTTCTTCATTAGGAGTTATGGACAGTGGTGTATCCAGAGGGAACAGCACAAAAAAATGTTTCAACTATAATTCATTGGGAAATGACAAAGAGTAAAACACTTAGTATGAATGCTAATCCTCTAAAAATCTAGTACAGGTATTATTTGTAATGTACAGGTCGTAATAAGTGAGATTTGCGATTTTAGAGAAAGTTGTGATACACGTTCTAAGGGATTTCTTCCTTTTCGAAGGGAATTCCTCGTGATCTGTGAATTGGACACATAAAATATTATAATTCATAGCCGGATTTATGAAGTTTTTAATAATTGATAAAATCATAATGGAAATGTTCAGTTAATTGAAATAAGATACGTTTGTTTTATGTTTTGCAGTTCTTAGTCCAGAATTTTGTCGAAATTGAATACTATTAATCCTGCTTGTTTTTGATTGGTGAAAGGAATTTAAGCCCTGTTGACAGTTCATTTAAAAAATCAGTCCACTTTTTTGGAGTTTTTCTTAATGATTCAGGGGATTTACTTGCTCTTTTTTTATTTCTTTTAAAAGTCTGTATATAGTTGATATTCCAATCCCTGGTATATTAGAGCCCATTTCAACAATGTCGTCAATGATGTTGGGAGGATTTTAGCTCTAGGACTTGAATTATATTGTTACGAAAATAAGTACAGTACGCCCCTGCGTTGTTTATCTCGCACATGCCAGACGACTGTTGGGATTTTCGATGACAAACATGGAATCAGCTATAGACGTTGCCACGAACTACTCGAAGATTCTGGAAGACAAGAACAAGGACGTACGATTAGTCATCCATTCAAATTCAAATCCAATAATTCATATAAGCGAGTTCAAGGTGATGTTTTAGTGCAGTGCGGTACGCGGTACATTTTAGTAGTAAACTGTGATTCAGTATTTTATTGTCAGAGTGCAATATTGTGTTGTATTTTCGAAGTGCAATAAACGGACAATAATTAATCGAGTATCTTTAATGAAAACGGATCCAGTTTCGTAACAATAATACATCGTCTACGTTGTCTACAAGTGAATGCGGCAAATTCGTGTGACGTCATTTCTTTTCCAAACAAACTTACCAAATAACCGGGTAGATCTCTTTAATGTGTTCAAATGTTATCTCTATTTAGCATCATTTTAGTTTTATTACCGTTGGTTGCAGGACATCGGATCACTATATACCAGGGTTGATTCTGAACTTTTTCCCATCTTCACAAATTTTTGAAACGCTTTGAAAAAGCATAACTTTTTTTTAGTATGCTATATCAACCAGTAAAAAAAATAGTGTGTGTAACTTTACGCGCGTTTAAAGTAAAACTTTGACGTTCTGGCAGATATTATGATTAAATTAAAAATAAAATGAGTCATGTTGGAATATATATATATATATATATATATATATATATATATATATATATATATTATATCAACTCCAACATGACTCATTTATTTTTAATTTAATCGTAATATCTGCCATATATATATATATATATATATATATATATATATATATCGAGTATATATTTTCGTCTTGTGTTCTTGAACCATATCTTCATATATATAATTCTACTGTACGTGTGTGACACTGAACTCTTCCTAAACGGCTGGACCGATTTAAATGATTTTTGTTTGTATGCGTTTGGGTGGCGCCCTGGATGGTTTAGATTCACAAATCAGCCCGGCAGATGGCGCTGCAGACGGTATCATAAACGGCTGGACCGATTTGAATGAATTTTTTTGTATGCGTTTGGGTGGTTCAGATTCACAAATCATCCCCCTATTACCCTGAATCAGCCCGGCAGATGGCGCTGCAGTCGGTATCATAAACGGCTGGACCGATTTGAATGATTTTTTTTTGTATGCGTGTGGGTGGCGCCCTGGATGGTTTAGATTCCCTGAATGTAAAGGATGGTCCACCCCTTAATTTTTTTTTATTTATTAGAAAAAAAAATTGTTTTAATTTTTTTTGTGATACAGCATTCAAAAATACATACAACCCCAAATTTTCACCTTTCTACGATCAACCCCTATTTTTTGGCAAAATTTTTATTTTTATTTTGTCATGAAAAATTTATATTACTCTTAATTTTCACCCTCGGGATAACAGGAAAACGGGATAACGGGAATAACAGGATAACGTAAAAACGGGATGACAGGATAAGGGGATAACGGGATAAAGAAAAAATGGGATAATAGGAAAACGGGATAACGGGATAAGTGGATAACTGGATAACGAAAAAACGGGATGACAGGATAAGGGACTAACGGGAAAACGGAATAACGGGATGAATAAAAAACGGGATAACAGGAAAACGGGAATAACGGCATAACAGAAAAACGGGATGACAGGATAAGGGGAAAACGGGATAAAGAAAAAATGGGATAACTAGAAAACGGGATAATGGGATAACGGGATAATGGGATAACGGGAATAACGGGATAACGAAAAAACGGGTAACGGGATGACAGGATGAGGGGATAACGGGATAAAGAAAAAAAGGGGTAACAGGAAAATGGGATAACGGGACAACAGGAAGCGGAAGGAGTCAAAAGCATAATCTAGATGGAACAACAGAAAGGAAAGCATACAAAAAAAGAAATTCTACGCGGACGAGAGTTTTCGGGAAAAACATTTTAGGGAACATAGAAATTTGGACAGGACAACGTCTGTCGGGTCCGCTAGTATATTATATTTCTGTAATTTTCTTGGGTTTTGGTTCATTTGTGGGAATAAAACGTGGAAGCAAATTTGGTATTATTTCATATTGCAAATTATTTTTTTATATATAGAGATTATAACGTTTCGCTTAAGTACTTACGCTTCATCAGATATTGTATCTGTCAGCACAAATTCGGTTGGTTTAGGTTAGATGTTTTTGGACCCATATAGATTTTAGAATAGTGGGTTTCTTTCTTTGGTTTATCCATTCTTGAATAGTATTTCTTTCACTGTGGTTGAGTAGTAAAAAGATATAACTATTTTTTCGTTTGTCATCAGGTAGTTTGGAATCTTTCTGTTTCGATATTCAATATGGGTACAACGTTTGACATTGAAAATGCCAAACGTTGTACCCATATGAATAAAGGCCAATAATTTAGATGTTAAAACGTTAACTTTTCAATGTGAGCCTCACACATCCAATAATATTTTATCTGCTCAAATATCTACAGTTCTGTCTATTAAACGTTCCATTTAACTGAAAAGTAACTTCATCAGAAAAAACAATTTTGTTTAAGAACTGCAAATTTGCTTCCATTCTGTCCATCATCAGTTCTCAGAATTGTTGCCTTATATCAGGATTATCCTCATTTAACTCCTGCACTGAACTGAACTTTATAGGGATGGTATTTTTCTTCATGTAAAGCTCTCAATATCGATGATTTACTTACATCATTGTCAGCGGCAAGTTGTCTACTTGTCATATGCGGATTTTCCTCTAATCGCTAAACAGTACATCTAACTTTTTTCCTCATCCGATTTAAAATTTCGACCTGGTTTTTGAATAGTTTTTACATGTCCAGTTTCAGGAAATTTTGTTTCTATTTTGCTAACTGTAGACTGTGAGACGTGTTGACCAGGGTATTTATTATTAAACATTTCACAAACTTCCTTTTGAGTTCTTTATTACCGCATCCAATCATAATTAAAATGTATCTTCTTTGAGTTTTGGATAAATGAGCCACAGTTAAAACAAATACATACACAAATATTTTTCAATACACTGACGTGTGTCCTCAACTTATAAATATCAAAATACCAGTAGTCTACTAGATTGACATTACATTATTTGTGTGGGTTTTGTGAATAATTTTTTGGTGTCTTGAACGACTTTTTCCTGGCGTTTAGCAAAACAGATAAGAAAATACCTGATTATTTCTTATGGGGTTATTTAAAATCAAAAGTATATTTCAATAGACCAGACAATATTGCAGATTTAAAAGTTAGGATAACGGAAGAAATTAACAACATAACCCCTGAGGTCCTACAAAATGTTGTACGAGAATTCCAAGATCGACTTGCTTATTGTCAAGAAGTGAATGGTGGTCATTTTGAACATTTAATTTAATTGTAAAATGAATTGAAAAATACTTCCTAAACATTATGTGACATTATTTCCTTCATTCTACGTAAAGTATCAAAATTTTACATTTTCAAAATAAATTTTCTTAGTTATGATTGCAGCAAATTTGAAAAACTTAATATTGCTGAACAGAGAATGAAAATCCCTTTCGAACACGACCCCCCTGCTCATTTAAAAATTTTGAGGGGGTGCAAGAAGGGGGTAATATTTTTATACTGTAAATTGTCAAATTGACAATAGAAATCGAACTGTTTCAGATTTTTTTAAACAAATACATAATAACGCTAAAAATGAATTTATTCTATACCTATGGACAGCGCTTTATAATTTCGTAATTACTAATACTCATAATTTCTATAATTTATTAGACTAAATATGAACGGGGGCAATTTGTTTGTGATTTCTCCAATAATCCAGTAAAATTTTATTTTTTAAATGAAATAGAGTAGCAGAATATCAATTAACTGGAATGACGGAATACGGAACAAATATTCTTGCCAAACAGTGTACCGGTTGCATGTGCTCTCGAAATCCGCGTAGGTAATCGCCTATTTACCCTCATGGGAACGAAATAAGAAAAGCACATTATTCGGGATGAAAAGAACCACTTTAGACGAGCAGATAAGAGAGCAGAGAGCGAGGTCAGGTGTCCGATGTCATCCACACGACACCTACTCAATGGAATTGAACTGAACAGAACGAGCAGCCCGAAGTGCCTGCTTATTGTGCCTCAATTTGTGTTCGGATCCATACGGAAAGACGACGAGCATACACCCTTTTGTGGCAAAGGTGTCGTCTCAGACCTGCCACCGCTCTTTCCGCAGATGCTTATCGTTCAATGCTGCTGATCGTTTATCTCGATGATGTATACAGGGCGTTGGAAAGATTTGCGGAATATTTCCCTTGAATTGAACAACGACTCTTTGACCAAATTTCATTCAATACCTTCTAATGTATTTATTCAATAGTAACTTTTGTGGGGAATCATCCCATTCATATACAGGGTGTTAGTGAATAAGTGCGACAAACTTCAGGGGGTGATTCTGCATGAAAAAATAATGACAGTTTGCTATATAACTTTTGTCCGCAAATGCTTCGTTTTCCACGATACGGTGTGTTAAGTTTTTCTTAAAAACTAACTATTTATTTATTGCTCTGAAACCAGTCGAGATATGCAAATGAAATTTGGTGAGTTTCAAGAGGTAGTTATTGCGCATTTTTTGACATGCAATTAAGAATTTTAAGTTCATCATTGGTACGCATACGGGTAATGATCTCAATTTTTTTTAAGAAAAAACTGGTACGTTACAGATATTAAAAATTAAAAATAATTTTTGCTTAAAAACTAACGGTACTCCTATACAAACTTTCAACCCCCTTTGAACCCTTTTAAGGTTGAATTTTCAAAAACTCTGAAATACGTTTCTTTTTTTAAATTAAAAACCTAAACTCCAATTATCATGACTCTAACTTCAAAACTAACGGCACTTCCAACTTTCACCCCTTTCTCACTCATTTAGGAAGAGGATATCAACAACTTCTTATTGGTTACCTATGTCATCATAGGAATATGCTGTCAAAATTTCAGCTCTTTAGGTCCAGGGTCCAGCGGTTTGATCTGGGCTTTCGATCATATATAAATGAATCAGTCAGGACATGTATGTAGTAAGAACCACTCCATGGAAACTTAGTGATGATACGGCAAAATCGTGTATTATGGCTCTAGTCGACTGACATCTAAGATACGGAATTTGTTTTTGGGAGAGATGAAGGCAATATTTGTTAAATATGGTTTTTGCCATACGAAAATAAGCATCAAGATACATGTGTAAAGCTAAATTCCGGGATTCTTGAATTTTGATTTAAGAAACCGTCTCTATCTTATTCAAGTAAATTTTAAAATGATAGGTATACAATATAACACCAGACAAACACTCACTATAGCACTATAGCCCTACCACCTCCAACATTGACTCGAATAAAAAACTCCATAAATTATAATGGCAGAACACTATTTAATAACCTGCCCAACGAGATGAAAATAATACCTGAATAATAAATAAAATCTGTTAAATATTTTTTTCTGGAGAATTATTTTCACCCATTAGATGAATTATACTTTTAGTATTGTGAAATTCTGCTGTGTTTTAGTTATCCAGGACGACTAGATTTCCACATAATTTTATTAAATTCAGAACATGTTTCGCTAGTACAGTAGCTTCTTCAGATGAATGTACAATAAACTAAATATACAATGGCCAACAGTTTTATACCTACTACCTAAGGTTATTATAGGTAATTACCTGTAACGAGTTAAGTACCGACAATAATCTCCCAAAACATAAAATATATATTTCTCTAGGTTATCCATACAAAATTCGGCAAGTAAAGAACTTAAATGGTTTCCCATAACTAACCCTTTTGAAAAAGAATGAATATTGATGTCGAATTGAAAATAATTTTGTTTCAAACAAATCGATAAAAGGTCTATTATTTCTTGTTTGATGACTGGATTTTCATGGTTCTTGTCTGATTAGAAGATAGTTTCATGCAGAGGTATTGGCTAGGTGCGAAGTGCTTGCTGGGGACAGTCAAATCGATCGCAGCGTGTGCTGTGGCAGAAATGTGAAACAATATCGGGACTGTCAAATTTGTTTTGATAAATAGTACCACATTAATTTGCGTTAAATTCTTACAAATATAATGAATTGCTTTCAGATATCGACAATGTTTCATATTTTTTCAAGTTTTTCACTTGATTTTGATAGAAATTATCAAAACATGGCTTGTCATCTAACTGTCAAATAATTCCCGAGTCCCGAAATTTGGTGTTTGTCAATGTCGTGCACATAGCCAATACTTGGGAATTGATTCTGTACATCGAAAGAAATTAGTTTTGCATTTTCAGGAAGAGTAACATTTTTTATTTTATTATTCAAATCGTATGAATTTTGTAAACTAAATTTTGGTTGAAATTTGCAATGATTCTTGATAAAAGTAATAAATTTTTTTGATAATTTTACTATTGGAGCAGTAACGAATGAGACTACTGGCCTAATGGGGTAGTTTTGTTTGTGTAACTTGATAAGAGAGTTAGTCTACTCGACAAGTTGAAAGTGGTCTAAAATAGAGATACTGCTCTTAAAATTATGTGTGATAACTCATTGGATCCGGAATAACGCCTAGAAAAATGTGCCAAAAGCGTGTATTAGCACATAAAAAATGGCAAAAGTTATAAACAATTGAAGATGAAAAAAAAAATGGCATTTCGTTTTTTGCCAATATTTCATAAACTATTGATATTTCAGAAATTTCAAAAAAAGATTCTGAAAGAGGAGAAAATTCCTACCTCCCGGAACTCTATCTCCATTATTTATAATTTTAATTTAACGCTGAAAATGGGTCTCCGAGCGACATTTTTAGGTTGCGCGCGCGGCGTCAAAGGCGAGTACGACACATTAATTAATTTATTTAAGGTATTAAATATATTTTTTTAATTTGAAAATATTATGGTGTATTCGGAACACTATAAATAATTTATTCCCGTTGTGAATTTAACTTAAAGTCGATTTTCCAACGAGTTAAACGATTGTTAACTAACAAAATTTTCTCGAACTTCTGTCTTAATTGTAAATAAAAAAAAATGTTTAAATAATTGTTGTAAACATTTTTCGTTTCGTATTTTTTAAAATTTTTAATTAAAAAAATAATAAAATTATTTTTAATCATATATCTTCATACTTTTATTAATACAAGATATAATTGATTTGCAAAAAAAAAATTCCCGCTATTTGTTGATGATTTTTTTATAAACAAATTGATTATTTCAATATTTTTGAATTTTTTTTTCACAACTCCATTATATTACCAATATTATGATTTTTGAAATAAAAAATCCTTAATAACAATTTTTAATTGTTTATAATCGTTTTCTTATATTTCTATTGTTTAAATAATTAGTTGAGGAACTATTTTTTTCTAAAAATCATAATTGACAGTCCTCTATAAAGTAACACAAAAATTATTTTTTTTATCAACAATTCCATTGTTTATTAACTTACCAATTTGTTATAAACAACTTTGTTACTTTTTTTTTCTGAAACTCCCAAAATTAACAAAAACAACCATATATAATAAAGTATAGAAAAAAAAATTTCCCTTTTTTAATTAATTTCCAAATACAATAAAAAATTGGATTTTTTTTTCTATACTTTGTTATATATGGTTGTTGTTGTAAATTTTAGAAGTTTCAGAAAAAAAATCTAACCAAGTTAAAAATTTGTTTATAACAAATTGGTAAGTTAATAAACAATAGAATTGTTGATAAAAAAAATATTTTTTTTTACTTTATTGAGGACTGTCAATTATGATTTTTAGAAAAAAAAAATCTCAACTAATTATTTAAACAATGAAAATAAAAAAACGATTATTTTTTTAAAAAATTTTTTTCCAAAATCAAATATTTTAATATAATGAAGTTGTGATAATTTTTTTTTTTTAAATATTGAAATAATCAATTTGTTTATAAAAACTAATGACGGAGAAATTTTTTTTTGCAAATCAATTTATATCTTGTGTTGATAAAAAAAACGATATGATGATTAAGAAAAAAAAATATTTTTTTAACAACATTACTTGGATTTTTTGTTTTTGTTCAAGTACAAAAATTATTATAAACCAAGTATGAATATTTTTTAAGTTTTATTGCGTGATCTTGTTAAGTATGTATATAAGAAAGGCTCTACGGAGCGAAAAATGTTTACGACAATTATTTAAACATTTTTTTTCATTTACAATTAAGACAGAAGTTCGAGAAAATTTTTTAGTTAACAATCGTTTAACTTGTTGAAAAATCAACTTTAAGTAAAATTACCAACGGGAATAAATTATTTATAGTGTTCCGAATACACCATAATTTTTTCAAATTTAAAAAATATATTTAATACCTTAAATAAATTAATTAATGTGTCGTATTCGCTTTTGACGCCGCGCGCGCAACCTAAAAATGTCGCTCGGAGACCCATTTTATAAATGATGGAGATAGAGTTCCGGGAGCTTAGAGTTTTTTATTGGAAATTTCCTCCTCTTTCAGAATATTTTTTTGAAATTTCTTAAATAGTTTATGAAATATTGGTAAAAAACGAAATGTAATTTTTTTTTCATTTTCAATTGTTTATAACTTTTGCAATTTTTTATGTGCCATTTTTTTAGGCGTTATTCCGGATCCAATGAGCTATCACACATAATTTTAAGTTTTTTTTTAGACCATTTTCAACTTGTCGAGTAGACTAAGTACAGTGTAGGTATTTGTGCGTTCATTATTGTTAATCTACGAGTTGGATGAAATTTTAGAATTCCAAAATCTCCTGGGTTCAAAAAATCTTAAGTTTTTTCTATATAATCACTTCTATTGATAACAATAACCTGTTCCCTTTGTCTGCTCTAAAAAATGTTACATCGTTTAATCTAGTTTAACTTTTAATTGATTTTATTAGTTACATATCATTCATGGAACCTTTATCTTTACCTTTACTTACCGATTTTATAACATCATAAAACAAATTACAGTGAACAATGGATATAAAGTTGACCTGATAGTAATATATATATATATATATATATATATATATATATATATATATATATATATATATATTGGACAAACTTGTAGAACATTTAAAGATAGGATCCATGAACATCGTATAAGTTACGTAAAAAAAAAACAAATTGAACATATTCCAATCACCTCTTAGAGGAAAACCATTTTTTCAATGATGATTTCGAAGTTTTACACGTAGAAAATGAAGGTATTAAACTTAATCAGTTGGAAACGTTAGAAATTGATAGGTTGAAAAATTTATTACTTAACGAACAACTTGATTTGAATAATTCACCATTTTTGAATTTGTTTTCCTAAATTAAATCCCTTTGTAATTATTATAATTGAGGATATATTTTATGTTTTGGGAGATTATTATCGGTACTTGACTCGTTAGAGGTAATTACCGACAATGACCTTAGGTAGTAGGTATGAAACTGTTGGCCATGGTATATTTAGTTTATTGTACATTCTTCTGAAGAAGCTACTGTGCTAGTGGAACATGTTGTGAATTTAAAAAGATTCTGTGGAAATCTAATTGTGTGTTGTGATTAAAAAAAAGCATTATAAATGTTTACTAAGTAATTTCCATTTGTGCTATTTTTTATTGTAATTTCTGATCGGCACAGTAAATGTGCATGAATCAAATTTTTAAATGAAATGTGCGCCATTCATGTTCTAATTTTACAAGCTTTTATTTAACTTCGTTCCTATGTCATTCTGTCATTCCTTCCGGTTCAAAATTTGTAATCCATTTTTGGAGAACTTGCCGTCATCCGATTTATCTGAAATTTGGCAGGTGTTCATAATTCCGGTGACAATGCATTATAAAAAAAATGGCGGACGAGATTTGTAATTATGGTCTGATTTGATTCAAAATTGGTATGTAGAGGTTTTCGGGGTCGGAGATTGTGAATTTTTCGTAAAAATTCAAAAATTCAAGATGGCGGCTCCAAGATGGTAGAGAAGTTTTGTAATTATGGTCCGATTTGATTCAAAATTGGTATGTAGGGTTTTCAGGGTCGAAGATTGTGAAATTTCCGTCAAAATTCAAGATGACGGCTTCAAGATGGCGGAGGAGTTTTGTAATTATTTTCCGATTTGATTCAAAATTGGTATGTGGGGGGTTTTCGGAGTTGGATATTATGAATTTTTTGTCGGAATTTCATTAATTCAAGATGGTGGCTCCATGATGGCGGACGAGTTTTATGATTATGGTCCGATTTGATTCAAAATTGGTATGTGGGGGTTTTTGGGGTCGGAGATTATGAATTTTTCGTCAAAATTCAGAAATTCAAGATGGCGGTTCCAAGATGGCTGACAAGTTTTGTGATTATGGTACGATTTGATTCAAAATTGGTATGTGAATTTTTCGTCAACATTCAAAAATTCAAAATGGCGGCTCCAAGATGGCGAAGGGGTTTTGTGATTATGGTCCGATTATATTCCCCCCTACATTTGTATGTAGGGGTTTTTAGAGTTGGAGATTATGAATATTTTGTCAACATTTATGAAATTCAAATGGCGGCTCATGGAATTTTTGTTAGAAAAAAAAAACAAAATGGCGCTTTTGTATTCAAACAGAAAACTTTGGGCGGCCAGCTTTAGAATCTATAACCCACGGAATAACCTACGCCCCACATCCAAAGCAATTATTTTTTACTTTCCAGTGCATTTGAATGAAAGCTTGTCTTTAAAGAGTTTTATATTAATTATTTTATTTAATAAGTATGTTGTACCAGTTTATTGATCATATTTTATTTGTCAATGAGAATTATCTTCCTCAGACGATAAATCATCCTTTAATTTGATAGTAAATGAGTGATAAAAGGTGTATTACCAGTTTTTTTGGAAAATTCACCATTTGAAGCAACCCCTCCGATGAACTGGAAAAAATATTTGATAAGCATTTGAGGGGAGAGATCAAACTAGTTTTCAATGAGCAGTATCGAAAACACTGTATAAAACAAAGTTTTTCATTGCTCTTGTCTTATTTTTCTCAGTCTATATTTGTGGATGTGGATAATGTCACACCCGTTTGAGTACTTGAACAAAAATATTGTAATCAATGTAGAAAAAACTACGGTCAATTGAATCTTCAATATTCTTTATTTAGAATAAGACACATCTAATAACAACTATTTTTTCCAAGCCAATTCGAATAAAAGTAATAAGATCACCCTCAATAAGTTTCATTCATAGTTATTTCTTACATTAAAAAACATCTACATTTCCGAAATTATGAAAATATTGAGTAAATGTATACATTCTAATATTCTATATGCACGTATATTTTGGCAATATTGTATTGAAAAATAACTTCAATCATTACTAGTAATGCTTTGAATATTTTCAATGTTCCAAATAACATTTCGCCCATAACTTACCATTTTCTG
The DNA here is from genome assembly GCA_018342105.1 of Gonioctena quinquepunctata. Classification (NCBI taxonomy): domain Eukaryota; kingdom Metazoa; phylum Arthropoda; class Insecta; order Coleoptera; family Chrysomelidae; genus Gonioctena; species Gonioctena quinquepunctata. The sequence goes on along the minus strand of JAFIRS010000364.1, from coordinate 520,743 downwards.
TAATTGTATATTTGGTACCCTCTGACAGAACTATGAAGGTGCTATCATTGTATACAAAACTTTGGCTTGGAATCTATCTCCAGTCCTCTCTCCGCAAATTGAAAATTCAACCTCACACTTGGTCTTGGACCAATCAACTGTTACGTGGAAGAACATATGTGATACCCAAACGTAAACATCTCTAGCATCTTCTTTCGGTAACTCGAAATTTGTGTTCAGGAGCAATTTTCTTTTTTTGTCGTTAATATAGTATTTGATGCCAATGTGACCTGTTGAGAGATGACTCTTTGTAATATGTTTAGTCTCTAATTCCCACAAGCTTGCTTTTGTGTCACAATGTCTCACGGGACAAACTTGAGGCGGCAGATTCTTACAGTATATTTCATGCCGATGAATTTTAGAGTTATCGAAAGTTTTTCCACAATTCCGTTTACACAGGTATTCAATTCCATGGTAAACTGAATATTCCAGAATAGATTCACTCGAGAAAGTTTGAGTATCGACGTTTGCGTTTGGGTAAACTCGATTACAGGGATAACAAATGAAATTGAATCGGTTAGTATCTCTATAGTAATAATAATTTCCTTTTATATAGTCCTCCTGTGAAGTGCAAATTTCATGACATTTGAAACAATGTAAAGGAATGTCTTGTCTTGTCGTCAATTCCCTACCATTTGAACACACAGAAAAAAAAGGATTCTTCTGAAGGAAACTTTCACTCAAGTATATTTTTCTGGATTGCCTTGTCTTCAAACTTTTATCGCCATTTGAAGCTTCTTGTTCTTCATTTTCAGCTTCTTCGGTGACAGGAATGGGCGAGATGATTTCTGTAACTGAAACCTCCATCATTTCGGATGAACCATCGACTTCTAATCGAAATTCCACATTCATAAACTGAAAAGGTTTAGTTTCACTTATTTCCAGCTGAAATCCTTCCAACTCTTCTGCACCAAAATAGCTGCAGATTTTCGTTTCGGTTTCCATAATGTTTGCTTCTTCCCAATTGATGAAAAACTTCTGCTTGTTGATCTTATCATTTCTGGCTACTTGCGAAGCACTCAGTAATGGAAAACCTCCATTCAGGTCGACTTTGGAACTGATAATAAATAGGGTGTCCTCTTGTTTGTACAGAAATATACGGTTGACTTCATTTGACCCATTTAAATATATATTGAAAGATGATCTACTCAATAAATTTGCTTTGTGTTCCCTTTCAAAATGTTCTGTGAGTAGATAAGAAGGTACGTCTTTGCTTTCTAGACATACCGGACATGGGTAACTTTTGCTCTTGCAATTTTCCTCGTGATCTGGAACTTCGACATTGGCTAGGAGAACTCTACAGCCGTCATATCTGTTGATGCACTTGAACAGACCTTGGTCCGCAATCATGTCAAAGAGAGAAACCACACCTTCGTCGTCATCATCTTTGGAACACCTGCCGCATTTTTTAGTTCTGTTGGGGTAAACCTTCACTGGTTTCACTGATAAATACTTATGACACGTGCTGCAAATGAGCTCTTCTAGGATTTTGTCCGGTATTATAAACAGCATTTTTTATGCATAGGTGAGACAGCGACATGTAATTTTCAACTGCATGTGTTACTAACTTTTGTCGATAACCTTTTCACTATAATTACTGAACATTGATTACAGAACCAATGAGCTTCTCAAAACTTGGAATAACTACTGAAAGCGAATACCGAATCCTTATAGATTGACAAATTGCAACTGTTCTGACCTTGAGACGATACACAACAGCAGAGCTGAGCTCATTTTCAACCAGTGTTGCCAAACTTTGAACGAACATGAGAAATTCATCATGAATAGGGGACATAGTGCCACAAAATTCCCATGACCACTGATCGTTCATATACACTGCAAGAAAATATAGTAATAAAATATTTTTGTCGTAAAGTAAAGCAGTTGTTTTTTTAAGTATTATTTTGAATATATAATTTTGAATTATGTTGGGTTGGTTCAATACATACCACGTTTTTATTTACTCGTTATCTTATCTGTGTGCTAGAGACTTTTAACATAGCTCATAACTGGAGGACAATGCAATATTAACTCGCTTCCTTGTCCAGGGGGGTCCTAGCATATTTGGCGCCCGTGGGCTACTAAAAATAAGAGTAAATACAGGAGATGGCTAGCGAGAGCAGGGTGACCGGCAAAGTTAGACAATAATGTCAAAACTAGAAAATATCAATTTATTACCATTACAATAAACAAATACATTAAATTTATACAAAAAAAAATCTATATGAACAAAAACAAACTTTATGGTAATCAAAAAACAAAAGTAAATTTCAATATATATTCCTAGTTTTTTCTTTTGCAAATTAATTAATAATGTCACGTATTTAAATTGTTAAATAAACCGCGTTTCTTTCAATTTTCGAGTCAATTATTGTCCTATGTTCAAAATGAAGGCATTCTCCAATAGAATTATTTTATAAATCGTCCATTTACGTTTTGTACAACTCTGCAGCATCCTTTCTAATTGTGTCTTCATTTAAATTTTTAAACTTCTAGAAACCCTAATTTTAAGTAAATGTCATCAGAGGCACACTGTCTCTTTTAAACTTCCACTAGAAGTTTATCAATAATAGCATATGTGAAAGATAAGTGCCATGTGAAGTGGAATGAATAGAAAAATCGAATTAAACGGTTTTTTTCACATAAAGGATTCAATATAAAATTGAACCAGAAAATGGTAGATCTCAGGTGAAAAACAACTACTTTCCTGGCAAATACCACGCAGAACGTTGAATGATATTCACCTGAAAATCCATGCATACTTCCATATAATATCAATGGACATTGAATGCAAATGTTTCTTTCTGATAAGCTCGATTATGTTTAATTTATGTCGTGTTCACCTAACAATCCGCATACCGGTTTCAGGCTTCTTGGCCCTCATCAGTACGGAGTAGTCAACCAGCCAAAGGTCCAAAGAACTCTGGCTGAAGTGAGACACAACGTAAACAAACCATCATCGAGCTTGTAACACCTATAGGTACGCCGGAAAAGATAAACTTTAACTGGCGGTACCTAGTGACAGAAAGAAACACTCCGAAAATCTCCCACCTCGATCGGTTTCTAAATAAAAGATTCCTTCTCAGTAGGAGTGGCAAGCCCGTCTAGCATATAGTGAAGGATAAGTGCCATGTGAAGTGGAATGAATAGAAAAATCGAATTAAACGGTTTTCTTCACATAAAGGATTCAATATAAAATTGAACCAGAAAATGGTAGATCTCAGGTGAAAAACAACTACTTTCCTGGCAAATACCACGCAAAACGTTGAATGATATTCACCTGTTTTTTTCTTTTGCGTATTCGTTTGTACTCATCACATTCGAACAATGTTATACCTTTAGATTTGTAAAGGCTTGTGCCACGTTAGCCCTGTAGTTAGGATGACAGTTCTAGTCTGTCTGTTTGTCTGATCGAGACGTTGGACTTGCCAATGACGCGCAACAACATGCGAAATTTGCCACATGTCTCCGTCATAATCTTATCAAGGTGTTTCAAATTGATTGCAACATTTCACATACACAAGACTAAAAAGCAGTTTTTTTTAATATACCCCATTTTAAAGACGAAGTAAAAATCATAAAATGATTTATCCTAGCTCCATACAGATTGATAACCACATACAGATTTCTAACCTGATACAAATTGTTCTGAAAATTTGTGATTGTGAATTTTCAATAGCTATCAAAATATTTGTATGATTTAAAACAAAAACAAAACTTGGGACGCATGCAATAGATTATAGTAAGGAGTGTAGGGAGTAGCTGTAGTTGAGTTCACTTAAGTGAACTACTCATACATCAATTATCAATTGCACGTTTTTTTCGTTTTAAACCTTACAAGTATTTAAAAATTCATAATCACAAATTTTCAGGATAATCTGTATGAGCGAAAAATCTCTCTGGAGCTATAAATCTGTGTGAGGCTAAAAGAAATAATTTTATAATTTTTAGCTCTTTTCAAGAACGTGGTATATTAAATGATTATTTGAATGAATATTTTTACTGAGTTTATTGCTATTTAAATATTTTTAGTGACATCAAATCATTCCATTTGATAGATATAGCGATATGTGTTTTTGTTTTTCAAATTTTGAAATATTATAGTGTCTTTACTGCAGTAGTACCGCGAGTGGATTAATTTTTCAATTTGTTCCATTCAAAGTTTTCAAAATACCAGAACGGTTTCCTCAGCGTATGATATGATCAGTTCATATATGTCGGAAAGTAACCAAGAATTGAGGTAAGATAGGAAAAGCAGGGATCCCATTCTATCAGTGCCTCGCTCGAAATAATTCAGATTTTTTTATCTACCTTATATTTTCAGAGTAGCTACCGAAAACATGCATTGCTATACGCATAAGATGTCTTAAAACCCTGGTGTTTCCACTTATACCTGTAAAAGTTTGGGATTAACTAGGCTTACTTGATAATAGAGATTACTAGCATTGCAGATGGCGTCAATGTCGTTTCTAGTTTTCATTCCGTAAACTGTAACAACAGACCACACATGCTGTATTCATTTACTCAGCTTTCTTTTTTAGGTGAACTGTTCGCTGTTCTAATTTCAGCTGGTGGAGAATTGGAAATGAAATTATTGTCATTTAATTCCAGAAAATATAATAGTGTCAATGCATACAATATGATGGACTTTGAAAATATCATTATTAGTTCATTCGTCAAGATTTGTATTTGTCTTTTGTAATTATCCTTACACACTACACTACTTAAAAATCAAAACTTCTTTACGCCCTTAAGAACTGGTGAACAAAAGAATCCACTAGAAATAAGCTAAGCTGGATTTTAAATCAAAGATAAGGAAGAAAGCATAGACACTGACAAAACAGAATAAAAGTTTTGACATTAAGCGAGGATACAAACATTTTTGAACGGCGCCATCTACCACAGATATATTATAGCTCTTGTTCTATAAGCAACAGATGGCGTCCCCTCGAAACAATATCTCATCAGGGCTTGCACCTTATATACACATATTTTTTATTATTATCTAAACTAAGAACATTGCATCACTATTGTTGGTACCATTTCTAAAACCAAATTGCTGAGCATCAATAATGTCATTTTTGACGAACATAGTTTCAGACATTTTTCAAAGAACGTTCCTGAATTGTTATCGAGACTAATATATATAGTTTGAAATATTGATAATAATGCCTGTTTTATATTGGAGTTACAATAGATCTATTGAAATGAGTTATACAATTCGTTGGGTGAAGATCGAAAGTATGATGTGAATCAGAGGGGTAACAATATATTGGTGAATGCTTTTGAATTGTATCTTTCAATTGATATATATTTTCAATTATATCAATAGTTTACGGGTTCGAGAAACATAGATGTCATTACATTTGGGAAATTAATTTCCAAGTTATGTTGAGAGCCTCATATTTTTTCTGCTATATTATAAAACACGAATTGGGAAGTCATTATTATTTTCATTTTCCTCTCAGATTTGTTGAGTTATCATCTTCAACTCGCTTATAACAAATGATCATTTTCGAATTTAGGAAAATGCTAAAAATTATTAATTAATTCAAAGAATATCGTTAAAACTACCCCAAATCGAAAAAAATAACGTTTATATTTGAGTATTACCAGTTCAACTAAAATTATTTTTTTGCCAGGAATACAATGTCAAAAAATTCCACGAAAAGGGAAAATCCCAAGAACTGGCATCACTGTTAAACCTTGCAGTCGCAACATAAAGTAATCATCATATGTGTATAGTCTGGGGAAAAACTTTTTCAACTAAGTCGCGATTGGAATTATAAAAATTTTCGCGAGGTCAAAGTACTTTTGACTTTTTTTAAGTTTGTGATTGGTAATCATTAGTTTGTCTAAATTGTACTAGCAATGAAAAAATTGGATATACAAGGCATGCCTACAGATAGCATCACGACTAGACTGGATTTTTAAATTTATTATACGAAAAATTAATATACAAATATTACAAATATTTAAATAAAGTCTGAATGTTTTTTGGGGAGGTATTGGAATTCTGTTTTCCATATTTTGAAAAATAATCACATTTTTAAATCGCACTTGAAGTATTTCGTATTATCTTGACAATTGCTTCTAAAAACCAGGAACAGAGGTGATTCCCGAAACATCATCAAAGGTATTTCGAATTTTTAAATTTACTTTTGGTGTAAAATATTTTAGCGAAATAAAAACTTTTTAACAAAAAATTAAACCGACGAAATACGGAACTAAAAAGTAAAAAACAAAATAAACCTTCTTAGTCTCAATAACTAAGCTCCTAAACTAATGTTAGTAACTAATTTTGAGTCGGCGCCAAACAAACAAGCAAATGATGCCATCGAGTTGTGCGGTGACATTCTGATAATTTTTTGAAGTAATTTAATGATCTTCGTTGATTGTTCGTTTGGCGCCGACTCAAAATTAGTTACTTACGTTTAGGAGCTTACTTATTGAGACTAAGAAGGTTTATTTTATTTTTTACTTTTCAGTTCCGTATTTCGTCGGTTTAATTTTTTGTTAAAAAGTTTTTATTTTTGAATTTTTTGTGGCTGAAATCTACTAATTAGTACTTACTTGTTTTTTATTACTTCCAAAATACTTACTTACCCACCTTACTTCAACTTTTACCAGTTAAATAATATGATTATCTACTATTACTATTTGTTGTAATACAAATTATTTGTGTTGTTCTGGTTAGTTTTTTTCATTACTTTGTATATCATTCCATCCCCTCATATAATATAATGATTGTGACGGATGTAGGAGAACAAAAATAATGACAGTAGCGATCTGTCATTGTCAACTACATATGTGTGCCAATGTTCACAAGTGAAAAATCAATTATTTCCTATTTTTCTACCCGTAAGGATGGATAATTCCATTCGAAATCCAAATATGATCAACTATGAGGTATACCCTATCTAATAAGAAACATTTTTTTTATGATTTTTCATAGTAGTAGTGCATTAAAAAATTTCAAAATTAATTTCAGGTTCCTCGTTGCATGCTGGACAATTTTGCTGAGATTGATTATTCGATATATTTTTGCGGTATTTTTTTTTATTCCCACACTTGGCATGTGTCAAAAAATAAGTTCAAAAACTAAAACCCGACTAATGAAAAATCACGCTCTAAAAATTATGAAACAAGAAAATATTCTCATCTGAAAATGTTATGTACAAACTATTCAATATTTATCGTCTATTAAATAAACGACTTACACGTAATATATTTCAATGTACTTGACATATTCATTCAGGGCTAGTTTTTCGAATGGGTATATTTATTAAAATATGGTCATATGCCACTTTGCCCTAAAGCTTATGATCGCTTACTACTGTTAGAATGTATTGTTTTGTTAGGGTAGGTGGCATATGACATCAGCAGTAGAAATTTTTTCCAAAACGATTTTTTCCTGAAAATCATAATTTTTTTCAATGGTCAAATTCTCACAAATAGATATTCTATAATGCCTTAAACGACCCGTTTGTTAATACATTTTTTTAAAGAATTAAAGTACAAAAATTAAAAAAAAATATATAGGTTTTAGTGAAATGAAACTATCGAAACATTTAAAAAAATTCATTCCTCTGTTTGGTTTTTATGATTTTTAATGTTAATGTTAATAAAAAAGTAAAAATCAAAATTTACAAATTTGATATACTTTGAAGTGGAAAAATTCTTAGGTTTTTAATTTGATTGGTTGTTAACATTTCTAGAAACCAATGGAAATTTTCAATTAAAATCATTCATGTACGTTTTGGCCAATCAAAACATTACTATAGTGGGAATAATCTACCTAGAAAGTTGCCGCGGGAATAATTTGAGGTATTTTGTTTTTATTGTCTGAAAACATATATTTTTAATTTGACGTATGTTATAAATTCGCATGGAAAGTGAGAAATGAATCAAAACCGATTTATTACATTATTTCATTTTGAGACTAAATGTGTTTATGATCGTAACATCAAAAAATAATCTACAGAATACCACACGAGAGTTCGATAAAGTAGAAAATAATTCTCCAGATTTCTTTCTCAAACTTGTTGCCATTTGGCAATAGCCACTCGAGCCCATCGGGCTCTCGTGTCTATTGCCTGGCAACAAGTTTTCGAAAATCTGTCGAATTATTTTCACTTTATTATCACTCTCTTGTGGTATTACAACTGAATTTTATGTTGATTTACAAATTGTAAAAATTACATAATCGACAAAATTGCGCTTTTTTGACGGATTACTGTTCATTCATGTATCCAAATGATACCTGAATTTTGTCATTCCTTAAAATTCAAATTTAGCAGTAACTTTTTCGTAAATATGAGGGAATATTGCCGTTTTTGAGCACTATTTCCATCCCTAAATTGAAATTATAAATATTGGTGGTACAGTTCCGGGAGTAGGGACTTTTTTCTAGTAAATTTCCTGCTCTTAAGGATATTTTTTTTAATTTGCAATATATAGATAGATAGATAGATAGATATTCGCGAAAAACAAAATTTTTTTTTTACTAAATTGTTTCGCAATTTCTTTGAGCGCCACCTGAATTTTCTCAAAACCTTTTTAGATGCCATGCCGAATCGAATGACATCCCAACCATAAATTTTGGAGAATGCCAACTGAAATTCGTAAGAAGTGTGCTTGTAGACTAAATTATAGCGTTGAGTGTACATGTGCTATTATAATTCGGTTGCCTGTTTAGATAGCGCAATGAGCAGTGAGCGTACTCAGTACTCAGTAGTACTCGACTGGTTAACCCGCGCAACTCGCGATTGAGTGAAATTTGCCAAGCTGTGGTAATGCAACACTCATTACCCATCTTCTCGAGTAAACTATTGAAAAATTATAATATAATGGAGCTTTACCTCCTTGATTGGATGTTGTTTCAACATATTATTTGTGAACTGAAAATATAAAGTGGGTTCTCGCCCTACAATATGTTGGTAAACATTTCACAATATGACAATTGGATATTTATTATGATGATAAACTTCCACAAATGAAAAATTGGAAAACAAACGAATGTATAATTACAGTAATAATACACAATTTGACAAATCAGAATAATTGTATTGAATGAATGTGTGTTTTTTGTGGAGGTACAACGTTTTCTGACATGTTTTTTTGGGTAACCTTCCACACTAAAACTATATAGAGAAGTATCTTTTGAATTTTTACTATTTTTTTAAAGGCTTATTCAGGGAACGACAAGTTACTGACAAATTGAATCATTTTTCTATAGGAAATATAATTTGGTGAACGCAGTAACTTATCGGGGGTGAACTAATTAGTTTACCCTTTCTACAATTGTATAGATTTTCCTGATTATATTTTCATAATCAGATTGTGGAAGGTTACCCAAAAAAACGTGTCAACAGAACAATTGTATTGATAATCTTTGAAATGAAAGAAAAGTGCCATGTGAAGTGGAATGAATAGAAAAATCGAATTAAACGGTTTTCTTCACATAAAGGATTCAATATAAAATTGAACCAGAAAATGGTAGATCTCAGGTGAAAAACAACTACTTTCCTGGCAAATACCACGCAGAACATTGAATGATATTCACCTGAAAATCCATGCATACTTCCATAAAATATCAATGGACATTGAATGCAAATGTTTCTTTCTGATAAGCTCGATTATGTTTAATTTATGTCGTGTTCACCTAACAATCCGCATACCGGTTTCAGGCTTCTTGGCCCTCATCAGTACGGAGTAGTCAACCAGCCAAAGGTGCAAAGAACTCTGGCTGAAGTGAGACACAACGTAAACAAACCATCATCGATCTTGTAACACCTATAGGTACGCCGGAAAAGATAAACTTTAACTGGCGGTACCTAGTGACAGAAAGAAACACTCCGAAAATCTCCCACTTCGATAGGTTTCTAAATAAAAGATTCCTTCTCAGTAGGAGTGGCAAGCCCGTCTAGCATATAGTGAAAGAAAAGTGCCATGTGAAATGGAATGAATAGAAAAATCGAATTAAACGGTTTTCTTCACATAAAGGATTCAATATAAAATTGAACCAGAAAATGGTAGATCTCAGGTGAAAAACAACTACTTTCCTGGCAAATACCACGCAGAACATTGAATGATATTCACCTGAAAATCCATGCATACTTCCATAAAATATCAATGGACATTGAATGCAAATGTTTCTTTCTGATAAGCTCGATTATGTTTAATTTATGTCGTGTTCACCTAACAATCCGCATACCGGTTTCAGGCTTCTTGGCCCTCATCAGTACGGAGTACCTGAGATCTACCATTTTCTGGTTCAATTTTATATTGAATCCTTTATGTGAAGAAAACCGTTTAATTCGATTTTTCTAATCTTTGAAATGTTAGTAACAAAGTTTGTCGATTATGAAAATTTCGAATATAATACAAAAATCACTAGTGTTCACTCTTCTTCAATTGAATGGATAATTGAAATGAAATCACTACAGGAGTGTGAATTATCGTTTCAACTGAAATATAACGAAATATAGATCCATATCTTGATTTCAAAAACTCTTGAATTTTGAATTGATGCGGTCGATACTTGAAATCCATATCAAAGCAAACAAAAGACTCTCATTTCACTAAATAAATATCACTAAACTGGGTTTACATAACCACGATACGTGTTTCGATATACAATAGCTTCTTCAGGTGAAGATAATACTTACTCAACAATCACGATGTATCATGTTAAATAATCAAGGCAGGTAGTAGTAGGTATATGGATTTGATTAAGTATATGAAGGATAATCCAGTAGGTAGTTAATAGGACGGTGACTGAGCAGAATGGGAATTATATTCATTACCTGTTTAATCTTCAGTTAAACAAATTCAACAAAGGATAATAATTTGAATTAATCTGGTCATCAAGCTAAAATCGTGACATTTTGCATAGATTGATTTCCAAGTTAGATAGAAGGCCAAGTTTAGAACCATCAATGCGTTTCAGTCACAAGGTCAGCAGCAAAAGTTCAATTAGTTTTACCATTGACGAAACAGTTCCTATGTTCTGAAACTCACTTTTTGAATGTTCTGCCAGGTTGGCCTACGTAAAAACTTGCACAAGAGTTATTACAGTTACTTTATATTCTCCAGATTTTTCAGTTTTATCTTTATTGTTCTTAATAAATTCACCCAAATTATTATCTGTTTTGTATGCGATATTGATGTTGTTTTTACGTAAGAAAGAAGCTTTTTCAAAAGAATATTATACATCGAACTATAACCATATTTAATTTCAATTACTTTAATTATATTCAATTATTTATTAAAATTTCAAGTGTCTTTGCCCTTTAACCATATTCCAGTGGGTTTTGATTTGGTCAGCTTCCCAGCGCCGAAACTCTTCCTTAATTTCGGCTTTGGAAAGACCACAGAAAGATTCTGGGCCAGGAAATTGAGTTCTTGACCCTTCCTTGGCATTGTCTTTGATTCCCTTGTGACCTGGCACCCTCATTAGAGTGATTTGATTATTCGTAGTCAGTTTTCAGTCCCAAGTCAGTCTAGACTCACAGTGTGTGACTTTATAGAGTTTTTAGTGCTGCTTGGCTATCTGCTAGGATATAGATTTTTGCCCCCTGAAACCTCTTGCAAGGCTTTTCGGGCCCAAATTTCTATGAATGGATTTATGCTCGAGTAATTATTGTGGCTTTGCCTCCCCAATCAGCATTATAGTGACGGAAACTGATACTGCAACTTCGACTCGGTGGTTATCACGTAATCACCACTGAATCTACCACTATACAGTAAGAATAACTGAAATTTTATATTTGTATGGTTGTAGTCTCGTATTTTCCATCTATGGTAGCCACTCCACAGTTCTATAACTTATTAGTGTCATTTGAGGTGTCTAAAACATTATGGCCACTGAGCAAATACTTTAAAAGTTTTCAAACTTAAAAGTGGAAAATAACCGTTGCGGTAACCATCCTGTACCACTTAAATATCACTTAGGAGTCACAGTCACTTTCAAGAGAGTATGATAGTTTGGAGACTTCCATAAAACCTTCAATGTGGCAGGCTGTTGATTGTGATATGTGGTGATGGTTGTCACGTTCTTGCTATCTCCATAATTGATAGCCACAGTACGCATTTAATAAAAGTCACTACAAATTACAATAACCTTCAAAATTCAACATCCCGCGCAATGGCGAAAGCTAACCTAAGTTTTCTCAAATTCTTTTATTGTGGCATACAAAAGTTTAACCTTTACGTAAAAAATTTATTCAAATGAAATGGGTTAGCGTTTTCAATAGACAATTTTCCTTGATTTTGAAGTGACCGTGGATTGGTCCGTGCGATGACGAAAACTAACCTAACTTTTCTCAAATTATTTTATTGTGGCTTACAAAAAGTTCGTTTTACCTGTTACGTGAATGATATTCATTCAAAATAGAATTGGTTATGCGTTTTCAAGAGACAATTTTTCTTGATTCTGTATAAAAAGGTTAATTTAAATAGATCGGATCTCTGACTTGTGCTCCTGCTCAATATTTATACCTCAATTGTTGATTCTGTTTGCATAAATGCCATCATTTTCATTACTTGTTAATTGATAATTGTTACTTGATACTTGATAATTGTTGATTGGAGCTGCATAAATCCATTATACTTGCTACATGTCCTTTTTTAACAATTAATGACCATGTACCCGCAATTTCGAGGTTATAACTTTGAAGTGGCAGGTTATAATAGCCCGACGTGTAATTTTCAGGTTATAACTTTGAAGTGGTGAGTCATGGGCCTGCGACGTGGGTGCCACTTTCTAGTGGTGGAAAAGTTAATAATTAAGTTCCACTGGGCACTTTATGATGGCAGGAGCTTCAAAGTAGTATATTTACACTTTCTGATACTCTGAAGTTATATTCTCCGAAAGCCGCCATATTTACAGGAATATGCTGGATCGCCATTATTAGAGAAATGATCGAAATATTCAATAAAGATGTATTTGTCGTCAGAACTGCATCAAACGTTAGTAATGTATTACGTAAATATTTGTGTCAACTAACCAATATTAATAAAGCAATGTTTGAGGGATTCACGTACATAATTTTAGAGGCTAGTTATTTCCAAAATTATAATGTTTTCTTTAAATAAAGAGTATTAAGATGGCGCGTGCTCACAATCGAGCTGCAACACCCATATTTCACATACAACTTTCAATTGTTTTAATTTTATCCCGATCAGAAGTATCCAAATTCAATATACTTTACTTACGCGTTTGTATGTTTATATGTTATATATTTTTATAGTTGATCGAGTATTAGGAATGAATCAGGCAAAATGGAAGGAAGAGGAACATTTATCATAAAAATATGTTACTGAACAGAGATCGAGCTACATTTTTTTTTTTTATGTTCTGGTTCCCACGAAAAGGGATATCCTGTAATGTTCAGAGAACATCGTGGGAACCAAAGGAAAGAAGGTAGGAGTTGGTGTTCTTCTTAAATTTCTGGAGGTTGTATGCCTCGGGGAACACCTCCCTAGGCAATGAGTTCCAAAGCCTCGCTGTTCGTTGGATGAACGAGTCTTTGGAAAGTGATGTTCTGCAGGTCTCCAGGACCACGAAGGGGTGTGATGACTGAACTTGACGGGTTAGTCTCGAAGAGACTGCCAAAGCAGGAACGATTGTTGATATTTCAGAAGAGCATCGCCCATGAAAATATCTATAAAATAGAGACAAATCGCCAACTTTTCTACGGTGTTCCAGACAAGTGAGCGAGTTTGTAAGCGAGGCATCACCGACGAGACGAATTGCCCTTTTTTGGACAGAATCCAATAGCCTCAGGATATGTTTAGGTGCCGCGCTCCAAATATGGGAACAGTATTCCAGGACAGGTCGGATCTGTGCCTTATAGATCATAAGCAGCTGAGTGGGGGTAAAATAGCTCTTGGCACAAAACAAAAAACCAAGTTTTGGGATGCACTTTGGCAATGGACCTCACGTGATTTTCCCAGGAAAGGTTATTGCTGATAGTAATACCAAGCATCGATATGGATGACTTCAGTGGTATGGTTACTCCTGACAAAGTTATGTTAGGCACAGTGAGATCGACTTTTCTAGAGAAAAGACATGCTTGTGTTTTGTTTGCATTGAATTCTACCAAGTTATTAGATCCCCACTCGAGAATTGTTGCTGAGTCCATATTTATATTATTAACATTTCTTCCTCGTTCATTTCTGGTTTCACGGGCTGATATAGGGGCCCTGGAAGAGAAAGCGGTATGGAGGGTACTATCATCGGCAAAGCTGTGTACTGGACATGAAGTTGCTTTCAACAGGTCGTTGATGTGAAGTAGAAATAGTGTTGGTGCGAGAATAGATCCTTGCGGAACACCAGCATTTATGAGTAGAGTGTCAGATGAAACTCCATCGACCACTACATGGAGAGACCTGTTTGAGAGAAAACTAGCAAGCAGAGAACACAGCTGAGGGGGCAAGCCATAAGACGGAAGCTTGGCGAGGAGTCCCTGGTGCCAAACTCGATCGAACGCCTTGGAGATATCTAATGCCACAGCTAAAGTTTCTCCATACTTTTCAATAGATAGCTGCCATATATGTGAGACGTAAGCGAGCAGGTCACCAGTTGATCTCTGATGGCGGAAGCCATATTGCCTATCGTTGACAATTCCTGAGTCTTCCATATATTTCATGAGCTCGATGTTGATGGCTTTTTCCATGACCTTTGAAATAATAGATAGCAGTGCGATAGGTCTGTAGTTGCTAGGAAGGGCCTTTTTGCCTTTTTTAGGGACTGGCGGTATTCTTGCAGTTTTCCAATTGGACGGAAATACCCCCAAATTGTAAGAGTGGTTGAACAACTTGCAAAGAACAGGTGTTAGTTCGGGGGCACATTTCTTGAGAACAATCGGCGGGATTCCGTCAGATCCACAGGCTTTGTTGGTGTTGAGACCCAGCAAAATCTTTCTGATAGTACGTTGGCGAAAGTTGATCTCGGGCATGTGACTGTCAATAGGTGTAATGTTCGGGGGTTGTTTTCCCGATGAATCCAGAGTGGAATTTCCAGCAAATAGGTGCGCAAAGATATTGGCTTTTTCCTGGGCAGTCGTTGCTAGTGTTCCATCTTCTTTGGTTAGAGGAGGAAATGAGCTGGAAGTGAAGTTTCTTCCCACAGCTTTGGCGAAAGACCAAAGTGAACGGGATCCGTTAGGACATTCAGCAAGTTTTGATCTTATTTTGGCATTGTGGGCATCTTTTGAGCATTCTATTGTCTCTTTGCATATGCCTCTAGCCTCGACATATGCTGCTCTGGTCTCAGGGCCCGGATTTTTTAGCCATCGATGGTATGCTGCCTGTTTGGAAGCCACAGCTCTAGAGCAGTTTCTGTTAAACCAGGTCTTATCGGATGATGTTCTTCTTTCGGTCTTCGGTATGTAAGTTTGCATCCCCAACATGATGATTTCAGAAATTGTCTCAGCACATCGTGTTGGATCTACTGAAGAGAAACAAACTCTCTTCCATGGAAACGCTGAGAAAAACATACGAAGACATATTATTTACACAAACGCAGTCAGTTGTTAAACGTATCTAGTGTCGGCCACTAGATATCCACGTTTTCGCCAGGTGACCACAACGTGGTTGGAATGTGGCTATCTGAGATCCAGGAACGTAGATCAGAAAGTAGCAGCCACCAAAAAAGGGTTCCCCATTTTGGTAGTCGCCGCGTGATAGAGTGTATATTACGTGGCTGTGGTCAAACACCTCAAAGTTTTCCAAAATTGTGGTCGCTACGTTCCGTCCACTGGAAATGCTACATCCCTTTCGCCCATTTTGGATCCATCAATATACCAAACTGATGCATCCCTATCTAGTAGATGCCTTTTTGTAGTGCATATTTGGTGTTTGTTACCACTTCAAAATTCATAATAATAATGGTTTGTACCTGGATCCTACGAGAATATTTTACGGAATCTCCAGGTGTCCAGTCAGACTTCCAGCTTGCAAGTTTGATGTCTGGTGCAGTCTGAAGGCATCACTCATCGCCGCTTCCTTCATTACTTACAAGTGCAGCGGCGGAAGATTCAGCGTTACCTCTAATGCTGCAGTGGGGCATGTCAACATTGTGATTCCCAGACCTCTGCACTTTTTGCAGCTTGATTTGTGCCGAGTACTGTTGGATTTTTGGCCACCATACTAATAATTCATAGGTAACCATAGGTTTGATGATCATTTGGTAAAACCAATATATCATTTTGGGCTCAAACCCCATGTGTTGTGTGTTGCCAAATACTTTGGAAAAAGTTAGCCGAGTTCCATTCAGGATCGGGGCTTTCAGTTCGTACTCTTGTGGCACTCTTTGGGCACCAGCTTCTGGTTATATTAGGCACACAATTTCGCAAAAAGTGCTATCAAAAATGATGACAACCTTACGAAATGGAGCTGCGTTAGCAGTTACTCCGGCGGCAATTACTTTTCTAATTTTTTACTAATTATTATTGGGTACAACTGACACAATCAGTCGAATTTGTTCATTAATCGCGAAAATGAACGGTGATATTTTCTAGCTGGAAATTAAAGTAAAACAATTAATATTTGGTAATATTCAGGAAGACTGTACCAGTATGAATGAAAAAACGATATGTTAATTTTTTAAGGTTATTGGGGTCAACAAAACGCAATTATTGTAACGATTGTCTTATTACCATCAGAGTTAAAGTTATCAACAAAATTTTAAGTTTGATTGTTGTAAGTGGAGGGCAGGGATATTTTGGAAAACGGTAGTTCTTGCAAAAAGTGCTGAAAATACCTGAACAATGAAAAATGACCTTTCTCGACCTTTGAAGGGACTTTTCTCCGAGGGTATTTGAGAATGCGCGTTTTGGTTTTGGATTTGGGTTCAGAAGGCGAAAATATGCAAGTTTCACCAAACGGCATCTCTCAAATCACGCGAATCTAGGATTGTAGGGGGGTCGATATGGCTCTACAGCCTCTCTGTACCTCGACCTATGAGGTCTTTTGTACATTACCATTCATCTAATGAAGGCCCGAGATTCCGAGACTCCTTGCGAAGCGTACCAGTAACCTGGGAGCAAAGTTCCTGATGTCTGAGGGCGTTAGTTAAACCCCTTCGAGGAACTCAAGCATTTTGCAGAACAGAGCTTGGCAGTCGCAAAGCAGAGATGTTCTGCAGTTTCAGCGAAGTTCTCGCAGTAACGGCACCGTTCATTGTCTGATCTATCCATTTTTTTGAGGTGATACCTCAGAGGACAATGTCCAGTGAGCAGTCCTGTTATCAGTTTGGGGTCATTCTTGTCCAACTCGAGAAGCTGTTTAGCTTTCTATAACGATGGGCTCAGAAGCCTTTTCGCTAGCCTTTGCCCTGGAACCTTGTTCCGGTGGGTTTCAATTTGGTTAACTTCCCAGCGCCGAAACTCTTCGTTGGTGTGGGCTTTGGAAAGACCACAAAAGGGTTCCGGGCCAGAAAATTGCGCCTTCCTTGGCAAGGCTGTCCACTTCTTCATTGCCTTTGATTCCCTTGTGACCTGGCACCCACATCAGAGTGTTTGCAGTCCCAAGTCAGTCTAGACTAACAAGAGTGTGGACTTTAGAGCTTTTAGTGCTGCTTGGCTGTCTGATAAGATATAGATCTCTGCCCCCCTGAAGCCTCTTTCAAGGCATTCGTGCGCGCAAATTTCTATAGCATGGGTTTCTGCTTGAAAAATTGTTGGGGCTTTGCCTAGGGATTTTGAGAGCCCAAAATCAGGACCGTTGCTCCACTCCAGCCCTTTCGTCCATTTTGGAACCATCAGTATACCATATTGATGTATTCCTTTCTAATTGAGGCCCGTTAGTTGGGTACAGATAGATAGATAGATAGATAGATATATTTATTGGTGCTTAGATACATTTAAGTATTTACACAAGTCAGTAAAGATTTGGAACATTACACAAGTCAGTAGAAATTTAAAATTCATTAAAAATATTCAAAACACTTATACATGTTGGACTATACAAAACTGGTTCACATATAAAGATGTTAAAAAAAAAATTAGCATTTTGACTTAATCAGATATGATGACAAATCACTGAAATCATTATTGAGGTATTACTCAAATGAGTAAAACACCTTCATTACAAAATATTTCTTCAAAGTTTTGATGAAACAATTTACATTTAGATTTTTTATTCTATGTGGAAGAGCATTGAACATTTTGGGCCCAAATAACTAGTTCCGTTTTAGTCTTATCAAGGCGATGATATTTTAGGAACAGTTTGTCTTTATTTCTTGTGTCATAACCATAGGAATCTCCAGCTGTACTATATGATGCCAGATTTTTCTTTACATAGGTAACACATTCGAGGATATATGCACAAGGCACTGTTAGAATGCCCAGTTCTTTGAATTTTTGTTTGCAACAGTCCCTGTAGGATTGACCCGCAATTACTCTCACACAACGTCTTTGAACTCCAAAAACTTTGTCTAGGTGGCACGAATGACCCCAGCTTAATAGGGCATATGTCATGTTCGAGTGAAAATAAGCAAAGTAGGATGTCAAGAGAACATCCAAAGAAACATTGTTTTTGAGATTTCTTATCATATAGGTAATGGAAGAGAGTTTTTTACTCAATTTTTTTGTATGGAATTCCCAAGTTAGGTGAGGATCGATATATACTCCTAAAAATTTAACAGGATCAGCTAGAGTTTTCTCATGATGACGTAGAGTGAATACTAGTGATTGAGATTTGCTCTCATTTAAGGTCAATTTATTGGCCGTGAACCAGTTTTTGATGGTTGTATTCTGGGTCGCCACGTTATCTCTGAGTGTATCAGGGTTTTTGGATGAAGTTAATGTTGTGGTGTCATCTGCAAACAGTATAGCTTTGCTGTCAACAATGTTATGCGATAGGTCATTTATATAAATAAGAAAGAGGGTAGGTCCTAAGATTGAGCCTTGTGGCACCCCGTGTTTCATCCAGGCTTTGTTAGAAATATTACCGTTATGTGTGACATATTGTTGTCTGTCTGATAAGTAAGATGACATTGAATTAATGCTATTTGGGCTAAAGTTATACTGAGTTAGCTTTATTAATAGTAGGTCGTGTTGAACACAATCAAATGCTTTAGTTAGGTCATGAAAGTCCGCGTGGACATATAACCCCTCTTCAAATCCATTATTTATGACTTGTAGAAGTTCATTTATGGCGAGAGTTGTGGAGAGATTCTTACGAAAGCCAAATTGGCATTTGTTGAACAGGTCGTTTGATTCAAAATATTCAGTAATTTGTATTTTTAGCAGTGCTTCAAAAATTTTTGAGAAAATCGGTAACAGAGAATAGGCCTGTAATTTGATAGTTCCTCAGCCGATCCTTTTTTGTAAATAGGAATTACCTTAGCCAGTTTTAGAATGTTTGGGAATATATTATTTGCTATGCACGAGTTTATCAAATTTGTCAGGGATATATTATTAGGTTGGCTATGGTTTTTACAATTTTGACATTGTTGTCATAAGCATCCGTACACTTTGAATTTTTCAATTTTGAAATGACTTCTCGTACCTCATTGTAGCTTACTTCACGGAAACAAAAATTTAGGTTTTTATCTAATTTAATTTTTTCTGCGGGATTTGAAGGAGTCTGGGGTAGATTTTCTACTAAGTCCTCGGCTATCCTCGAGAAATAAACATTGAAGTTTTCTGCTGATAGGTTTTGACCATTTTCAGATTTTGTGATGGGGTTGTTTCCTTTGATTACTTTCCACATTGCTGTTTGTTTATTGGAGGAATTTTTTATATAAACATCATGAGCTTCTCTTTTTGCATTGGAAAGGCTTGTACGATAAAAGCGCTTGTACTCACGGATATTTTCTTTGGGGATAACTTCGGGGTTTTTTTTATGTACATCATTCATGAAACGAAGTGTTTCTCTGATTTGAATTAGGTCATCATTAAACCAGTTAATCTTTGGTGTGATTTTGTTTGATATTAATAAATTTTAAACCTTACCTGTGTTTCTTGGTTTTTGCATTTACCTTTCCAATTTACATTTTCTAGGGTTTTGTATAAGGTGAACAATCCTGCCTCTGTGATTGGTCTGAAATTTATTCTAGACGTTGTTTCCCTATTCTTTTCTTTTTTGAAGTAGAAATTTATTGCTGAATGATCTGATATGCAAGGGTCAAAGACATCTGCCTGATAGTACCCCTCCCTAAAGTTAGTGAACACATTATCAAGACAATTTTTACCTTTAGTTAGTATGCTCACGGTATAGTGCAATCCGTATGATACAAAGAGGTTGCACAGCTGGTGAGCCTGATTATCCATAGGATTGAAATTAACATTTAAATCCCCAGTTATGATTATATTTTTTTTGTGATCTAGCTTGCTAAGCAGCTCATTTGTTTTAGACATATAAGATCCAAACTCACCGTTTGGAGACCTATAAATGGTTATCGGCTGGAGATTACTATAATATAGGCCTGAAACTTCAAAATGCAATTCTGAGGAAATATTTGAGATGTTAGTAGGTAAAGGGTAGGCTTTCAATTGCTCTTTCACATATATACATGTTCCATGCGAGTCCTGCAAAAGCCAGAGACAGGCTTGTAACCCTTGAGATTCACACTGTGATATTCATCGAAAGTTAACCAATGTTCGTTTAGACATATAAAATCATACTCAAATTCTTCCGCTAGAGCCTCTAGCAGGTTAAACTTGAATCTGACACTTTGTACATTCAAATGGAGCAGTTTATATCCTGTATTTTGGATGTTATCTAGGTGGTGGCGTGGTTCTGTTGAACATATGGTGGTTGCTTATAACAACATCATAATTCACTTCAAAATCGTGCCTAGCTGCCATAATATCTGATGGCTTGTACCTGGATTCTAGGAAATATTTTCCAGAATCTTCAGATGTCCAATCAAATTTCCAGCCTTCAAGTTTAATGGCTGGTGCAGTCTGAAGGCACTTTTTGCTGCTTTTTCCATTACACACGAATGCAGTGGCGAAAGATTGAGCATTACTTCTACTGCTGCAGTGGGGCACGTGAATATTGAATAATTCCGTCATGTTTGCCTCTAATAGTGACGACCAGGTCATCGGTGTCGGCATCGGTCATAGTCGTAATTCCAGATTCATGTAGCTTCACTATCAGATTATCCATGGTCAGTGACCACAACAAGCCGATAGAACCTCACCTTGGGGACAACCTTTTCCCGCTGTCATTCTGACCGTTTCCTCTCAGAGAGCAGCTACAATGATTCTGCTTTTCAGCATTGCATGTATCCATCTGATCAGTGAGGTGTTTATATTCCTTTCCTCTAGCGATCTGATGATGGAGTCATGAGAGGTGTTATCAAAAGCACCCTCTATATCTATGAATGCACATAGAGCCATTTCTTTGGTCAAGTAAGTATGTCTTTTCTATGCTTTCAACTAAGCATTGTAGAGCATTCATTGTTGATTTGCCTACTTGAAAGGCGAACTGTTTTTTGTGAAGCGGTCTGTCCAAAAGGATATTTACTCAATTAAGATAAAATAATAACTTACCAGAGCAATCTTAAAGTTTGCCTTCCACACTTGAATTGCATCTATTGATTTATTTTATGTGCCTTTTCAGCTTGTGGTAGTTTATAAACCCAGAAGAGCAAACATAAAAATTTATTAACATTCTGAATAATTTTCATACTAGATTTTGACGCCCCGTCTATTTTTATTCACTCATTGCAAAAAATACCCAATCTCAAGAGAACTAGTTATTTTCAAGAGAACATCGACGAGGGGCCAAATCCTAGCTTCCGAACAATCTGACAACTCAATAAAATTAAATGTTTTGACTTGGAAGCATTGTGCGTCGACAAAAACCCCTGTAAAACCGTCGTTCAGAAATATAGGATTACATTTATTCTGACATAAAGACTTGAATATAGTCTATTATCCGAAAAATCCAAGCTACCGGATACACAAAGCCGAATCTCTTGCGGTCAAAACATTCTTAAATCGATCCTGCTCGAGAAGAAAGCGATTGTCGACCGAATCCTCAGAGCCGATAAGGGCCAGAGCCGGCTCACGCGGTTCATTAGACACGAATAGGAACTTACACGCATAGGCGGACCGTGGGGGCCCTCACTGTCTAGCGAAAAGTTAATTTCGCCAAAAAAAAAACACTGAACACTTACATACAGGGTGATTCAAAAGTACTTTGACAAACTTCAGAAATTCCTCACAATATTCTGATATGAACTGTTCAAATAAATATATATCCAGAAACGCTTCGTTTCCAAGATACACGGTGTTAAAGTTTTATTTTTATTTTGATTTTTTTAAATACCTTTCGAAATACTGACCTTGATTGAACGAAAATTGGTATTGAGAGGTTTTTTGAGGGGTCGAATTCGAACCTGATGTTATTATTGCTCTTACTCGTAGGAGGCGCCACCTACACGTCTTTTCCTTTTTCGAAGATTCATAATTTTTTGAGCGTACTTCTAGCACATTTCTCAGTAAAAAAAACAATTCTTCTATCATATCTACGTAAAAAAGCTACCCTTGTTACATGTCGCTATAAGCAACCGTTTTCTAGATATTTGGACTTGAAAATTTCAAGTCGATTATTTGATAATCGATGCGAAGTTATTACCATTATTTTGCATTTCTCACAAGAATGCTAAGGAAATTAATTTGACGTTTGAGTAAGTAGTTTTGTTTTTTTGTAAGGGGCGCCACCTATTCTATTTTTTGAGAAAATTGGCTGGAAATCCTCAATTTTCAAGGTATGTACTCTTCACGGACGAGGCAAACTTCTCCCGAAATGCTATCACAAAATTTCATAACAACCATGTTTGGACTCTGGAAAATCCGCCCGCAGTTAGTGAAAGACATTATCAGTATCAATTTTCTGTAAATGTATGGGCCGTAATAATTGATAATTACTTGATAGGTCCTTTCTTTCTTCCTTTCCGACTGAATGGCGCAACTTACAGAGACTTTTTAGAAAATGAATTGCCGGGACTACTTCAGAATGTACCATTAGAAATTCGTATCCGCATGTGGTTTATGCATGATGGGGCTCCGGTACATTTTAGCGTTGTAGCCAGGGAATTCCTTAACACTCCTATCAAAATCGATGGATCGGTAGGGGTGTAGAAGAACCTAACCAGGCGTGGGCACCAAGGTCCCCAGATCTAAACCCGCTAGATTTTTATTTTTGGGGATATTTGGAGTCACTAGTTCATAGAACTCCTGTAGCGAACGAAGAAGATCTAAGAAACCGAATAGTAGACGCCTGTGAAACAATAAGAAACACACCAATAATTTTTGAGCGGGTACGAGATTCAATGACTAGAAGACTGAATGCCTGTATCTTCGCTGAAGGTGGACACTTTGAACAATTGATGTGAAAACAATTTTCCTTCATTTTATTTTATTCTACATATTCAAAATTTCTTAAAATAAAATGTTGATATTTCTTGCAAATTTTATTAAAACAAATACAGATTTGCACCATTGATACAAAAATAGCTATTTTAAACTAGTAGAAATAAATGGAATGGGCGCCTCCTACAAAAACCCAAAACTACTTACTTAAACGTCAAATCCATTTCCTAAGCATTTTTGTGAAAAACACGCATCGATTATCAAATAATAGACTTGAAATGTTCAAGTCCAAATATCTAGAAAGCGGCTGCTTATAGCGACTTGTATGTAACAAGTGTAGCTTTTTTACGTAGATATAATGAAGAAATTGATTTTTTTACCGAAAAATGTGCTAGAAGTACGCTCAAAAAATTATGAATCTTCAAAAAAGAAAAAGACGTGTAGGTGGCGCCCCCTATGAGTAAGAGCAATAATAACATCAGGTTCAAATTCGACACCTCAAAAAACCCCTCAATACCAATTTTTGTTAATAATAATTTATTTTATCTTGTTAAAAAGTATAAAGTAGAGAAGATTCTATAAATACAATAACAAGGACAGCGTCAATAGATACTTAATATGTATTATGTGGTAGAAATAAAGGATATATCCTAATCATATCATATCACAGCATAATGTATCATATCATAAAGAAAATAAGTACATATATACAGTATTTCGGAAGTTATTTATTAAAAACGAAAATAAAAATAAAACTTTAACACCCTGTTTCTTGGGAACGAAGCGTTTCCGGGCATATATTTTTTGAACAATTCACATTAGAATATTGTGAGGAATCACCTCCTGAAGTTTGTCAAAGTACTTTCGAATCACCCTGTATAACTACACAAAATTTCAGGACTGCACTAAAAGATTTTATTTTTATTAATAATTAACGCGTTCGACCAAATTCAATTCAAATTATATATTTATTATGTACTCAGTACGGTACATCTCATTTATTATTTACAATGTATTTAATTCTGTATTTCAAGGATTCAATGGGGAAAGCCCCCGTGAAGAGGCAGTAGGACGTCGCCTCGCGATGTTTTGCGACACTCTATGTGAAAATAAATTATTTTAAGTCAAATAAAGCTTTATATCCCTTCCTGCTATTCGCTTATGATAGAACAATTGGAATTTACGGATAATACTTTCGTTGAACAAATGAGAAATATTTACTGGAAAAAGTACGCAGAGAAATTATCAGCAGCCTTCGGCAGCTGTGGAGCAAGTCATGCTCTGTGAAAATACTGTTTTGTGTCTTGAGGAGTTGTTAGGGTGAATGTTATGAGGTAATATATTTTGGTGACTTGTTGGAGTTTTGTGGTTAAATTGAGTGTAAAAGAAAATAAAAAATAAACTAAAAATGCGTGACCCAGCTCGGGATCGAACCCAGGTCCTTGCACTTTGGAAGCGAGCTTTCATGCAGATGGGCTACCAGGCTTTGTTGAAATGATAAATTGTTTGGAGTTATCAGTGCACCGCCCCCGCTTTCAGCCCCAGGACTGACTTCTGGCTGCAGAACTACACAATTGTCAGCTAATAAGGTAGGTTTCTATCTACAAACTTTCCTTGTACCTTATCATTTTTAATTTACGTAGCCAGCTCTTAGACTAATAGTCTTCATAACTTTTTGTTCAGGGTGGATAGAGCTTGTTCATTTCTGACTGGCAAAAATGTTCACCTAATTTACTTTCCAGATCAGTAGTAGTCAATGATAATGCGTCTTATCATAATGTACAAGTAAATACGGGGGCTTTATTTACTTGTACATTATGTCATTGTTGTTCATTATCATTGACCACTACTCATCTGGGAGGCGAATTAGGTGAAAATTTTCGCAAGTTCTAGCAAATGTCGGATGGAATCAAATAAAATAAGGGGTCCACACAAGGAGTTTTTCGGACATTCCGGTCTTTAGTGATGATCTGATGAAATTTTCACTCAAGACATGCGCCATCCACATTTCGTACCCACGTACGCCCATGCTTTCACTTCCCCAGATCTCAGGTACAATCTAACCTTGCTCTGTTAACGGAGATGTCCCAGCACATGACAGCTACTTAACATATGTGTGTGTACATGGTATTATGGTATAATGGGCATGCGGAAGCAATATCTTGAATAATGTCTTGCATTGTTCGCTTTTCTGTTCCGGGTGAAACGTGACCCATTCATCAAAACGGGAAAAAATGGCTGATATTGGATTACATATACAGGCTGAGTTTTAAATCCATCGGGAACGTGGAATTGGGAAAGATTCCTGTACTCAATTTTCGATTACTTCCACATCAAACATGAAATTTGGTTTGTGTACATTGTTCATTTGAGTATACATTGTACAGATTTATGGTGAAAATTCAAGATGGTGTCACTGAAATAGTAAATATATTTATGATTTGTAGAAATGGATGAAAAATATAAAATAAGACTAGAACTAATATACGGCGCAGAAACTAGTTGAACTTAACTTGAAGACTTCAAACAGAAAATCATTAGAAATAATAGTTAAAAAAAACTAAAAAACACGCTTTTATAGAAAACCAAACCAAAAAAATATAAAATAAATTTGAATTAAGAATAGTGTAAATTTTTTTAATAAACATAAATTAATAATAATGTAAATAAGAAAAATTTTTATTGTATTTAAAAAAAGCGTAGGTTTTTAAGATTCAGAATAAGCACCCCATCCTTTTTTTTAAATAAAATAAATTTCTTTCTTATTTACATTATTATTAATTTATATTTATAAAAAAAAATTACACTATTCCTAATTCAAATTTATTTTATATTTTTTCAGTTTGGTTTTCTATAAAAGCGTGTTTTTTAGTTTTTTTGAACTATTATTTATTTATTTTTTAGTTCGATTTTTTATAAAAAGCGTGTTTTTTAGTTTTTTGAAAACTATTATTTATTTTCTACTTTTTTGTTTGGTTTATTTATAAGAGCGTGTTTTTTATTTTTTTTAAACTATTATTTGTTCTAATCTACTATTAATTCCGTGATTACTATTAGTAACTGTAATTATTTTCCAAATAATTAATGTGTACAGCTGTATTAATAGTCGAATCTCGATTTTAGAAGTCATTCAAAGATTTTAACGTTGTCAATATATAGTGAGCCGCCAACTTGAATTTTTCGATTTTTACGAAAGAATCATAATATTCGACTCCAAAAACCCCCACATACCAATTTTGAATAGAATCGGACCATAATCAAAAAACTCGTCCACCATTGTGGAGCCGCCATCTTGAATTTTCCAATTTTGACAGAAGAATCATAATCTACAACCATGAAAACACTCAGATACCAATTTTGAAGCGAATCGGATCATAATCACAAAACTCGTCCGCCATATTGGAGCCGCCATTTTGTTTTTTTTTCACACAAAAATTTCTTAATGCATTGTCACCGGAATTATGTACACCTGCCAAATTTCAAATCATTCGGACGTCTGAAAGTGGGTGAAAATCAAGTCCAAAGGAGTCGGTTACAAACAAACATACAAGTGAAGCTAATATAAAGCGTGTAATAAAAATCGAAATAATTCAAGGGAAGATGAGAACAGCAGAAAAATGAGAGACATTAGATATAATGTAAATAATTAAAAACAAAGTTATATTCAGGACATTATTTCGGGGCTTGTATTTTTATTGGAGGTTATGGAATATTGTTACATTAATGAGAAATCTGAGTTAAGATATTCCTCAGGGTTATAAAAACAGTTTTTCAACAAAAATGATTTTATTTTGAGTTTAAACGATTTGTGGTTGAGTGATTTAATAACTTCAGGTATATGATTGTAAAGATTTATATTCAGGGAGTTTTTCTGAGACTTTGACAATCTGTAAAACCCTTATTACACTATGCCTTTTTCGTGCCTATTTTTGTGCTTATTTTCATGGCTATTTGTTGGCTGAATTTTCCCAAATAACTGGCACTATTACACCGTGCCTTTTTGATGATTGTTTCAGGCGCTAATTTCAGAGCTGCAAACCTAAGGAAAATTGACATTTACCTCAAATGATTAAGTAATTTAGTATACCTGGACTATTTGTTTCAACTTTTTCCTTACCTGGCACGAGATTTTGTCTTCTTTTCTGTCATATGAACAAAACGAAAACTATGTGATTAATTTAATCTATTTGTTGGTTATGTCAAGTCCTGTTTTGGCAAACCTGACATTTCCACAAACGTCCTTGAAATCCTCTCGATTCAGGCGGAAAAAATAGAACCCGTCCTATTTATTTTCACGCCTGAAATCCCTGAAAAGAGCGCAGAGCTCTATAGCGGGGACATAGGGAAAAATTTTTAGAATAAAATAAGAAAATGTAACAAAGAAAATTTGAATAAATTACTTTTGACTTTTTTTGACGCCTGAAACAATCAACAAAATAGCCTCGCGCGCATGCGTATTTGTTTAAAATTTCAGCCATCGGCAGTCAGGCAGACAAATAGGCACGAAAAAGGCATAGTGTAATAAGGGTTTAACGAGGTTGAATGAGCAGCTCAGCTTGTATGATGATTGTTAACATCCAGATGTTTAGAAAAATGTGATATGTTTTTATGGATTTCAAGAATAGTATGGTAGATGAAAAGAAAAGGTAAAGATAGAATTCCCATGTCTTGAAAAAGTGGTTTACAGTGTGCTCTGTACTCAGCGTTCCCCATTGTTCTCAGAGCCTTTATCTGTTGCCTAAATATTTTGATGGAATATGCTGAATTACCCCATAGAATTATGCCGTAATTTATAAGAGAGTGGAACATGGCGAAATATGCACTTTTCAAGGCATCGAGGTCCACTGCTTTTTTAATTGCTCAGAGCGAAAATGCTCTTAGAGAGTTTCCTATTCAAAACATTAATATGAGTTGACCAGGATAAGTTCGCATCAAGAATTACGCCAAGTAACTTTCCATTTTTGTCCTCGATGTTAGTGTTGACTGTAAAGAATACAATTTCCTTGGTCTTCTCTTCATTTAATTTCAACTTATGTACTGTAAACCAACGAGAAGCCAGTTTGAGTGTTTTATCTTTGTTTTCCCCTGACATTTTCAAATTTGTGCCAGTTGATACTATAAGGAAGTATCATCTGCGAAAAGGACACATTTATTTGATGAAATTGCTGAAGTCATTTACATAAATTGAAAATAACAATGGCCCCAGAACAGATCCTTGAGGAACACCATGTAAAACATTTCTAACACCAGAAAATACATCTCTTACATAAACCGACTGGGTTCTATCTGTCAAATATGATTTTGATAATTCCAGGGGAAGACCTCTTACTCCATCGTAATTCAGCTTATCAAGAAGAGAGATATGAGATACACAATCGAAAGCCTTGGAAAGGCCACACAGTGTGATTGACACGAGATCTCCTCTCTCAAGGGTATCAACAATGCAACTCACGACTTTCAATAAAGCATCAATTGTGGACTTCCCATACTGACGATCGCTGAAAAAGTTATTTATCACAAAATAACGGACCAACCTGTTCTTCAGGATGATTTACAGAATCTTGCCCAGAACCGGAATTATTGAAATAGGACGATAATTGTCTACTAGAGACCTATCACCTTTTTTCCATAATGGTAAAACTTTCGTGGATTTAAAACAGCTAGGAAAACAACCTGTAGATATGCAGGAGTTGAAAAGGAATGTGAGTGGTCTGATAATTGCATCAATGATCCCTTGATTCACTTGATAAGCATAGTAATCTAAACATTTCGATTTTTTCAATGACCTCACTGCCTCGATTATTTCCGAAGGCAATATTGGTGCAAGAAAAAAAGAGTCACAAGACGAAGAACTAGAAGCTGAGTAGGTTAACCGAAGTCTCAGTCGCTTGAGGTACGCCGGATATTACACTTTCCGCAACATTGGCAAAAAAATTTATGAAATTTTCAATCGGTACATCTGATAAATCTTGTTCTTTCATCTCTTTGTTAAGTTCGTGATTTATTATTTGGCAGCTAGTTTTAGGCTTGTTTTCTGATTCAGAAATGTAATTATTATAAACTGTTTTTTTTTACTTTATTTATCTGAATTCTGTAGTGTTTCCGATATGCTCTGTAGGCAGCGTAACTTTCTGCAGTTCTTGTACAGTCGCAAATAGTTTTTAGGAAGGGTTTTCTTTGATTTTCAGATAGTCATTAAACCATCTGACTAGAGGTTTAATTTGTCCATAACTTTTTCTTGGGAAAACATTTTTTTCCGGGGTTTATTAAAATATCTAGAAAGTTGTTGGCATAATCATTTATGTCACAGTTTTCTATGTTGGGTATATTCCAAGAAATATTATCCAATGATGATTTCAGCTTCAATATATTTTTTTCATTTATTTGCTTCCGCCATACTGTGGTAGATGGATTACGAAATTCAGCATTTACTAGCATGAATTGTCCGTCGTGGTCAGATAAACATGGCTCCACCACACCCGTTTCCAAAAAAATCGTTTTCGAGATTTGTCAAGATTTGTCTATGCAGGATGATGTGATGAAACACGTGTATCTTCATATATGGTTATGTTCATATTGAAACTATTGATCATACAAATAAGTTCGTCACGTTCAGTGGAATTTGATCTAAAATTAGGTTGAAATCACCGCAAACAATAATCTTGTGATTTAAACTAGTGCATTTTACTAAAAGATTCTCGAAATTATGCAAGAAGACTTCAAAGTTACCTAGTCCAGACCTATAACACGTAATGACAATAATCTTGAGGGACAATATCTCAATACTACAAAACTCCGAAATTATCTCACTGTTCGAGTTTTTACAGTAATTTCCCTATATTTCAAGCCAGATTTGACAGAAATAGATACACCCCCGTGTTCTCTTTTTTCTCTACAAAAATAAGAAGCTAGATTGTAGTTATGAATATTCATGAGCCTGAGGTTATACATCACTAGATAGATAGATATATAGATATCATTTATTTTGCCAAAGATTACATTGTTGTAATATAGCAATAGTCAGGTATATGAATAAACAAACAGATATATAAATATACATATACGGATTAAAATCGCACATAAAAGTATTAAGTAATAAAAATAATAAGTAATAGGTAGACACTGGGTAATATAGCAAGATGGCGACGTCTGGTGAAACGCATGCAGACGTAGCTCCCACTAAAGTGTGTAAAAGATGCAAAACCGTTGCCCTAACTGGCGAGAAATGTGTGAACTGTGACGCAATAATACACACAGGTTGTTTGAAGTACCTGAAAAATGTTACTGATATCGACAATAATCAAATAATATGATGTGAAACTCCGCAGAGTGATAAGTGCGCATCCGAGAGTTATATTCTACATGATGCAAGTGATATTCAAGATTAAAAGGTAGATATGCAAATCTTCAATTATATATTGAATCTGAAAGACATCATAATCAACGAATTGTGAGAAAAAATCGATTTACTAAATATGCATATCGAACTCATTACCGAAAATAATATCCTGAAACAAAACAAACCCGTCTCCTATCTACACAAGGCCAATAAAAAATAAGGTGGCTGATAAAGTAGTACCTGACAAAACCAAACAAAAAAGTTTCTGGGTTCAGCCAGAGGAGACT
This sequence comes from Gonioctena quinquepunctata, assembly GCA_018342105.1. NCBI lineage: Eukaryota > Metazoa > Arthropoda > Insecta > Coleoptera > Chrysomelidae > Gonioctena > Gonioctena quinquepunctata. The sequence continues at coordinate 489,742 of JAFIRS010000364.1, read as the reverse complement.
CCGAATGCGAGCAAAAAGGCGAATCCACCTGTGAATGAAAACAAAGGGAATTCCCCAATTATAAAACGAAATGATGTATCAGCTGCTCTCCTCCATGAAGAAACATCACTAAAACTTACCAAATACATTAATTTGAATAAAGAGATACCAAGAAATTCACAAACACCCGATGATCCGACATCTTCTTCAAAAGTTGACTGGAAACAAGCTGTAGGTAGAAGGGATAGAAATAGACGACAGATGATAACTGGAAACAACAAAGAAACTGTCAAAGGAGTACCAAAACATGTCACTCTTCATGTTAGCAGAGTTGACAAGGAAACTACGGTTGCATGTCTCACAGCGTTACTCAATGAGAATTTTTCGGAAGCAACGTGTGAATCCATGAATTTCCGTTTTCCTGAGATCTACTCATCTTTCAAGGTTCGAATTCTGGAAGAAAATTTTAGGAAGGCAATGAACCCGAACGTGTGGCTCTATGGTACTTGTATAAGCCGTTTTTTAGATCGCAGGACGACGACCAGGCGAGAGGTATGACTGATTTAGTTTTCAACCCGAATAGTTTATAATTGAACATTCAGTGTTTAAATTTATGTTTTATTTGCAGACATTGATGAGTTTGATTTGGACTTTATTTGTATTACTGAAACATGGTGCAAACGAGAGTCAGTTAACTCATTTCATTTCAATGGCTTTTCTCTAAGTAGCAGTTATTGTAGAGGTGAAATGAAGGGTGGAGGTGTTGCTATACTGACAAAAAATATAATGGGCATAAATAAACTTGATTTAGATGAATACTGTACTGATAGAGATTTCGAAGTTTGTGGAATTTCATATAAACTAGATTCAGTTAACACAATTATTATATGTTGTTATAGGTCTCCTTCCGGGAACATAAATATTTTTTGAATAGGATGTATGACCTACTTGTTGATATTTTTGAACCAAATTTCAATTTGTTGGTATGTGGGGACTTTAATTTGGATAGTTATTGTAGTCATCCTTCTAGAGATCTCATCAAATTATATAATGTATTTGAATCCTTCAATATGAATTCCATAGTTCATTGGCCAACGAGAGTAACGCAAAACACGCTCACAACTCTCGATCAAATATTTAGTAATTTCATAAACCACGGAACATGTTGTGTTGTGGATAATACGATTTCTGATCACAAATCAGTTTTGCTCGATTTCGGAGCCATAAAAAATTCCAACCGGATAGCTGTACAACCCAAACGTATATATAGTAATGACGCGATTCTAAAATTTGTCACTGTTATCGAAAGTGAGAAATGGACAGAACTTTCTGACATAAATGAACTAGATCAAGCTTTTGAGTTCTTTTTTGGAATATTTTTATTTTATTTCGACATCCATTTTCCTAAAAAGTGTCATAAAATCGATTCTCTGAAAAACAAATGGATAAATGATGAAGTTAAATTGTCCAGCCAAAATCTAAAAGACCTACATATGTTGAAAATAAAGTTTCCGGAGTTAACAGCTATGTATAGAACAGAAAAACAAAAACATGATCATTTTATTACAACAAAAAAAGAGTATTTTCAAAATAAAATCAATAAATCTGACAACTCAACAAAATCGGCATGGCAAATAGTTGCTGAACTATCAAATAAAACAAAAACTGTTCGAGATAAAATTGAAATAAAAGTGGGGGATTATTTTGTGAAGGAACCAGCGACTGTAGCAAACTTATTTAACAATTATTTTATAAAAGAACCCCGAAACATCGTCAATTAAATTGACTGTAAAGGTCCTGATTCAGATTTCTTTATTCAAAAGATCGCAACGTCATGTGGCTCCTTTTTCCTCACCCCGTATGATCAGACTGAGCTATATGACCTACTACGAATAAAATTGAAAAATAAGTTTTCTTCAAACACTCCATATCCTATCCACTCCACTTTTACATTTGGTGAATCTATCATTTTCCACTGGCAATTTCCCAAATATGTTAAAAATTGGAAGAATTTCACCAGTATTCAAAAAGAAGGACAAACATTCAGTAGAAAACTATAGACCAATAACAGTTCCATCAAGTTTGTCAAAGGTTTTTGAATAAGCGTTCTTGAACAGGCTTCTTCCTTTCTGTCATAAATTGAATATTTTCTAGAAGCCAACATGGATTTCTTAGTAAGAGATCAACCACAACAGCAGTTCATTCATACTATGATACAACAACAAGTTGCAGGGATGTCTTCAAGTACCATAAAATTTTAACACTTCCTTCATTATTTATTTTTGAACTCTCTGTTTACTCATTTGAGAATAAAGGTACTTTATTCAGTACCAATAAAGTCAGACATTAATTTGATACCCGAACAAAAAATGACCTTCATGTACCTTTTAATAAATTTATCGTTTCATTCAACTCTCCTCCCTCTATGGCGCCCAGGGTATTTAATAAACTGCCAAAATATATAAAAGAAAGTGAATGTATTAAAATATTCAAAATACAATTGCCAGAATTTCTACTTGAAAAGTGTCTGTATAGTGTTGAAGAGTTTATGTCGTAGAACCGTAATGTTTTGTTTATATGCTTTTATTCTGAGATGTCGTCATGTTTCTTTTAGAATGTTCTTAGGACAATTTTAATTGAGGTTGATAATTTTTACTTCAAACCTGTGGTTTCAGCTTCTTGGTTTTATCTGAAAATTGAAATTCTGAATTTTGGAATTGTCTTGTGTTTCTATGTTTTTATATTTACCTAGATTTAAGTGTATGACTCTTCCTATGCGATGTTATGTTGTCTACTGGAAAATAAAGATCTTATCTTATCTATAAAAGACAAACAGATTAATGAAAATACTCAGACAAATGTTAAAAACACTTATCTATTAAAAATTCCTGGAGAGTTTTTCTGATCACAGTTAGGCTCTCAGTATTTTTAATTATTTCTGGCAACTTATTGAAAATACGCAACCCTATGGCAAATGGCACACTAAAGTTATATTTATTCCTGGTATTCATTGAATGGATATCTTTGTTCAGTTTGAAGCTGTTTTTGTTTTTAAAAATGTATAAACACATTTCCAAAATATATAATGAAGTGAGCGTTAGTGTCCTAAACTCTTTAAAAATGTTCCTGCAATACATCTGATGATGCGTTTTTGAGAAATTAACACATCTCCTGGTAGGGTGGAGTTACCCCAAAGACAAATACCAAATCAATGCGGGAGTCTACTTGTGCATTATATAAATTCATCATCTGTCCTCTAGTTAGAACACATTTTTGAAAAGGTAATATATTGAATTCAGTTTGGAAATCAATGTTTTACAGTGTGGTTTCCAACTAAGAGTTGGATCAATCTTGATTCCCAAAAAAACTGATCGCCACTTCATTGTCTCGAACCATACAGTTGTTGATGCATATATTGAGTGGTTCACATACTTTTGGTCGGTTATGAAATGTCGCTAATTGAGTTTTTTCAGTATTGAAAAATAATTGATGTTCATCAAACTGCTCACACGTATGTTCTAATAAATTTGTAATTTCTGTACTAATGTTTGTTGCTGATGGATTTGAGATGATTAGAGATGAGTCATCTGCGTAAATTGTAAAAAACTGATTTTTCAGAAATAAATCAAGGCCATTACATACATTAAGAAAAGACAGGGTCCCAGCACCGAGCCTTGTGGCACACCAGACTCCACTGAAGAATAGTCTGAATTATATTTTTTTATTTCAGTTAGATCTATATGCTGTATTTGAACGAATTGTTTTCTATACTTCAAAAAAGATGATATCCAGCTTAGAGGCTGTCCTCTTATTCCATAGTCATATAGCTTTGACAGTAAAGTATCATGACTAACGCAGTCGAATGCCCTGCTCAGATCACAAAAAAACCCAACAGGACACTCGGCTGCCTCAATACATTTGATAATTTGACTATGAAAAGAGTGAATTGCCGTATCAATAGATGTTGTTATTAATCAATAGATGTTGTTATTATGATTATTATCTATTTTTCACCCACTTTATTATTTATTCAGTATCTATCTTGTACCTTAGTCTTTGTTTGTTAGAATAATTTGTTATTGTCAATTTAATATTGAATAGAAATATTTTTCTGTTAAGTGAAAAAATCCACGATAAAAATGAAGTTATTTTTTGTGAATGTCTAACAGAAAACAACTACTTCCCCGGCTAAAGCCACGCTGGACATTGAACTACATCTGATAGATATTCTAAGAAGACCCTAACTCAAAAGAAAAAATCTAAAATTGAAAATTTGCATTTTCATTCAGATAGTTATTTGATTTTCAGTTCCAGTATTAATTAAGAACTCATAAAGATGAATGAGGCAATGAAGAATGTTATCCAAGAGAGAGTACACACCAGAAATGATTCGTAACATTGACGCAAGAGAGGCACTAGGTCTTTGATACATTTTTGTCGACGAGAATCTATTTCACGCTTCCACGATCATCAGGACGACCGGAAGAAAAATTGGAAAGATGGAAAAATTTAGAATCATTTTTTTTGGAGAGGCACTTTGAAGTTAGTGTTTTTTTGACACTGAAACCTGTCATGGGGTATGATAGATTGATTTGTTGAAAATATGAACAGGATGTTCATAAAATCAGATGTGGATGAATGGACTGAAAGATAAACTTTAATCACTATCTCCCATCGTCAAGATAACCCCTTGTGGGATATTTCAATCGCAGATGATTCCACATCTGATTTTATGAACATCCTGTTCATATTTTCAACAAATCAATAATATATGACTTTTTCAAATTATCAATTACAGATTCAATCTAGCTACTTGCACAGACTTTCAATTTATTCCCTCCTCCTTTTATTGTATTTTTACTTATAACTGTCAATGTAATTCGAAAGTCGATGGGTGAATAAATTATTATTATTATTATTAATGAATTGTTATTTGACAACAGTTTATCTTCGTTTGATGCACGTAAATCATCAGTTCTTCCTGTGGAAAATGAATGAGCTATATATGGTAAGTCAGAACGTCATCTACTTATCAGCAATAGTCTGGAAAATCTGCCTCATCCGCTTGGATTTTTTCCTTCCGATAAGAAACATAAAGTGATATGCATCCTTGTGGTCATTATTACATAAATGTGTTGATAAGTGAGAGTCCGATTACAGAATAAAATTGTCCGTTCCTGTCGTCGTACATATCGAACAAGTCGATTCTACTAATCAATTATGGTGTTTATAATACCCGAAAAAATGTTGAAAAATCTCGTTTGTGATAGTTGCGATAAGTATTTATCAGTGAAACCAGTGAAGATGTATCCCGACCGAACTATAAAATGCGGAAGGTGTTCCAAAGATGGCGACGAAGGTGTGGTTTCTCTTTTTGGCAAGATTGCGGACCAAGGCCTGTTCAAGTGCATCAACAGATATGACGGCTGTAGTGTTCTCCTAACATATCTCCAAGTGCCAGATCACGAAAAAGAATGCAAGAGCACGACGTATCTGTGTCCTGTATGTTTGGAAAGCAATGACATACCCATTTATCTGCTGATGAAACATTTTGAAAAGAAGCACAAAGCAAATGTACTGAGCCGACCATGTTTCAACATTCGCTCGTACGGGACAAGTGAAGAAAACCATATTTTCTTGTATGAACAGGAGGACACGCTATTTTTCATCAAATATAAACTCGAATTGGATGGTTTTTTGTTATTGAGTGCTTCGCAAGTTGGCAGAAACAATACAATGAATAAATATAAGTTTTTCCTGCACTGGGAAGAAGGAAACACTGAAACTGAAACAAAAACTTGCAGCAATTTCGATTCAGGAGAATCCGAAGGATTTCTTCTGGAAATAAGCAGAATCATTCGGTTCATGAATGTGGAGTTTCAATTAGTAGTTGACGATTCTACAGAAATGAAGTTGTCGATTCTTCCGAAAGTGGCCAAAATAGTTTCCTGCATTCCTCCAAACTCGGATCCTCCAGCTGCTGACAAAGCAACGAACGAGAAACAGATCTATGATATGCCCAAAAATTTAACTTCCAAGACGAGGCAACCAAGAAAAATACACCTCAATAAAAAAAATCTTCAATATCATTTTGAGAATTCCGATGTTTCTGTCTGTTCGAATGGTACAGCACTGAAGATAGGGGAGATCGTAATGTTTCTATATTGTTTCAAATGCCACGAAATTTGTGGATCTCCAGAAGATTATCATAAAGGATTTTACTACGGACACAAAAGAAAATACAATTTTATTTGTTATCATTGCAGCCAAGTTTACAGAAATACAAACGTTGACTATGTGACTATTTGCAGTAATTTCCTTCTGGAATATTCACTTTTCCGAGTGGTCCAATATTTCTGTACATGGAGTTGTGGAGAAACTTTCGATAATTATGAGATAGATGACCACGAAATACACTGCGTGAATCAGACGAATCTAATCTGCCCTTTTATAAACTGTAATGAGAGAAAAGAAAACTTAACAGATGTTTCCACGCATTTCAAAACGAAACATAATACGATGTATAACACAAAATTGGTCTGGACTAAAAATTGGACAAACTTGACAGAATATGACCCTTTGAGCCGTAGTTATAAACCTACGCCCTACTACCAGGCTGATAACTACGTAAATCAAAGACCTACTGGAGGAATGAGGCAAATATTATTGAAACCACACTTCAATTTGACCAAAAGGTTTACAGAATGGGAAAATTACGTTTGGGTATCGAATATTTTCCTCAAGATGAAAATCACATGGCTCCAAATGACAGAGATTATAGTTGAAATATCTACCTGTGGATGGGAGGGATCTACTGATGGGCTTCCAGCAAAAGCTTTGATATTCAATGGTAGAGCCTACACTATTGTTGGCGAAGGTACAAAATGTAAAATTGATTTGCCCAGTAGGGATATTTCTTTGGTGTTGGTAAAATGCTACTTGGAACATTAGATTATTGGATTATGTAACTCATTTTCATTAAAATATCAACCAAATGTTGAATACAAATATACTAGGAATAAACTGAAACAAAAATTTGCAGCTATTTTGGTTCAGAGGAGTTTGCAGGATTTCATCTGAAAATAAGTGAAACTAAACCTTCTCAGTTCATGAATGTTGAGTTTCGATTAGAAATTGCCAATTCGAATGAACTGATAGAGTTTCCAGTGACGGGAGTCATTTCGTCCTTTTCTTCATCATCAGAAGTTACCATCACCGACAAGGCTGCGGATGAGAAACATGATGAAGCCGATGATAATTCCGAAAATCTAACTTTCAAGACGAGGCAGCCCAAAAAAGTACATCTGAAGGAAGGGTATTGTCGTGATAATTTTTCTGTATGTTCAAATGGTACAGCTCTGAAAATAGGAGAGACGGTATTTGTTCCATTTTGTTTCAAATGCCACGAAATTTGTAAATCTCTAATAGAGTATCAGACATCATATTACTATGGGCACAACAGGAAATTTAATTTAATTTGTTATTATTGCAGCCAAGTATACAAAAATCCAAACGTTGAGTATCAAACTTTTAGCAGTAATTCCATTCTTGAATATAAACTTTACAGTGAAATTCAATATCTCTGTTCATGGAATTGTGGGAAATCTTTTGATAGTCATGAAGTTGATAACCACGAAAAAAAATGTTCGCACCAGCCGGAACAAATTTGTCCTGTCACAAACTGTTATGTAGGAGCTAAGTTAGAAGATGTTGCCAATCATTTCCATATTCACAATAATAGAACTCAATTAAGTGGGACTCAAAATTGGACATATTTGGTGACAAATGGTTTAAAACAGTTAACTGGAAGAATTAGTGGAATAGTATTGGAACCACTCTTTAATTTAACCAACAAGTTTACAGAATTGGAGGATTACGTTTGGGTATCTAATATTCTCCTCAAGATAAAAATCACATGGCTTAAAAAATCAGAGATTGAAGTTGAAATTTCGACCTGTGCAGGGGAAGGTTCTAGCGATGGCCTTCCAGCAAAAGCATTGGTATTCAATGGTTATGCATACACTTTTGTTGGCGAAGGTACTAAATGTAGAATTATTTTACCCAGTGAGGCTAATCCTTCAGTAACAGTAAAATGTTACTTGGAACATTAGGTTATTTTATTATGTAATTCATTTTCATTCAGCATTCAAATATCGAACAAATAAATTACGTTATTTTTTATCCAAAATCTAGCAGAGATAATCCGAAATTTATCGAGTTTTTGTATTATGTGTAAGAATAAGTAATTCAAATGGGATATTTAATGCAAATATAAACACTATCAGAATGTTTTACAGTATCACAAAACAAAACTATATTAAATATTGATAAACTTCTCAGTATTTCGGTATGCCGTTGCCAGTTGATTCATTTAAACAAAATGACGTATTTTTTTAAACAATTCCCTGTATAACTTTTGAATTATACTGAGCCCCGGTTTCGGAAATCGCAAGGCTACATCAAAGTGCTGAACACGTGATACGTGATTCGCCTGACATCGTAGTGTTTAAATGTAATTTATTGTCAAGTTGAAACGTGTTATTCGTGATGGAGCAAGTGCTTGCAACTGGGTTTTTACCCATTACAAGCCACATTGTTTTCGAGAATCAGTCTGTACAAAAAGCAGCAGCATTGGTGCGATCGGGTCACGTGTGTCACGCACGGGAAGTAAAAAAATGGATTATTTCAGCATACATGCGAATGTGACAGCGAAAACAAATCAGTACTCTGTCGAATTAGAGGTGAATACATATTTTCAATGGCAGGCATGGACGATTTCGCTCCAGCCAGAGGCGCTTGTGTCAGTGGAGGTCACGGGTATCAACAAAATACTAGCATATCATTTTAATTATTCGCTTTAATGAAAAAATACGGACATTTAGCATCATATTGGAATTAAAGAATAGAAGAGCGAAAACATTACCTTATCCGTATTTATTATAATTCTTACTGGCTATAAATGTTATCGGTTTTAAGGTTACTGGATTGTGTTAGGAATCATATTTTTTTCCAGCAGGCAGCTGGTTTGGCTGGAAGTAAATAAACTCTCAGTAATTATAGGTTAGGTTTTTTGTTTATTCTCTGAATCTACTATTAAACAAGATTATTCTTCTCTCTGACGAAATTAGAATTATGATGATTTATACTTACGATTTTGTCGTTGGGCATGACGAAGTCTGCTTCAACAAAGTGTTTGTTGCATACGCGAGAGTGATACCGGTAGGAGTGAATTTATTTCTCTTAATCGCGATGATCCATGCTTTGCGTTGTGCCGAATCTTTAGGGAAGCGATGTCCAGAAGTTCTGCTGGAGCAGTAGGATACAACACAGCACTGTGGCATGATTTTAAACAAAAACTAAACGTTCCCAGATTCCTATAAGCACCAATCTACACCATACCAGCATGACCTCCACTGGCAGCAGCGCCTCCTACGTTGAGCTTGCGAGAATACCATGCCATTGATAAAATTTAATAAAAACTTACATATCTACAGTAAATAAAACACGAATATAAAACGATTAAAGAAATATTAATAGATATGAAAGAAATATAAATAAATATATTGAAAACATTGTTTTCTTCTTCACATAGGTACATACATTTTTACATATTTCTCATATTGTTCGTTTACTGTCAGAATTTGACAAAGAGAAATAATTTTGAATGTGTATTACATAAATAAAAATATGTTTCATCAATGTTTTTCAGATTACTGTAATCATTAGTATGAAAATATTAATTTTTTTATATTAATATGAAAATACATTCTTATACATTAATGTCACCGAGTTTTCCAACCCAACTATGCATAAAGAATTTCCAAGTATATACCGTACAAAGTAAATATCAATACTGCATTTTTGGCAATTTGACAATAATTTCCAACAATGAAGTAATACTAGTTGTTAATTAGTGTACAATAATAACGGACTTTTCACTCACTTCTTCCCTTTGGTCACGTTTATGGTTCACGGTAGAAAAAAACAGGAAATTTCGTATTCGAGGGTATATTCAAACGCATGTTTGTGCACACTACAATACAGCAGTGGTCACCCGGAAACTTGTTTTTGCTTCCTTCACGTCATTTACATTTGATTCAAGGTTATTTGCGGCCGACTCGTTCATTGTCATTCATTTATTATACGTGCACTTTCTAGACTGGGCCTCTCTTTGAAACGAAGCTTTTACCGGATCCCAACACGAATGCCCTTTCGACGCTTGGGACCGAAAAATTTAGCTATCACAATTTGTAGACACCCTTTTCATCTCAGCGGTAAATGGGGATAAGTGATACGGTCTGGACCAGTTTGTCCGATTCCGCCACTGCGGCGCTGCACGTTAAACTCCTCCCCCATGCTCCAAGTCCATAAACAAAATCCATAACAATGGTAAACAGTACAGCGATCAAGCCAATTTGACTCCCAATAATAATTCAAACTGCTTCATTTTCATCAATGTTTGTTAAATACTTCCGCTCAAGAATAAAATAGAATATTACACATGACATCAACATTTTCCACTCACGTGTAAAGCATATTTTTACAGTCTTATATAATAAATAACTATTATTCGATGAAATATCATGTAGGCAGTGAATACTCAGATATTATTATGATTAAGTGAACAAAAAAACGTTTTTGACGTGCCTAAAATTATTGAACAACTAACACGAATTTGGTTCTCTCAGTTTAGAATGATCCAAGCCAGTTTTTCTAATGTTGATGATGATTGTTTATTACATAAGTAATTTCGGTGTCTGAGATTCAGTTTCATTTTGAGTACTTAATTAATTTTGATATATCTTTCCTTCACGACATTCATAGTAGTTCATAATTTCAAATAACGCTTGTTGCGTTCAATATTTTTCGAAAAATTCATGGTGTTTAGATATTTCAACCGATACGTTGTACAATTACGTTACTTATATTATTGTATCTAACATAAAATTCACTTCAAAAATATTTCGAAAAGAGAAAAATATTATATATATATATATATATATATATATATATATATATATATATAAGATCTGATTATACGACGTTTCGGCAAAATAACATTTACTTTACCATCATCTCGTATCAACGATCGTATCGGGAAAAACTTAATCTTTACAATACTTTTGTCTGTAGTCAATTAGATTATGCAACAATCATCTGGAATACTATGAATGTCTTTTTTTTTCTTATTCTTACTACTTAAAATGTATCTTAGTTGTTAACAAATCAAATTGTATTATTATTTTCCTTCCATTTTTGAGATAAATGTACACAACTTTTGTATTTTAATGTCCCCTTTATTTCTTGCATTATCTTCTGAATTTGTTAATTGCTGACGATCAGACCAATGCAGATAATTTCTTTGGTTGCTTTCTATATGACAATCACAATTTTTTGTTTTCGAACAAAAAAATAAGTCGGCTCCACAAATGAATCCAGTTCTGCATCCAGCGTTAAGTACAGTATATCTTGAAATAAAAACCGAACTATTGATTTTTATATATGGAATATAAATGTACAAGAGATAACCGAGAATATATCGAGAAGTTTGATTATGTATGATAGCAAATATTCCAATAAACTGTTTTGAAGCCATATTGCAAATTGTATGTTGAAACTGAATATTAATAAACTTTCAAGTATGCAGTTGGTGTTTGATTTATGCCACAACTCCTTGGGATTTTTTTAAGCAATCTACTTATTTAATTTTTTCTTTCGATTTCATGATAAAAAAATATCTGAACAAACCTGAAGTTGTTATTTCCAACCGAAACAACCAAACAAATTTTCGTAAAAAAATGGTTCTGTTCAGTTCGATAATCCCATCTTTATTTTTGTGATATTTATTCAACGTGTATTGATGATAAAATAAAAAAAAGATAAATCTCAGTAAAATTCCAAATCTCTCCATTATATCTGAAAGTAAATTGAAATCAGTTAGAAGGTTAACTAACATTATTAGTAACAATATTAGTACTTAAAAACAGAACAAAAACTGCTCAATGTACTTCTTTATTGATCATAGATAGAATAGAAACTTTTTAACAAAAAATCAAACCGACGAAAGAAGAAACTGGAAAGCAAAAAATAAAATAAACCTTTTTAGTTTTGATGATAACTGAGCTCCTAAACTAATGTAACTAATTTTGAGTCGGCGCCAAACAAACTAGCAATTGAATTAGGTAAAGCGTAAAATGATGGCAGCGGAATGCACGGCGGGCGGCGTTTTGATAATTTTTTTCGAAAAATTTAATTTTATGACTGTTTGGCGCCGGCTCAAAATTAGTTACTCACATTAGTTTAGGAGCTCAGTTATTATTAAAACTAAAAAGGTTTATTTTATTTTTTGCTTTTCAGTTTCTTTTTTCGTCGGTATAATTTTTTGTTAAAAAGTTTTTATTTTTAATTTTTTTGTGGGTAAAATCCACATATAACTACCTACTCACTTGACTCCAGGTATCCATTATGTTTCAATGTCATCAGAACTATATATGTGTGCGAAGTTTCATCATAATCGGTTCACAGATGAAAAATCAATCATTCCCTATTTCTCTACCCTTAGGGGTGCATTATTTCAAATATGACCAACTCTGAAGTATACCCTATCCAATAAAAAAAGAATCATCTGAATCGGATAACCCAGTACAAAGTTATTGAGTGATAGAATCGGTTAACGGGTAAAAATTCAAAGGGTGAACGATAAATATTTCCTATTTTCTACCCTTAAGGGTGTTTTTTTTTCAAATTAAAATGGGACCAACTTCGAAGTAAACCTTATCCAATGAAAAAAGAATCATCGAAATCAAACTACTCTAAATATACGCGCGTCGACTAGAGATACAGCTCCTTTTTTTCCTCGGTTAAAAATATCAAATTTGAAGGAAATGAAAAACAAACTGAAATATAGGAAATATAAGTCTACGAAGTAGAAAAGTACTTTGTGATAGGATGAAGCAAGACTGTAGTGCAAGGAATGCTGTCCAGCCAAAACAATGTGTCAGACTTGATGGTGGGTTAGTTTTGAAAAACTACATTTAACAATTTTGACATGGGATACAGTCTCTAGTGAATAGAAATATTTTTCTGGAAATTGAAAAATCTACCATACAAACGAAGCTATTTTTCGTAATATCTAACAGCGAACAATTACTTCGCCGGCTAAAGCCACGCTGTACATTGAACTACATCTGTTAGATATTGTGAAAAGACCCTAACTCAAATAAAAAATCTCAGTAAAAAATGCATTTTCATTCAGATAATTATTTGATTTTCTATTTCAGTTTTAATTGAGATATTTATAACCTGTCATGGTGTATGCCAGATTGATTTGTTTGAAAATATGAACAAGGGTTCATAAAATCATATGTGGAACCACATGCGACTGAAAGATAAGCTTTAGTCACCACATTCTCAATTGAATATTAAATAGAAATATTTTTCTGGAAATTGAAAAATCTATGATAATACTTTTCAACATGAATTCGTCCCAAAGGGTTGTAGATAATGAATTGAGTTTATTTTTCAGTCGCAGATGATTCCACATCTGATTATATCAACTGCCTGTTATCAAAGGAATAAATGTTTCTAAATTTTTCCATCATTGCAAAGGAAATTGCCCTAGAAAATGTATTTACCAATTCTTCCGGTTTTCCTGATGATCGTGGAAGCGTGAAATAGATTTTCGTCGACAAAAATGTATTGAAGACCCAGTGAATGCGATGCCATTCTTGATTTCCTTTTTGGACAGCATTTTTCTCCACCTCATTCATCTATATGAGTTCTCATTTGAGACTGGAATATTAAATCAAATATCTTTCTGAATGAAAATGCAAATTTTCACTTTCAATATATATTTTTCTTGAGTAAGGATCCTTCCACAATATCTATTAGATGTAGTTAAATATCCAGCGTGGCTTTAGCCAGGGAAGTAGTTATTTTCTGTTAGTACGAAAAATATCTTCATTTTTATAGTATATTTTTCAATTCCCAGAAAAATATTTCCATTCATATTCAATTGAGAAAGTTTCCTTTTTCAACATGAATCTGAACGATGAAAGATAGTAACTAAGTTTATCTTTAGTCGCAGATGATACCACATCTGATTTTAAACAAAAATTAATGTATTCAATTAGTTTGTGTATTAACACTACAAACATATATCCCTTCTAATTCGTTTATTAATCACAAAAGGGTGTTAAAAGAAGTCGAAGGTGATGATAAATATCAAATATTTAAAAAAATCGCTACGAGTGTTCTTGAAAAATTAAAACATTATAAAACTGATAAGTGTTATTATCATGGTGCCGCCAGAGAACAAAATTATTAACTCAGTTTATAATTTTTTTCAGGTTTAGCACAATTCAAAAATTCCTTCAGTTCCTCTGGGCCTGGATCTTGTTTATCAGGTGAGTCATATGACATAAGTCCTAATAAATAGTACCTCATCTATGGTTAAACCCCATAGAGTAAATATTGCAACAATGAAAAAGAAAACTCTTTGGAGTTCATCCAAGCCTTCATAAATATTTATTCATCATCATCAGGAAACTACGGAAGAATAACAATTATTTTTTTGTTTTTAACATAATTATTGTAATAGTTATATCACTGTTGGAATTAGTTTCTATGATGTTAAAATTCATATAAATCATACATTGTGACACAATTTTAAGAAAGTAAGAATTATGTTCAGAGTTTAAAACACTTAAAAGTGCAATATTTACTTGGTAACATTATTGGGTAAAATTACATTCTTACCAGTTAGTGAATATTTGTCTAATGGAGGTAAATAGGAATAAATCTCACTCAAATGGATAATATACGTTTTTTTTCATGATACAATTATTTTCAAGGAAAATGGAAGGTGTTTCTAAAAACGTTCTCCTAGCTGTATGGGGGACTCCATCGCTAACATTTTCAATCCATCATAATTCATATGCTGATTTGTTAACGTTCTGCTAGAGTGCATCTTTCAGGGTGCAGTGTGTAGTCACGTTTATGATATGTTCTTCCATAGGTTAATGTTCTTGAGGTTTAGTCTAGTCTAAAAGTTCACTTGTTACGAATTCAATTTCGTCGAAAAATATGGTCGACGTATCATTCGATTCTGAAGGGCATTTAGAAACTTTTTGAAAAAAATAAAGTGGTGCTCAAGAAATTTGCAAAAGTTATAAACAATTCAATAAAAAAAAAGGTTTTTTTTCGCGAATATCTCTAGAACTATTGCAGTTATCGCAAATAAAAAAAACATTTTAGAGAGCAGAAAATTTTGTAAAAAGTCTAAATCCCCGGAACTTTGACATTTCTAGAAACCAATAAAAACTTTCAAATCAAATCATCCATGTACGTTTTGGCCAATCAAAACGTTATTATAGTGAGAATTTTATAGTTATAAAATTGCCGCGGGAATTCTCTGTGTTTATTGTTTGACAACGTATATTTTTAATTTGACGTCTGTCATCAATTCGCATGAAAAGTGCAAAATGAATCAAAACGGTTTGAAACATTATTTAAGAAAAACCAAAATAAAAATAAATATTCAACACCTTGTATAGCAAAAATGAAGGACTTGCGGACCCATGCTTGTATGAATTTTTCACCTTATAAATAACTGAGGAATCGTCCTGTAAAATAATATTTTTACCAAATAACTGAAATCGGCCTTTTAAAAAGGACACTTATTAATTAACACCCCCTATATATCAAAATAATCCATTTGTTCAATGTTTTTTCATTGTTGGAATTCCGAAAAACTAGTCGGAAGTCCGAGATACAAGTCGGATTGTAAAATAAAAAAAGTGCGGCACTGGCATTGAAAGAAAAATACATGTTTGCCATTATTTTTCGGTGGTTCTCAGGACTATGTCATAGATCCACAATAAATCTTATTAGCAGTTTTATTGTAGTTCTTAGTATGGACAAAAGTAGCACTATAAAACTATCATGGGTCCAAAGAGATCAGCGAACTATTTAAATACCAAAAATATTCATCTTGGATTTGTAGATGGCCACTACAAATCCCTTATAAAAATAAATATACTCCATTGCTCAATGCCATAATTTTTTTTTTCCTCAAGAATTCATAAGGCCTGCCCATGGAACTACTCGCTCTTGGAGAGTATTCGGAAGAATTAATGACTTGCATAAATCAAAATAGTCACCATAAATCCTTTACAAAACAGAGAGCGGATGTGGATATCAGCCGACAACTTTTCAAAGTATCTCTGTCACTGGCAGTAATTGAAAATTGTGGATTTTTTTTGTAACAGATTATTGTTCATTTATGTATCTTAATGATACCATAATTTGTTAGATCCCTAATATTCATATTTAATAGTTTTTTTTTATTTCACCCCTAAATTAAAATTATAATAATCATAATCAGCAACTTTGTTGGATTATATCATAGTCCAAGAATGCGTTGAGATAGAAAAAGGAATAATTCATAATAGTATATCAGACCATTCAATTGTTTACTGTAGGTTGGATATAAATGGTAATTAACGAGAACCAAAGATGTGTACATATAGAAATTTCAAAAATTTCAATGAACATTTATTTCAGATAGATTTATTCAATACGTCCTTCTCCAAAATATACGACCAACAAAATGTGGATGAAAAACTATCATACTTGGTTAATTGTTTGAATCAGCTATTCGATAGGCATATTCCTATAGTTACATCTAGGGTTACGAAAGCAAAAGCTCCATGGTTAACAGATGTTATTGAAATTATGATGAAAGAGCGAGATAAAGCTTTAGCGAAATATAAAAAACATAAACTACAGACACACTTGGACTTTTATAGACAAATTCGCAATTATACTAATAGAGCCATTCAAAGAGAGAAGAAAGCATACTTTACATACCAATTTAATAATACCTCATCAAAGGAAACGTGGAAGACATTAAGGACCAATAAGTTTATTCCTGATAAAAACAATGACATAGCTGAAAATCTGAAAAACCCCCATGAACTAAATAAATTTTTCTTGGAGTCAATCCCGCATAAAGAGCCATCGGAAAATTCATTGAATTTTTATAATAAAAATACTGTTAATAATGGAAACTTTAAATTTGAAGAAATAAATGATCTATTTGTATATAAAACGATATCGGATATAAAAACTAATGCGAGAGGTTGTGATGGCATAAACATAAAGCTTATTAGACTTTGCTGTCCCCACATTGTACCATATATCACGCACATAATTAATGTATGCTTAATAGAAAATGTCTGCCCGGAAATGTGGAGGAGGGCGGTTGTACAGGTGTTACCTAAGGAGAGAAGTCCGACAGAAATGAAGGATTTGAGGGCTATCAGTATATTACCCACAATGTCGAAAATTCTTGAGAGAGCTATGGAGGTACAAATAAAGGCCTATGCACAGCGCTTTTCCTTAATACCAGATGTACAATCGGGATTTCGAAAAGGATATGGTTGTACGGGTGCACTACTCCATATTACTGATGACATAATAAAAGCGATAGATGAAAAGAAGTGCACCATATTAATTTTGTTAGATTTCAGCCGGGCATTTGATGCAATTAATTATAATTTGATGATAAGTATCTTGAAATATCTTGGTTTTTCCTTCAATGTGTTGAAGTTAATAGGTGAGTACATGAAAGGTAGGCAACAAAAAGAATGTATAGGTGATGTTTGTTCAGAATTCCTAAACCTTACTTCTGGAGTACCGCAGGGCTCTATACTTGGTCCTTGATTGTTTTCCTTGTATACATCTCAACTTATCTCTAAGCTTCAATTGTGTCAAGCCCATTTATATGCTGATGACACCCAGTTGTACTACAGCTTCCCGGTTGAAACAACTGATAATGCAATGGAACTAGTTAATGTAGATTTGTTGAGGCAGCTACCGAGCACTGTTTATGTATCAATTCAAATAAATCGAATGTTCTGATATTTAGTCCAAAAAAGGACCGAGAAGCGGTTAGTCAATACATATTCTGGAAGAATCTCTATCAATTGTAGATGAAGCGCAAAATCTAGGTGTAGTGATGGATACCAATTTGAGATTTGAAAAGTATATAAATACATTGATACAACGAGCTTACGCCACTCTTAAAATGATTTATGGTAACAGGCAGTTTCTGCCATTTCAAGTGAAGAAATCCCTATGTGACTCCATCATCTTGTCTGTATTCAATTATGCCGATGTACTTTACGGCCCAAATTTTACGACATCCCTACAAAAAAAAGATTCAAAAAGTACAAAATTCCTGCTTAAGATTGATTTATGGAATCCGTAGACCGCAAAGAACGTCATATAAACTCCAGGAAATCGGTTGGTTGAATATGGAAAACAGAAGGGTACATCATGTTTCTTCCACAACATACTTCTGACAAAAACACCAGCTTATCTCTATAACAAAATCACATATCGTACGGATATACATAATCAGAACATTAGACACAATAACTGCTTTTAGAACTGAATTATTCAGACGGTCCTTTAAATATGAAATTTTCGAATTATACAACTGGTTACCAGAGAACTTCAAAGCTCTTCATCCAAATAAATACAAATTAACTACTAAAAACTATTTGTTCAATTCTCAGAGCTGTATATACTCACTAAAAACTGTTTGTTTATTTCTCAGAGGAGAATACTTTATTTTGCATTGCTCAGAATGAAATTATTCAAATTTCACAAACAACATGTTGAATTGTAAATGATAGGTTTGTTTATATTTCTTTCTTTTGTCTATCAATCCATTTCTCTCTTTTAGGGGTTAAGTGGAAGAACATTGTCTGCAAGTGTTTGATTTGCAGAAAATGAACTCCGCCCTTTATTTCCTAATATTTCATATCTGTCAATTTTGATGTAATTATACTGTACACATATGGAAATAATAAAGACGATATTATTATTATTATATTAATATCAGTGTTAGAGTGCCGGGAGTTGGGACATTTTTCAGTGAATTTCCTGCTCTTTCAGGATGTTTTCATGTAGGGTAGACCGGGGACAATTGAAACAGGGGACAATAGAAACAACCGCCATATTGGAAGGATTTCGTGGCTTAAAACATGCGCACTTGTACCAACTGAAACGTGTCAAGATGCTGCAGCTTTAGTGTTCGTTAAACATCGATAGTTTGTTGTCTGCGATAGTATCGATAGTTTCTGTCAAAAATATCGATAGTATCGAATACTATCGATAGTTATGACGTAGAAGTGTCATTTTTAAGCAAAATAGAGGTTATGGTTGTTTTATGTCGAAAATTTATTAGAATTGTTTTTCCAAGAGCTTTTGGGACGAAAATTCATAGAACAGACACAGTTTGTAACTTCAAATTTACAAACTGTCGTCTGTTGATCAAGAAATAGATAAAAAAGAGGAAAGAGGGAGTAATTATAGGTTAGGGTTTTAAGAATTATGTAGAGGTAAAAATATTTATTGGATGTTGAACGTATAAAGAAATCGAATAAACTTTCATTCATTCTTCCAAAATAGGAATATTTTGTTTCAAAAACAATAGATGATTTAAATGTTTATCCTTAAGTCTATTTCTCCTTTCGGTCATTATTTGCCCCGCTTTTGAGAATATCCTCTCCGAGGGGACAGAAGTAGCAGGTATGGCTAAATATTTGGTAGCATTCCTTCAAATGCTTTCTCTTTAAATGATCTTTTAAATTTGTGGTATTTCCGCTATATTTATACTGATTTTTGCACAAAAAACACTCCACGAATTTCCCTTGATGAACTTTCTGGAAAAAGTTCCATACGTTCGACTTCCCATTCATTTTAAACGTTAACTAATTGATATGATCTGTTTTAGACGTTATAATTACATTTAGGAAAAGATTCGCCATTCAAAGTGTCAAAGTACGGAGAGGATTTCAGAATATTACGATTTGATTTTGCCTTTTCTGATTGGCTATCGAATTAGAAGTCTCATGCCGTGTTCATATGACAGTTTTTCGTATTTTAACCTTGGTCGTTGAATGACAGAATGAAATGTTTCCAATCAGCAGCCAATCAGAAAAAAGCAATATGCCATAAGCGTGAGCTGTCATGTGTACCCAGCGTCATACTACAGCCACTTTAAAAACAGTACCTGAAAAAAGCGTGCTATCATCTGGAATGAACGTAAAAAAATATTACTGACAAAGATGGTTGGAATCGAGCCTAAAATTTGAATCCCACTGAATGATACCTCTTTATACAACGATAACACCATAAATTGGTGTAATATCTGAACAAAAAGAGTAATATTTGCACTATCGGAAACTATCGATTATTTCTTTCAAACTATCGATATTCTCGATAGTAAAAAAATTATCGATACTATCGATAGGCTATCGATGTTTAACTAACATTACTGCAGCCGTGCAGCGCAGCTAGTCATCAGTTGACCTCTAGCAATAGTTGAGAGTGGTTGTGTAAATCGAACATAACGTGATTTCTTGCTACCGAAGTAAACTTTTCCATTGATGGAAAGAGCCTGTTACCAGGTATGACGACGTAAGTATCCAGCTTTCATAATTTTTATTAGTATGTTTGGTATGTCTCCTTTCATCCTTCAGTTTGAATTATTACTGATGTTCGATAGTAAAAAAAATATTTGAATGTTTACCAGAAAATGTGTTGTGGGGACAATTGAAACAGATGCCAAGGGGGACGGTTGATACATGTTTCAATTGTCCCCATCGTGAATTTTG
The DNA here is from genome assembly GCA_018342105.1 of Gonioctena quinquepunctata. Classification (NCBI taxonomy): domain Eukaryota; kingdom Metazoa; phylum Arthropoda; class Insecta; order Coleoptera; family Chrysomelidae; genus Gonioctena; species Gonioctena quinquepunctata. Next base: position 469,076 of record JAFIRS010000364.1, on the reverse strand, counting down.
TTAAATTAATTATATTATAGATAAAATTAGGGTGTTTAAAGAAGTTATTTTGTTTTAGGATGCCACGAGTAAGAGTGAGGAAAACGGAAAGAGGTTTAAAACCCATTTCGGCATATGAAGAAGCATATACAGAGATTACTGCAAATAATACTTCGATAAGATGTACGGCAGAAAAATTCATACTACATTACGTATCATTGAGTAGATTTGTCAAGAAGAAAAAGGAAGCAATTGAACAAGGATCCGCTATTCCGTTTCTATGGGCTATCGTTGTGTGAGACGAGTATTTGACGTGAACCAGGAAAAAATATTTGTTGGATATATAATTAAAGCGGCACAAATATTCTTCGGCCTACCCCCTAAAGAAATTCGGAAATTAGCCTTCCAGTTGGCTGTGAAATATTCCCTGCGAATACCTGATACCTGGAGACAAAATTCCATGGCAAGAGGGGATTGGTTTTCTGGATTTATGAAGCGGAACCCAGAACTTTCAATCCGCTGTGCTCAAGCCACGAGCTTATCAAGAGCAACCAGTTTTAACGTCATAAATGTTAAACTGTTCTATGACAACTTGTTAAATGTCATCGATAGGTACAAATTTGAACCGAAAGATATTTATAATATCGACGAAACGGGGGTCACAACGGTTCAAAAACCTACTAAAGTTGTAGCTGAAAAAGGAACCAAACAGGTAGGTGCACTAACATCGGGGGAAAGAGGAACCTTGGTAACCGTTGCTTTAGCTGTAAATGCTATTGGTAACAGTGTGCCTCCAATTTTTATTTTTCCACGAAAAAGATACCAGGATCACTTTATTCGTGACGGTCCAGTGGGGTGTATTGGAGCGGGCAATGCGAGTGGCTGGATGCAAGAAGAGGAGTTCTTGATATACCTTAATCATTTTCAAAAACATACAAATGCTTCTATCGAGAATAAAGTATTACTCTTACTCGACAACCATCAATCGCACATAAGTATACATTGCTTGGAGTTCTGCAGAGAACATGGTATTGTTGTCTTGTCATTTCCACCGCATTGCTCGCATAAGCTGCAGCCATTAGACAGATCCGTTTTCGGTCCTTTTAAAAAGGCTGTAAATTCAAGTTGCGATGCCTGGATGAGAAATTAACCCAGGCAAAACGATGACCATTTATAACATCCCTAGTATCGTCAAATCAGCTCTGCCATTGGCTCTCACGCATTCCAATACTGTAGCTGGATTTAATTGCACTGGAATATACCCCTTCAATAGAGATATATTCACAGAACTAGATTTTGCTCCACCATATGTAACGGATAGACCAGCTCCTGGTAACACAACGCCGAATGCCACTGAAGTAGCTTCAGAAGTAAGTACCAGTGAAACTTTGTCATCTTCCATTAACTATGATATTTTGCGAGCATCACCAAACAATCACACTGTACCAACAACTCGGAGCACTCATATTCCACCAGCAGCACTGAGCACATTCCACCAGCTTTGCCAAGCAGTTCGAAGGCTCTATTTTCAGATGCTGACCCAGGACCAAGCACATCAAAGGCTATTTTTTCGCCAGAAGTCGTTAGACCATTTCCGAAAGCCCCTCCTAGAAAAACAAGTAGCAAACGAAAAAGTAGGAAATCTGCAATTTATACGGACACTCCTGAGAAAAATGCCATTCAAGAGAAGTATGATTTGAAAAAGAAAAAGCAAATTAAGAGAAAACTTACCGAGTTAAAAGATGAGCAGAAACCAGTTCAAAAGTCCAAAAATACCAAAAGCTAAAATTATCATGATTAAAGTGACAGCGATGAAGAAAATTATTTCTGCCTGGTTTGCTTGGAACCATACGGTAATAGCCGCCCTGGAGAGAAATGGGTACAATGTATTCAGTGTAGTAATTGGTCCCACGAAGATTGTACTGAACAAGAAGATCTTTATACTTGTCAAAATTGCTTGTCGGAATAAACATTTTACACTTTCTGTTTCGTTAAGTATCATATTAGCTGAAGAATAAATATGTATGTGGATAGTCCACATGTTGTTTCAATTGTCCCAGGTATATGTTTCATTCGTCCCAGGCACGGGGACGATTGAAACAGTTTGACAAGCTCAAGGTTTCTTCAAATATCTTGGGTATATATCATTATTGGGAGAAACTTATTATATTTATAGAAAACCAACTAAATTTGCTCTCTATCAGTAACTTCATATTATAGAAATTTGCGATAATGGCAGAAAAAAAAATAATGTAGCTAAAATGTTTCAATTGTCCCTGGTCTACCCTACTCCAATATTTATCGAAAAATTAGCCCAAAAAGCATTTGTTTTCTGATGGAAATTCGACTGATCATACACCTATTGTATAGATATGTAACAGTGAGCAGCATTGGGGAAAAAAGACATTGCTTTCTTAATAAAGTGGCTCACTATCCCGTACAGATTTCTGTGTTCTGTTCATTTTTGTTTTGATAAATCAATTTTTTTTTCTAATGTGTCTTGACGGAATTTTTTGAATATTTTTCCCGAACTAAGCACCTCGCAGCCCCAAAGCACCCCTCTCACTCTACCACTGTTGTGTAGTAAAACCTGGTCACCCGTTGTTGATCCCCCCAGACCTACGCCTTCGAGTAAAGTGCGCTTTATTTCACAAGCCATTAAGTAGCTTGTTCGCGCGCGGTTCGACACGATTAACAACTATAATTGTTTTATATCGGAGCGTCTATTCATCAAATTATCATCCGTCCAGTATTGCATTATTCATGACGATCAAAAGAACACAGTGTTCGTTCCAAACAAACACATTAGGGTCGTTGCCGACTCGATTACCCTTTCTCCTGCTTTCTAATTCGATCAATTATTCAGATACAGATTTTATTCGGAACATTTATCATCGTTGAGTTGCGTCAGAAATAAAGCATTCGTGCGAGAGCCCGCATTATACGTACAGGGTTTTCGATAAGAAGGTGGCCAAAAACGAGTGGGCCCTCCCACAAATAGTATACCGGGTGTCCACGGAAGGTGGCTCGCCCCTATAACTTTGTTGTTTTCGGAGATAACGGAATGACATTAGGAGGATCTGTTTAATGCATAAAACTGCATTTTTTGACATGTAACTCAACTTCAAGCAAATTCCAGATTCACCAGAAGTGACATAAACTTTTGATTTTTAAATGGGACATTTTTTATTTTTTTGTCTCCATATGACATTTAGAATACAACCATGTATCATTTGTTTCGTTTGTAAACAAACGTATTTTTACTTTTTTTTCGAAATACATGTTTATGGCTATGAATACGTTCAAATAACTAATTTCAGTCCTAAAATATTTGTAAAAATACAATTTTACTGTTTTCGATCAAAATGTTTCAGCTATGTGACGTTTGATTTTTATTACTATTCTTTTTCAAATGGCAACATGGTGGCTCGTCGGGTTAGAAAAAAAGAGCATTTTATTACGATTAATTTGATACCGCAATCTATTAGGTTGTAAGAAAACTTTCGATAAAAAACTGAAAATACCATAGCGTTAGAACTTTTCAAAAATGAAGCACCTGTTGAAAATGAAATAATTATATTGAAACTACCTATTTACATATATTCAGGGTTCCAGATGTTCAAAGTGACCTGCATCTTGTTGCTGACAAAGGCGAACTTTTCTTATTGTTGCTCTTACAACGTTTCTCAACTGTCTTGGTGTAATTCTATGCCCTTACTTTGTCCTCTAATTCATGTCGTGTGGCAGGAGGTACATCATAAACCTCGTTTTTAATAGATCCCCATAAAAAAAATCTAGAGGAGTAAGGTCGGGTGATCTGAAAAGTTTTTTAAAAAGGAATAAATAAAGGTATAAATTGAAAACAACCCTATTTTACGTCGCCGGCCACCTAACTGGACCCATATTTCCAATCCAGTTTTCGTTGTATGTTTCATGCAGATATTCTGTAACTGCCCCCAGGTTGTGTGGTGGAGCACCATCTTGTTGATAAAATAATCCAACTCGATTCATTAATGGAACTTCGTCCAAGAAATGCTCAATTTCCTGCGTGAGGAAACTTAGATATGTCAGGACACCGTCAGGACACTGTCAAAAATTATAGGGCCAAAAATTATGTCCCCTAAAATCCCAACCCAACAATTGGAACCAAACCGTTCTTGGAAATTTCCTCCATCAAGTGTAAATTTGCATCGGACCAATATCGCTTATTATTTCTGTTGAAATGTCCCAAATTAGTGAAATGCCTTTCGAAAGTATACAGAATTTTATATGGAAATGTGTCATCCTCCAAATATTTTCCAAAGAACCAATTGCAATACTCAAGTCTCCTTGCATTATCGTTTTGGTACAGGTGCTGATGTAGTTGATATTTGAATGAATGATATCTATGTTTCTTCAAAATGTTAGCTGCAGGAGACTTCGAAATGTCACATTCTCTTGCGATCTCCCTGAGTGACGTATTCATATTTACTTGAACGTATGCCAGAACATCTATTTCTTTTTCTTCACTCACAACAAACGAATCGTTCCCATCGTTAACAGGCTCATTTAGCATTTTTTTAACCAGTTTTGGAAAATAGTGCCGGATCGGGTGACGCCGATCAGGATATCTCTGTGCATAGAGACGTGCAGCATCGGTTGAATTTTGCCTACACTCTCCAAAAACTAATAACATATCAACTTTTTCAGTTCTTGTATAAATATTGTTATTTTCCATGATTTTCAAACAATGAGGTACATAATAACTATCTAACTGACTTTGTAGAAGATATGTAAATAGTATATTACATTACTAGTGCGGAAAGTGACATTTTTCACATGAGTGGGAATATTGTGGCACGAGGCGTAAGCCGAGTGCGGCAATCACACGAGTGTGAAAAATCACTTTCGCGCGAGTAATGTAAGCTTTTTTTCCTACGACCACCTATTTTATTACAACTCTGAGATTCAACAAGGTTTTACTTTCGATCATGTACCTACTATCACGAAATGTCTATTTTTTGTGGTATTGTGTCGTGGAATTGTTTCAAAGCCCACTTAGCTTTTTAAATTTTCAAATAATGTGCCCGCGACTAGGTTCTCTGGTTGCCTATCTTAGATACAGGTAGTTCGTATTAAAACAAACTACTGAAATGATTATAAATTAACAGTTTAAGCTTTCGTTGCTATCGTTTAATTATATGAAGTTTAGAAATAGCTAAATTTTGTTTTAATAAATTGAAAATACAAGAAATATCATAATTCTATCAATGTAAATCGACTTACGAGATATACATATCTCTGATAACGTTAATCCAAATCTGAATTAGCTCAGATGGAAGAGTATACGGTAGATGACTGCATGATTGTGGGTTCGATTCTCGGCGTCAAAATTTTTTTTTCTTCTTTTCTTTGTTTTCTACAAATAATTAGTTTTTAGTCCAGTTTTTATGTAAATAATATCAATAAGGAAAAGCGATTAATAATTACATCTGTAAATCTTACAGGATTCACGGGTTTGACGGCTTATTGACAGCCGTGCGGAAAGTTACTTTCCGCACTAGTGCGGAAAGTACTTTCCGCACGCGTGAGAATAAAGGTTACTTTCCATGGGAGTAGAGAGTGCGATATGTGTTACTTTCCTATGTGGTCGTAGGAAAATAATATGTCGATACGTCAATTTTTACCGCAACAATTTAATGATTTTGTTTCAGTTGTGTTGGTCACAAACTACCCGATGATTTTAAATCTTATTTTAATCTTAATAAGATTCTTCATTTGACGAAAGTTCTAACGTTATATTTTCAGTTTTTTATCGAAAGTTTTCTTACAACCTAATAGAGTTCGGAATCAAATTAATCGTAATAAAATGCTCTTCTTTTCTAACCCGACGAGCCGCCATGTTGCCATTTGAAAAAAAGTAGTAATAAAAATTTTAAATTCAAACGTCACATAGCTGAAACATTTTGTCAAAATTTTTTTTAAAACATTTTAGGACTAAAATTAGTTATTTGAACGTATCCATAGCCCTCTAGAATAAAAATTTATTTCGAAAAAAAAAATAAAAAAACGGTTACAAATAGTAACAAATGATACATGGTTGTATTCTAAAATATACCAGGTGTCCCAGTTAAAAATCGAAAGTTTATGTCACTTCCGGTGAATCCGGAATTTGTATGAAATTGAGTTACCTGTCAAAAAATGCAGTTATATGCATTAAACAGATTCCATTTTCTCCGAAAACCAAAAAGTTATAGGGACGAGCCACCTTTCGTGGTATTGTATAACAAGCATGGAATTATATACATTTCCTACGAGTATGAACGTTTGTAAAGCATACCGGTAGCAAATGGTTACTTTGTGCGAGTTTTACACTATACTTTTTCTACAATTGCATTTTTTTTTAAGATTAATAGAAGTACATTTTTTATGAGTAAACTTTGTAGTTTGTTTTGCTTATATTGCATATACAGTGAGTATCAAAGAGTTTGCAGCATATGGGAAACTTTTTTATTATCCTTTGTCAGAAAATTGTATTCCTGATAGAAATTGGTGCATTGCGGAAAACTTGCATTTAAGTTGTCAAAATTTCTAAACACAAAAACAAAAAATAGGAATTGACAAAAACTACTCTTATTTTTGACATTATCAAAAAAGTTTATTTGAAAAAGTTGTTCGGAGTACGACACAATATTCAGATTTAAAATCACTGCCACCTACGCAACAGTTTGTTTTCCCATTTTTTATGGTTCTAGCCTCATGAAGAGTACTAGGTAGGTACGCGTTGGTCTTCGTACACGGTGTATATTTACGCTTCATTCTCGATTTGTTGAAATTTGACGCGATTCTTTTTACTGTAGTCAGAGGTAGTTTGGTCAAATCACATACTTCAGTGGCAGCAGCACTGGCGTTAAGTACTTTGTTAAGTAAGGAACTATAGGTACCGGGTGACAATGGGGCTAGGGCCATGCCTATATCTCCTTCACTTAACAACCGATTTGGATGAAATTCTGTACATAGATATGAGACACAATTTCGAATTGACGGACATATGAAAACAAAATGGCCGACTTCCGGTTTCGCCAGAATAGCCACCAAGTTTGATTTTTGAAATGGAACACCTAGTATGTTTGATGTTTTTCGGATTCTACGGCTCAAATTACATACGACAATTTTGCCAAAATTTTATTTTACATTTGAGAAAAAATATTTTTTTAATTTTTATTTTAGCCCAGGAGGCCTTGACCAGATCAAAATCTATACTAATTCACATCAGTAACTCATGGTAAAAGTCATTTCATCGATAAGATCAAAAACAAATCCTACAGCAGGAATTTTCTGAACGCATTTTTAACGAAAAAATATTATTTGTTTTCAAATGGTACCTACCGAGGGCCATCTTGCCATTCGATGAAGAATTTAATTACCAATTCAACGTAATTATGTACTACTTTCTTTTTGTTCAAAACGTAGAGAACCATCTAACTAAATGAAATCAATCTGAAAAAATTGGTAGGTAACATGACATCTATTCGTTCTTTCAAACTTCACTTCAGAATGGTAACAATGAATTACCAAAAATAATCGACTTGACAATATGTAATAATCATAGACCCGTTACAAAAAGATAACTTTAATATAATCAAACTGTTTGAATAAATCTAACGACTGAAACAGTGACACATTCAACGTACACATTATTACTCACAATACCATTATTCTGTTCTCAATAGAAGAGTTTCACAACCATCAAAAAGTCATTTTATTTATTAACGACCAATGATATTGTAACGTAAATAAACTTAACTTGGTTTTACTAATTTATTTAACACTTAAATATACAACTTAATTTATGTCATTAACTACGCTACTGTATAGCTCGATCGTATGGGCTCGTTCAGACTGTCTGAGACTTGAGGGTTGCCTATTTATCTCCGATACAGCATTCTCGATGTTTCGAATTCTTTCCGTTGGCGACCGGCGTGTTCCAATTGTTTCCAATATTGACCGTTGTCTTCCGCGGCAGAGCGCACTGGATGGTTCTCGAACATCTCCAGGGATGATCTCATCGCTGTCGACGGCAACATGTGAGGCGACAGGTCCGGCCTAGGTTCGTTACATTGCCCCCTTCTTAAAGACATTTCGTCCCGAAATTTCATCCTTGGAGTGTGACGATATCTGCATGACTCCCCATATCTGCACCGTGAAGTTCGATGGAAGTAACACTCCACGGTCTTCATGATCGGTCGTGGAAGAGGGTTACAGCAAACCGAAATCTTGACGCCGCTGGATCTGAATATCGCCTCCAGCATACTTCTTATGACTCTCCAGTCCAACCCATCAATACCATAGGACAATTTTGGAATTGCTAGATCCACCAGATTCTGGTCCACCATAGTATCTCTTAGTTTGGTGAGACTCTTCCAGACATCTTCATAGGACGGTTTATCTTGGGAATGCCTCTTGGTAACTAGGTAGTAGATGTTTCTCTGGCCTTTCTTCAACTGTAGCACCCACCAACTTCTGGATTCTGCCCCGCAGTGTTTGGAGTTGACCAAATTTCTTGGAGAACACTACGGCGATGCCCCTGGACATTCGAAGATCTTCTGCCACACAGTGCGCTAGTGCGTAGTCAGCAGGCACCTCGAAAGGTCTCGTGACTCCTCTCTAGTAACCCCATGTAGAACTTTCTGCCCGTTTGAATACAAGGACATAAACTTCTCGAACGTCATATCATCCTCCGGTGGCTTGAGGGTGCGAACTTGGTCATGGTTTCCAGCGTAAGGGGCCAACCTGTTGAAATGGACGACCCTTGGTTTCCCTCGGGGTGGCTTATGGATTCGGTACACAAGGTCGTTTATCCTTTTCACGATTTTATACGGGCCTTCCCACGAGTTCCGCAACTTTGGTGATAGTCCACGACGACGTTTGGGGTTGTACAGCCAAACCAGGTCATCAACCTTAAATCCTCCAGCGTCGGCCTTGATGTCATAGGTCTTCTTCATTTTATCGCTGGCACTCTGGATGTTCAACCGGACTCGTTCGTGGATGTCGTCCATTCTCTGCCGAAGTTTGCTGACGTAGTCCTCTCCCGCAGTGTCTTGTCCTGGCGGTATCCCAAACTTCAGGTCACAAGGCAGTCGCAGTTCTCGGCCCATTATAATACTAGCAGGAGTTTGACCGGTTGACTCGTGAACTGCGGATCGATAGGCCATCAGGAACAAATGAAGATACTGGTCCCAGTCTCTTTGATGGTCAGAGACAACCTTGGACAAGTGGCGGTTGATCGTCCTGTTTCCTTCCCCACTTTCTTCGGATGTTCAGCAGTAGACATATTTCTTGGAAAAGGTTGGATTCGAAATTTCTGCCTTGATCCGAGTGCAGCTCCATTGGAATACCGAATCGACATATCCACTCTTTCACCAAGACGTCGGCGACGGTGATGGCCTCCTGGTTGGGCAGGGCATAGGCTTCCGCCCACTTACTGAAGTAGTCCATTGCCACAAGGATGTATTTATTCCCGTGGTCGGATACGGGAAACGGGCCGGCGATGTCAATGGCGATTCTCTCGAACGGGCTGCCTACGTTGTACTGACGCATCGGGGCCTTGGGTCGTATTCGAGGTCCATTGCTAGCAGCGCATACAGCGCACTTCCTGTACCAGTCCTGGACGTCAGCTTGACAATTGGCCCAGTAAAACCGTTGCCTTACTTTCTGCAGGGTCTTCGTCACTCCCAGATGTCCTCCGGCGACTCCATCATGGATTTCCCGCAGCACTTCCTCTCTTCTGTTCCTGGGAACAATTATTTGGCGTCTGTCTTCCCCACCAATATCGGCCTCCAACACACGTTTCAGGATCCCATTGTCCAGAATAAGAGAGTTCCATTGTGCCCAATAGGACTTAACAGCCGGCGAGTAACCTGCGACTTCCTGCCATGATGGTCTTCGATTGCCCTTCTTCCAGCTGACGACTAAGCCAAGGTCGGGGTCTCTCTCTTGGTCTTTCTGGATCTTGCTGTCATTCCAGTTGTCATCCATTGCCGCGGTTCTACAAAGTGTTGCTTCTTTCTCTTCTGCTCGTCGGCAATGTGAGCAATCATCTGGACATGGTCTTCGCGACAAGGCATCTGCATTCTTATGGCTAGTTCCGGCTCGATGTTCGATCTCGAAATCGAATTCTTGGAGTCTCTCGATCCAACGTGCTACTTGACCCTCAGGATTTTTGAACTGTAAGAGCCATTTGAGAGCTGCATGGTCAGTTCTCAACAGGAATCTTCTTCCGTACACGTACTTGTAAAGTGTTCCACTCCCTTTACAACAGCTAACAGCTCTCGCCTGGTGACACAGTAATTGCGCTCTGGTTTGCTAAGCGTCTTGCTGAAATAACCAATGACCTTCTCCTGTCCCTCCTGGATCTGAGATAGGACAGCTCCAAGTCCCACGTTGCTGGCGTCCGTATCCAAAATGAATTTCCCTTTGGGTAGGGGATAGCTCAGTATAGGTGCGTTGATCAAAGCTCCTTTCAGCTTCCTGAATGAGTCTTGACATTCTTCGGACCACTGGAACTTTGTTTGGCCTTCCGTGAGCTTGGTCAGTGGTTTAGCGATGTTGGCGAATCCAGCACATATCGGCGATAGTATGTGCATAAACCAAGGAAACTTCGAAGTTGGTGAATGTCTTTTGGGATGGGCCAATCCTTAACAGCTTTGATCTTCTGGTCATCCACTGCTACTCCTTCTCCAGAGACAACGTGGCCGAGGTATCGTACTTCTTTTTGGAACAGATGGCATTTCTTAGGGCTCAGCTTCAATCCGGAGTACCTCAGTCGCAGGAATACTTCCTCCAAATTTTTCACGTGGTCCTCAAACGATCTGCCGACCACAATTATGTCGTCGAGATACACTAGACACGTGTTCCATGAGAGTCCCTTCAGTACTGTTTCCATCAATCTTTCGAATGTGGCGGGAGCATTACAGAGCCCGAATGGCATAACGGTGAACTGCCACAATCCTGAGCCGATGGTAAAAGCAGTCTTTTCTCGATCTTCCTGAGCCAGTTCTACTTGCCAGTATCCACTCTTCAGATCAAGGGTCGAGAAAATCGTGGAACCAGCCAACGTGTCTAGGGTGTCATCTATTCTCGGGAGAGGGTAACTGTCCTTCTTCGTGACATTATTAAGTTGGCGATAGTCTACACAAAGCGTGTCGATCCATCCTTTTTCTTCACCAGTACGACTGGAAGGACCAGGGACTGTCAGATGGTTCGATAACTCCTTCTTTTCCCATATCGCTGACTATTTTGTCAGCCTCTTCCTTCTTGGCAAGAGGAAGTCTTCTTGCTGATTGCCGGATCGGTCGGGCACCCCCAGTATCAATCTTGTGCTGGACCACATTAGTTCGACCCCCTTTTCCTTGTCCGGTATCGAAGATGTCTTGGTACTTCTTAACTAAATCTCTTAGTTTGGGCTGTTGAGCTGGTTTTATGTCTTTGGAAGAGATGGCAACTAATTTTTCTAGTTCTGTGGGCAAGTTGTTGGGTTGGCTAATCGTACCTCGTACGCCCCGGATCACAGATGAAACTGACGAGCAGTGCCCTAAAATTGTTCCTTTCTTTAAGGTCACTGGAAAGTAATTGACATTCATGACCCTTACCGGCACAAATTTTTCAGCACGTAACAGGGTTTTCCCTAGGGCAATCCCTCGTCCAATTTTCTCATCATGAAGTTTGGGCTCGAACATCACCACGTCTCCACTGCTCGCACTCCCGTCCAGGCGAGCCTCCAGAATGGTTTCAGCCCTCTCAGGTACGCTTACATCTTCAGCCAACAGCACACGGATCAACTTTCCACTTCTCCCATGAAGTACCAGCTCTTCTCCGTTGACACGTAGGACGCCGTCTTTGAAATCCAATTCAAACCCTCTGGAATTCATGATGTCCATTCCGATGATTGCATCGTCTTCGATGTCCGCTACAAGTGCCTGATGTTTCACTTTAGTGCTGCCCAAAATTATTTCAATCGGTAGCTCGCCATATACAGTAGCTGGCTCCCTTTGCTGTGCGTAGCTTCAAGTTGTCGGTTCAATCCGTTCCGGTGTTCTGGCAAAGGAAGGCCGAGAATTGTCCTAGTCGCACCTGTATCTAGCAGCATGGTGCAAGGCTCGTTATTGATGAGACCGTCTACGAAGACACCTTTGTTCTGTCGTTGAAGGATAGCGACATATGCGTTGTTAACCGGGGCTTGCCGGACACATGCCGACGATTGCCCTTCTCGTCGACCTTTTTAGTTTTCCTGCATCGGAGTCGATGAATGTTGGACATTTGCTACGCAGATGTCCAATTTTCCAATTCCGGCATCTTATCTGTCTTTTCTCAGGCAACACTTCCTTCATCACTTTTCTTATGGCAGCTTCCAAGTTAGCAGGCTCCGGTGAGTCTTCCTCAATCGTTTGAACTTTACTTTGGGTTTTGCAGCATTGTTTTGCTGCTTCGAATTCCAAAGCTCGTGCCAGTGCGTCTACGAGATGTGTTGGACGAGCTAATATCAACGCTTGTCTGGTTTCTTGGTCACGGAGTCCATCCAAGAATGCCTGAACCGCTAATCGCTCCATTACATTTTCTGGTGTGGCTGGATATGCGAGACGAACCAAGCGTGCAATGTCAGTTTCGAATTCTTGTAAGGATTCGCCCGATTTCTGGCAGCGATTTTTCAGTTGGGAGTGGTATACGTGTTCCAAATGGGCCTGGCCATATCGTAATTCTAGATGTTTAATCAGCTGATCATAGTCCTCCTGTTCTTGGGCGGTGAGAGTTTGTAGAATATTCGTCGCTTCTCCACGTAATGCAAGTGTTAGTGCTACAGCTCTTTCCCCTGCATTCCATCCGTTTGCTTTGGCCGCTGCTTCAAACTGCCGGCGGTAATTTGCCCATGGAGTTTTTCCGTCGAACTGAGGCGGCTTCATGGAAAGCTTCCCTATTTCTGAAATGACCTTGACATCTTTTATACCCTCTTGAACTTTATCCAAGTTCAAACTCAAGTCCAGCATTGCATTTTTGTTAACCATCTCTGTGGAGGGCGCACTATCAATTCGTTTTTCCAGCTTACTGATCGTTTCCTTTATTTTGTCCATTTCTGTCTCAACGGTTCCCATTCTTCCTTCTAGAAAATTAGCCACACCACACAATTCTTTTTTTAGGCCTTCTGTGTTTTCCAGGAACTTCTCTTCCAGGCTTCTTGCATTTTCTTCCAGGCTTCTTGAATTTTCTCGAAGCTTCTCTTCCAGATTTCTAGAAAGCTTCTTAGCTTCTTTTAATTTTTTTTAATTTTAAATCCAGATTTTATTTTCTTAAGCTTCTCTTCCAGATTTCTAGAATTTTCTTTATCTTTTTACCTGTTGTTTCCAGTTCCCTTTCCTCCAATTCCTGTTTCAATTCCGCTACCTTCAAATCCGCAAGGCGCACTTTTCTTGAACACATTTTGTCTTTGACGAGGTATCAGTCTGTTTTACCGAAGTATTAGTCAGTTTATATTCCCACGCACAATTGTCCACTTCGCGAAAACCGGGCCACTGTCTATTTTTGGGCGTACAAAAAGGTCTATCAATTTATTTTTCTGACTATCCACTCCACGATCACTTGTTTATTTTCAAAATCCCACTTCTGACACCAATTGTAACGTAAATAAACTTAACTTGGTTTTACTAATTTATTTAACACTTAAATATACAACTTAATTTATGTCATTAACTACGCTACTGTATAGCTCGATCGTATGGGCTCGTTCAGACTGTCTGAGACTTGAGGGTTGCCTATTTATCTCCGATACAGCATTCTCGATGTTTCGAATTCTTTCCGTTGGCGACCGGCGTGTTCCAATTGTTTCCAATATTGACCGTTGTCTTCCGCGGCAGAGCGCACTGGATGGTTCTCGAACATCTCCGGGGATGATCTCATTGCTGTCGACGGCAACATGTGAGGCGACAGGTCCGGCCTAGGTTCGTTACATTATGTTCGAAGTGTTGGCCGTTTTCCCTAACACATAGACTAGTTCTATTTATTGTACACCTCATCACATTTATCAGTTCGTGAGCAGGAATTTCCTGAAATGCGCGCTCAACTCTATCTCTCAAGTCCTCCAAAGGAGTTGGTCTTCTCGAGTATACTTTGGATTTTATGTGACCCCATAAATAAAAATCAATAGGGGTTCAATCGCTTTATCTGGCTGGCCATCTGATTGGACCATTTGTTCCAATCCATCTCTGCCCTAAGGTATCACTAAGATATTGCCAAACAATATTAGCATTATGTGGTCCTGCACCATCCTGCTGTTCATACATATTTTCCCTGATGTTCTCAGGTAAATCGTTGATATTATTTTGAATATCGTTCTCTAAGAATTGTAGATATCTTTGGCCCGTCAAAGACCCGTCGAAAAGGATTGGTCCAATGATTCTTGTCCCTATGATTCCTACCCAGAAGTTGAATCCAAATCTTTCTTGGGAATTAGCTTCTCTCAGCAACCTAGGATTTTCTTGATCCCAGTACCTTGTATTATTCCTATTGGACATACCACTATTCGTAAACCTGGACTCATCTGTTAACAGTACCTTCGAAAAAAAAAACATTATTCAAATCATGATGACGCAAAAGCCAATTACAATAAGTTAGTCTCCGTTCTGGGTCATTTTCATATAGATGCTGATGCAAACTGTATTTATAGGAAGAAGATATAGGCATGGCCCTCCCATTGTCACCTGGATTACAGGGTGATTCCTCACAATATTCTAATATAAATTGTCCAAAAAAATATATGTCAGGAAACGCTTCGTTTCCAAGATACAGGGTGTTGAAGTTTCATTTTTATTTCCTTTTCTTTCAAATTACTTTCGAAATACGAGAGGTTTTTTGAGGTGTCGAATTCGAACCTGATGTTATTATTGCTCTTACTCGTAGGGGGCGCCACCTACACGTCTTTTTCTTTTTTGAAGATTTATATATTTTTTGTGCGTACTTCTAGCTCATTTTTCAGTAGAAAAATCAATTTTTCTATCATATCTACGTAAAAAAGCTACTCTTGTTACAAGTCGGTATAAGCAACCGTTTTCTAGATATTTGGACTTGAAAATTTCAAGTCGATCATTTGATAATCGATGCGTGTTGAAGTTATTTTCACAAAAATGCTAAGTAAATGAATTTGACGTTTAAGTAAGTAGTTTTGTTTTTTTGTAGGGGGCGCCACCTATTCTATTTATTTTTTCTCGTTTGAAATAGTTATTTTTGTATCAAGTGTGCAACATCTGTATTTGTTTTAATGAAATTTGCAAGAAATATCAACATATTATTTAAAGAAATTTTGAATATGTAGAATAAAATAAAATAGAGGAAACTAAATTGTATTCAAATAAAGTGTTCGAAGTGTCCACCTTCAGCGAAGATACAGGCATTCAGTCTTCTAATCATTGAATTGCGTACCCACTCAAAAATTATTGATGTGTTTCTTATTGTTTCACAGGCGTCTACTATTCGATTTCTTAGATCTTCCTTGTTCGCTACTGGACTTTTATAAACTAGTGACTTCAAATGTCCCCAAAAATAAAAATCTAGCGGGTTTTGATCTGGGGACCTTGGTGCCCACGCCTGGTTAGGTTCTTCTACACCCCTACCGATCCATCGATTTGGAGAGACAGTGTTAAGGAATTCCCTGGCTACAACGCCAAAATGGGCCGGAGCCCCATCATGCATAAACCACATGCGGATACGAACTTCTAATGGTACATTCTGGAGTAGTCTCGGCAATTCATTTTCTAAAAAGTCTCTGTAAGTTGCGCCATTCAGTCGGAACGGAAGGACCTATCAAGTAATTAGCAATTATTGCCGCCCATACATTTACAGAAAATTGATACTGATGATGTCTTTCACTAACTGCGTGCGGATTTTCTAGAGCCCAAACATGGTTGTCATGAAAGTTTGTGATAGCATTTCGGGAGAAGTTTGCCTCGTCCGTGAAGAGTACATATCTTAAAAATTGAGGATTTCCAGCCAATTTTCTCCAAAACCACTGACACATAGTAATGCGTTGGGGAAAGTCTCGTGGCAAAAGAGCTTGTAACCTTTTCATATGGTATTTATAAAATTATTGATCGTGGATAATTCTCCAAACTGTGGACTGAGTAGAATTGAGAGCTTCAGCAATTATTCTTGTACTTGTTTCTGGATTCTCTTCGAGAGCGTTCAAAACAGCTTCTTCCAATTCTGGGGTTCGGACTGCTCGTGGAAGGCATTAAATAAAAACACCTTATCGATGACAAAAGTTATAATTTTCGAAGAACAAAGATAAAATGCATAAAGACACATAAGCACATGCAGGAGGTGTTTTCAACTAATCATTACTATAAAAAGACCATTCTGGTATATCTGGCGTAACTGCTACCACCAGCAGAGACCACCCCTTCGCCCCCTTGGGAGGGCAAGTGGGTGATCTAACAACTCCCCCATCTAACGCAACAGTTCCTTTCCTCTTCCTTACCCATCCCGAAGAGGACAAACAAGAACTGTTTTTATTGTAAATTTGTATATATTAGTTAAGGTTGTTATTGTGAAACGAATTGTATCAATAAATATATTTTGGTTTCGGTTTGGTCTTTCAATAATATCAGCTGCCCTCTTAAAGCTACCTGTTACTGCAAAACGACGATGGAGACTGGTAAATGTTAGAGCTGAAGGTAGTACTCGATTAGGAAATCGCTCCTGGTAAATACGTCTTGCTTCGCGCACATTGCCATCCGCAAGGCCATAAACGAAATGCATATCGGCTAAATGAGCAATATTGTTTAAATAATCCATTTTTTCAAACTTAGTGTTTTAAAACTTACAGAAACTTTAACAAAACAACAAAACGTTTAACTGTCACATAATATGTAATTACCAAAACTACTTACTTAAACGTCAAATTCATTTCCTAAGCATTCTTGTGAAAAATGCAAAATAACACTTCACTTCAACACGCATCGATTATCAAATAATCGACTTGAAATTTTCAAGTCCAAATATCTAGAAAATGGTTGCTTAAAGCGACTTGTAACAGGGGTAGCTTTTTCACGTAGATATGATGGAGGAATTGATTTTTTACTGAGAAATGTGCTAGAAGTACGCTCAAAAAAGTTATGAATCTTCAAAAAAGACGTGTAAGTGGCGCCCCTACGACTAAGAGCAATAATAACATCGGGTTCGAATTCAACACCTCAAAAAACTTCTCAATACCAATTTTCGTTTAATTAAGGTGAGTATTTCGAAAGTTATTTGAAAAACACGAAAATAAAAATAAAACTTTAACACCCTTACTTTTGAATCACCATGTATGCTTTGGATGCATTTTCTTAATAGACAACTTATGTAAAAAGTGTGTAAAAGTAAATCCGTCACTATCATCGTGCGACATCACAGAACGATCATTTACATATTTACTCAGGTTACGCTACGCCCCACGATTTATTTCAGTCTGATCAATGCCCTATATTGATGAGGAGAGTGGTGAGATTACTGGTACCTACCTAATTATTTTTTAGCTTTCAGTACCTTGTCTGCATCATTATTATGTTCCTTTACAATAAAACCGTTTAACTTAAACAACATTTCTACTTATTTTATTTCTTCACCAGAATACTAGAAGAAGCACCATCAATGTTTATCCACGTACTTATATTTGGTAAAATGATATAGCGTAACACAACAGAACACTTTCCGTGAGAAAAAATTACTGACAAATTTTACCACAAAAAGATATTTAAATTTTACCTAATATGCCTATTTACTATTATTACAATCCGGCTGTCTAAACTAATATTGGCTGGTATTTATGGCCGAATTTGGCATACACAATGGGATCGACCCAAGTTTTACTGCAGTCATTGAATCGGAACCATTTATCGTGATACAAGATGTATTGTTGCCTTTTTCTTTGTTTTATTTTTGTCTTAATATTGCCATTCTCAATTTCCCAAGTACATACTTCAGATTTTTCCAATACTGATGAATGTGACGAAAACATGACATAAAATGCTCCTTTGCTAAATACAGCACAATTTCGTTGGGATAATGTATACTTTACGTACACAACTCATTTAGGGGGTAGTTTATACCATTTGTGATTATATTTTTGGAAAATCTCGTGCAAAATTTCATTCTCCCATTTCTTTTGAGACATAACCTGTTTTATAATAGGTGTAATCTTCACTGTCTGGGTGCAAAAATAAAAAAATAAAAATTTCTCCTAGGGCAAAAAATAAACTTGACGTATTTTACTGTTTTTTTACTAAGTTTCATACATTGAAAATTATTCAAATATTCAGAGGGTCTTAAGCCATTTGGGATTCAAATTTCTACTTAACACGTTCGCGACGTCATGAGATCCACCAAACACGCAAATTGAAGTATTTTTTATTTTTATGTATTCTTTTTTTCTGGTTCATTTTTCAACTTATAATAAAGAATTATCACAGTTAAACTTGTTTTTTTTTTGTTATTGAGGATTCTTAGGGTGTACCACCGGTGGGTCATGACGGCCCTTGGTAATATTTTTTTCCTAGAGCCATTGTGGTCCACCGGTGGGCACGTAAAATAATGCAATCTATCCAAAGAAAACTACATATTACTTTTGTTCCAGATAGATTGTGACTAGAAAACGGAAATGTCTGCTAGAAGTAGAAAAATTCTAGCAAAAGCGCTAGCTCAAAACTCACCACCGCCACCAATAATTCCCGAACCACAACAGTCATTAGACCCACCTCGTTCACCGCTTCAGACGACATCATTATCTTCTCCACATGATACACAAGAACCCACATCATCATCACATATTTCACATCATTCACCGCTTCAGAAATCATCATTACTTTCTCCACAGGAATCAGAATATCATAAAAACATGTCATTACGGAAAAAAAAACCTCAATCATACACATACTCTTCATACTCTGAATCTGAACCATTTCAGGACTCCGAAGACTCTTTCAGGCCCTCAGATAGTGAAGCTGAAAGTGTTATTGAAAACAGTAATAGCGGTAAGGAATACGATCTAATTAGTTCGGAAGCTGACGATGTGGACATACCACCAGCCGTCAGCACTGATAAATGGGGACCATGCACAATTTCTCCTGTCACTTTCCTGTATAATGGGCAAGGTGGTCTACAGGTACATGATCTGGATTTATCCAAACCTTATCAAATCTACAGACTGTTTATAACCGATGAAATCTTAGACATCATAGTGGAAGAAACAAATCGATATGCGTCCCAACTTATTCGGTCAAAACCACTTCGTCGTCGATCTCTCCTACATCAGTGGAAGGACACTAATAGAATCGAAATCAAAAAATATCTTGCTATATTGCTAATTATGGGCCTAAACAAGTTACCAAAGATGAGGCTTTATTGGTCTCATAACGATATGTACAGAAACGAGCGTATACAGAAAATAATGACCCGCAACAGATTCGACATGATACTGATGTGTTTGCATTTTGCTGATAATGAAGATCCTGTGGCAGGAAATGACAGACTCTTCAAAATAAAGAGAGTTTTAGATCTATGCTGCAAAAATTTCCAAAAAACACAAGTTCCAGACGAGAACATTATTATTGATGAGAGTATGGTTCCTTGGAGGGGACGCCTTGTCTTCAGACAATACCTTCCTTCCAAGTCGCATAAATATGGTGTAAAATTGTATAAAATATGCACGCCCGAGGGTTACACGTATGATCTGAGAGTTTACGCTGGAAAAATTCTCCATTGGAACCAATCCTGAAGGTGAAGGACAAACTTACAAAATTTGTATGGAGTTGCTCAAAGATCTCAAAAATTGCGGCCGAACTCTCTATATAGATAATTTTTACACCAGTGTGAAACTATGTAAAGATCTTCTACAATCCCAAACATATGTCTGTGGAACACTGAGAGCCAATAGAAAGGGAAATCCACAAAATGTCACTAGCAAAAATTTGAAAAAAGGTGAAATATATGGAGAGCAAAATGAAGATGGAATTCGGGGATGAAATGCAAGATAAACGTCCAGTTCTTATGATTAGTTCTGTTCCAAGTCAACTGATCAACTTATTCCAACGGGCAAAAAATCGCCAAGGTGTTGATATCGTAAAACCCCCGGCCATAATTCATTATAATGCAGCAAAAAAAGGTGTTGATGTATCTGATCAGATGTCCTCTTATTATACGAGCCTAAGAAAAACCCTCAAATGGTATAAGAAGGTAATTTTTGAGGTTATTCTGGGAACTAGCGTAGTAAATGCATGGGCAGTTCATAACAAACACAGTATGGGTACAAAGAAAAATATGCTTACATGCCGGGAAGAAATAATACAAGGATTACTGCAAGTAGAAGGCGAAGAAAACAATTTGGATATAGAAGACACAGATAGTGGAGCTGGGGAGAGAGCAACCGACAAGAACGTGAAGCAAGAAAAGCAAAGAAAGCGAGGTAAAAGCAGTCACAGAATAGGGAAATACGAAGGGACTGCAAGGACCAGTAGAAAAAGATGTGTTGAATGCTACAGAAGGATTCAGCAGGAAAATGGTTCCAAAGAGGCAAGAGCCAAAACCCCGAAAGTTCTAACATTCTGCGAAGATTGCGAGAAAAAACCAACGATGTGTCTTAAGTGCTTCAGGAATGTTCACGATTAGGTGTTCGCCATTATGATAATGTATTTTAATTTCCAGTTTTTGTTGAACAGAACAAACTATGTAAAGATCTTCTACAATCCCAAACATATGTCTGTGGAACACTGAGAGCCAATAGAAAGGGAAATCCACAAAATGTCACTAGCAAAATTTGAAAAAAGGTGAAATATATGGAGAGCAAAATGAAGATGGAATTCGGGTGATGAAATGGCAAGATAAACGTCCAGTTCTTATGATTAGTTCTGTTCCAAGTCATACTGATCAACTTATTCCAACGGGCAGAAAAAATCGCCAAGGTGTTGATATCGTAAAACCCCCGGCCATAATTCATTATAATGCAGCAAAAAAAGGTGTTGATGTATCTGATCAGATGTCCTCTTATTATACGAGCCTAAGAAAAACCCTCAAATGGTATAAGAAGGTAATTTTTGAGGTTATTCTGGGAACTAGCGTAGTAAATGCATGGGCAGTTCATAACAAACACAGTATGGGTACAAAGAAAAATATGCTTACATGCCGGGAAGAAATAATACAAGGATTACTGCAAGTAGAAGGCGAAGAAAACAATTTGGATATAGAAGACACAGATAGTGGAGCTGGGGAGAGAGCAACCGACAAGAACGTGAAGCAAGAAAAGCAAAGAAAGCGAGGTAAAAGCAGTCACAGAATAGGGAAATACGAAGGGACTGCAAGGACCAGTAGAAAAAGATGTGTTGAATGCTACAGAAGGATTCAGCAGGAAAATGGTTCCAAAGAGGCAAGAGCCAAAACCCCGAAAGTTCTAACATTCTGCGAAGATTGCGAGAAAAAACCAACGATGTGTCTTAAGTGCTTCAGGAATGTTCACGATTAGGTGTTCGCCATTATGATAATGTATTTTAATTTCCAGTTTTTGTTGAACAGAACAATTCATGTTGAAACAGAATGTTAATTACGTTTCATTTATCAGGTTTTCGAGTAAAAATTTACTTTGATATTCATATGTTGTTTACATACATTTATTACCACCCAATCGAAAAACCACTTTGCACTTGGAAACTTACACCTTTTCTTGCAATATTAAAGTTCCCGCAGTAACCGTAGAAGTTCAGTGAATATATAAAATAGAAGAGACCATGACCCACCAGTGGACACCCACGTTCATTAGTAAAGACCAGGATGACCACCGGTGGGTCACGACGTCGCGAACGTGTTAAATGAATAAATAAACCTGTTTTATGATAGGGGTAGATTTTACCAGTTGCGGCGCAAAATTCAGAAAGTAAAAAACGATTTTCAAGCAAAATGGCCATTTTTTTAGTTAAAACTTTTATAGATAAGAACTATTTAATTATTCAGTTTTATATAGTTTCAACCCCTTGGGATTCGGGCTCTCACATTCACGTCCAAAGAATACTTTTTTGTTTCACACGGAATACTTTCTTGTTTAACAGTATCTGAATAATTTCCCCAAGGATTCCGGAGCCTTTTTTCCCTAAATTACGTAATTGCTCTCTTATGAAAATATCACGCTTCGTCAGTTCTCTTTACGTTTCCACAAAGAAATAACTGCGCAAGAAAGAAACAAACCGTAAGCGACCGTAATATCCAATTTTTATATCATTATATATTTTCGCGCGATTTGACATATCCAACGAGCTTCTCAAAACGCGTAATTATCTCCGAAAAAACGGGCATCGAGCGGCTCTTTTATTCGTTCGAAGTTTTTTCGGGTTAGTCAATCTCTTCGGACGAATGACAAAAGGGCCAGCTGAGCAGTGGCGTATTCAAGTGTGGGGAGAGAAAGTCCCAAATAACCTTCAGACTATATTTTAATTCAAGAGAATTGTAGTCTTGGAAATTCATCTAAACTTTATTTCAAAATTCCAAGAAAAGTCGATATTTCATGAAAAGAAATTTGTTTTCAGTAAGTAGATAATTTGCAAAACATATTCCATAAAAAAATAATATTTCGACGATCGTCAATTTAGAAATATTCCATTATTTTTTGTTTAGGATTTTTCAGAAGTTTCAGTTTAATTAAGTTATTTCTTATAGGTTCATAGATTATTATTTTGAAGAAAGGTTGATTAATAAACGTTCATAATATTTATTCATTTATTTTTATTTGTAACTAGCTGATCCGACAAATGTCTATATTGCCTAAACTTTTTTTCGCAGAAGAATTTATTTTTTCTATGATTTCCCGTTATCCTGTTTTCCCCTTATCCCATTTTCCCTTTATCTCGTTTTCGCGTTTTCCCGTTTTCCACTTATCCCGTTTTTCCGTTTCTCTATATATATATATATATATATATATATATATATTATATATTAAACAAGAAAGCTAACATGTTGAGTCTAATATTAGAAAAACGAACCTAAACAGAGTTCAATATAAATTGAAACAAGTGGTAGACTACAAGCAGAAAACAACTACTTTCCTGGCAAATACCACGCAGAATATTGAACATCTGCCTGAAAATCTAGGCGAATTTCCATTATCTATGAAAATTGATTGCAAATGTTTTCCAATTTATATAGATTACCACCAGTAGAAACTGTTGCTTTCTAGGCATCAGGAGTTCCAAAACTAGTTACTTTTTTCTTTAGGTAGATTACAATAGTAATACTACTCATTGAGTACGTCACCACAACAAGACTTTCTTTCAAAAATTTTTTACGTAAACTCGCCAATCATGGTCCCCAGAGCCCAAATATACTATCAGTTCGAGAGTTTATACAGTGCGTTCAAGTGTGGATTGATTTGTTGTGTAACATATCGATTTATAAGCCTTCAATAATACCTTTCTGAAAAATATTACTCTAAAATGAATTATTTGAAATTACGATGGTGCTGTTAGAAAAACAGCGAATAGAAGTCTTCAATGAAAAATATCCTGATCGAGAACCAATAAGCAAATGGACGGTAAGCAAAATATTACATAAATTTAATGAGATTGGCAATGTTAGAGTTGCAGGCCTACCGTTGCCGAAAACACTCAATTGAATGTATCACTTGGAGTTGAAGAAAATCCTCCAATTACAACTTTATCTGACAACAATGAGATCTGTCGTGGTGCTGTGCAGGAAATTCTAAGAAAAGCCAAATTACATCCATATAAAGTTAAACTTATACATGAACTTAATGAAGACGACTTCGATAGACGCTTGGAGTTTCGTGAAATTATGCAAGAAGTGTAATCAAAATAATGGCTTTGAATTTAATGTCTTATTTTCCGACGAATCAACTTTTTGTATAAACGGTATCGTGAATACGCAAAATTGTCGTTATTGGGCAACAGAAAATCCCAATTGGACGATGGAAGCTTAGACCCAATATCTCCACAAAGTATCTGTGTGGGCTGGGATTCTTAGGAATACCATTGTAGGACCATATTTTTTTGACGGTACTGTGACGGGTGAAAATTATTTGGAAATGTTACAAATTTATGTAGTTTCATATTTAACTGTAACATTTCCAGACATGAATCAACATGGTCGAATAGTTTCTACTATTTGGTTCCATCAGGATGGAGCATGTCCCCATTATGATCGAGTGGTTGGAGATTTTCTCAATGAAACCTTTCCCAATCGCTGGATTGGACGACGCGGTCATACTGAAGGGCCTGCTAGGTCATCAGATTTAACTCCCATGGACTTTTTTCTCTGAGGTTACTTAAAACGTAAGGTGTACATGAATCGACCTACCAATTTGGAAGACGTTAAAGAGAGAATTCGAACTGCAATTCAACGAATTACACCAGAGATGTTGTCAAATGTAAACCAAAACTTCATCAGACGTCTTGGATATTGTCAACTAACCCAAGGAGCTCAGTTCGAGCATTTGTTGTAAATTTGTTATTTGTTTATTTTTACTACTAACTTATGATATTTTCATTGCAAAATAAATAATAAAAAATATGAAATATGGTTTCCTTATACTCAGTATACTGTACTGTACTGTAAATATTACATATGACGTATGTGGTATGGTTGAACTTAAATTTTTGATATAAAAATATACCCTTTCAATTTGAAAAAAATATCGATGACGTCATATCTTGTGGTGGGGAAAAAATCAATTTAAAAAAAAAAGGTAGAAAACTAAAATACAAAATCGACATGTCCGAGCTTCACCTCCGAAAATGATTAACTCGTGAGATAATGGAGCGTTTCCAAACTTTATGAACGCACTGTATATCTTATAGAGTAAGGGATAAATTAATGTTCTACGTAATTTACAATTAATGAGTGAAATCCTGGAAAACGTCAATTTTTTATTCTAAAATGACATTTCTCAAGCATAATTTTATACATTCCCCTTCAACCCCCCAGGAACGGTCATCAACCCCTTCAAAAAATTAAATGAGACGCCCCCCGCGTGTGATAGCTCATTTGAAAGAGTTTTTAATTCCCTATTCAGCAATAGAAGATTTTTTATTTTTTCCACATTTTTTTATTGAAAAAGATTACATTTTCAATGTTACTGAGTAAACAAAAGAACATGAAATATTCCAAATCAAATGTCCAAACTGGGCGCCCGTTGCTTCTTGACAATAATGGAGTGGTTGCTGAAATTCTTCTGGAACATTTTGTATCGTTTCCGGGGTGATTTGATTAATTTATTGCCTTATTCTGCCTTTTAAAACATCGACATCATTTGGTTTGTTGTAGTAGACTTTGGATTTCAAATAACCCCATAAAAATTGTCAAGCGGGGTCAAATCAGGAGAACGGGCAGGCCACTTAATTTCACCGCATCAAAACTTGATTGAGATAGGTTCTTACTTCCATTGCAAAATGTGCGGTAGCTTGTCTTTGATACCAAATATTTCTATCAATTTCATCAGAGTTGTCATCATCTGGGTAAAGAATTCTCAACTCAAGTGATATATTACTTGGTTTGAGTTATGCACACTTGAAAATTTCGGTTTGAAGTTGGTCGATAGTCCTATATATGATTGACACCAGTGGATAGACCAATATGATTTCTTCAGGTGTGCATGCGTGAATGTTTTCATGCATCACATTAACCCTCATCATCTTCCTTACTAACACAGAACTGAATTTAAAAGTGTGAATCGCCGGTTTCGAACAAGGACTGGTGGCTCAATTGGCAGAGCGTTCTACTAGAAATCGAAAGGTCCCAGGTTCGAATCCTGGCCGATCCATATTTTTATTTTTCAGTTCCAGTTTTCATTTTCTCGTCTGAATGCCACAAACTATTTTCATTAATGTTTAAAGTGATATCAAAAGGTAATCCCGATTGAAAAGAGAAATATTCTCAATGATTCCACATCTGATTTATGAACATGTTGTTCATATTTTCAAACAAAGTAATCCCGATGTTATTTTTGTAATTATGTAAGTGTTGTTGTGGCGAATATAGTTGGTCTCCAGTAGTAGATAAAGAAAACATTTTTTTTCTTATATAATCATCTTTTCGTAATATTCCAGAAAAAAACTGTTTAGTTTTTTAAAGTGCTGTAAACTGTTAGAAATATATCGGGGGAGACTTTAGTCCTCCTTTGTCCCATGGTTACGCTACTGCGATTGAAGTATGGGAGGAGGCGCGGGCCCCGAGGTGGTCTCCAATTATAATATTATCAAGTTATTGGAGAGAGACACTCTAATTGTCACTTTGGTTTCCAATTAACTCTGACGCAACTCTCTTCTCGAACATCCCCAATTTCTGAAGGGCTTTATGTACGTTTGTTAAAATGTTTTAACTCCAGTTAGTCGCTTTAAATGGCATTGTCACGGGTCCATTAAAAATTCGACGATAGGAGGACAGCCTTAACGCAGCAATGAAGTTGGTGGGATATCTTATTTGTGTGAAATCTGTAGATGAGTTTTATAATATGGACCAATAAGTATTCTTCCCACCATTTTGAAGATTTTCGAGCGAATAGTATGCAGATTACTGAATTGTATTTTGGATGAAAGATACATTCTAGCGATGATGTAGTAAGGACACTGCACTTGTTATCAAAGCTTAGTACCAGAATCAATGTATTACTAACCTATAGTAATGCCCTCTACACCATTGATAGCAGTCTGCTGCGTCGTAAAATGCGTTATATCGGAATGAGCGAATATGTGGTATTTTTTATTCGAGAATAGCTAACCGGTCGGAAAACTCAAGAAGTTCTTCAAGGTTGCATATTGGACCCATTCTTATTTTAGATTTACAGAGCTCATTTTTCACGATTATTTGATCTTTCTGAATTAGCAGCTGCTTCGGATCAAATGATACAATATCGAAGGGAGGTGCTTGGAAAGTAATATCAACTATATGAAAATTGAATATTGTCATTAATCAGATGGATCAATGCTGAAATTGAAATTTGGAGGGACCTGTCTAGGGAAATTTAAAGAGGTTACTAACTTTCATTGGCCAGGAAAATAGTTGTTTTCTGCTTGTAGCCTACCACTTGTTTTAATGTATATTGAATTTTGTGAAGAGACTGTAAGTCCGTTTTTCTGATATTACACTTCACATGTTGGCTTTCTTGTTTAATATATAAGCCTAGTCGGGCATACAGCTATTCCTATCATAGAATAATAGTTTTCGGAGTGTTTTTTTCTGTGATAAACCGTGTTCATGTTTTCATTTGTGTTGGGTTCCGCTTCAGCCAGAGGTCTTCGAATTTCTGAGTGCTGATTACTCCCTACTGACGAGGACCAAAAGCCTGAAATCGGTATACGGATTGTTAGGCGGACCTGACACAATTTAAACATAATCAAGATTATCAGAAGGAAACATTTGCAATCAATTTCCATTGATAATGGAAGTTTGCATAGATTTTCAGGCAGATATCATCCAATATTCTGCGTGGTATTTGCCAGGAAAGTAGTTGTTTTCTGCCTGTAGTCTACCACTTTATATTTGAGTTTGTGAAAAGACTTTAAGTCCGTTTTTCCAATTATACACTTCACATGTTGGCTTACTTGTAAAATATATATATATATATATATATATATATATATATATACAGTGTCCGTCATAAAGTTGGCTACATATGGGAAAAACACTTGTTATTGAAATTTCTGAAAAACTCTAAATGGCGGTTTCTGCATGTCTGACAACTATAAAAATCCGTTGCGACATTATATCAGGTGACATCAGATTTGGCGGAAATTTTAAAAAAAGTTGTCTGTGGTGCCGAAAAATAGGTCAAATTGACAAGATATCGAAAAAATTTATTGAGAAAATGTATTTGGAATCCAACGAGGACTCCATGTACCAATTTAAAACCAGATAAACAAATCAAAAATAACGTTTTATTCCTCTACCCTTACTAAAAAACATTATACATTCTTGTTTTAACTTTAATAACTTGAATCACATACGTTTGGGTCAAAACTAATCAAATATTTGTGGAATAGACATTTTGCGGGAGATAAATTATGAAAACACGATTTAGTCTTGTCACTAGGTGTAGTCATGCCCTGTATATTGATGCACATGAGCTTATTCAATATTCTCAACCCCTAAATAAAATCGGTAAACCAACTAATATTTGTAATTAAAACTTAATAATACATTATTCATCCTAATTGAATTTAGTATTGTTTAGGTGGATGTGGAAAAATAAAAAAAACTCAATTAACAAACAATATACAAATTTTCAATATTCTACGTGACCACCTTCGCGCTCCATACATAGAATTGTTCTGGAAAACATTTCTCGGCGAACATTTTTCAACATAGTTCTGTTGATCAGATAAAACAAGAATGTATAATATTTCTTAGTAAGGATAGAGAAATAAAATGGTATTTTTGTTTTTTTATTATTCTGGTTCAAAATTGGATTCCAAACACATTTTTTCAATAACATTTTTCGCTATCTTGTCAATTTGACCAATTTTTCGGCACCACAGACTTTTTTTAAATTCCCGCCAAATCTGAGGTCACGTGATATAAGTCGCAACGGATTTTTTAGTTGTCAGGCATGCAGGAACGAACCGCCATTAAGAGTTTTTCAGAAATTCCAATAACAATTTGTTTTCCCATTTGTAGCCAACTTTATGACGGACACTGTACAATACAGGATTATTTTTTTCCAGATATATTTGTCTTCCAAAGTAATCTTGGTTATAATCATGTAAGACATAAATATGTTGTTCTATAACAATGTTCAACAAACTACCCAATGGAATAGAGCTAACGGAAAGTATCAGATAATACAAAATAATTAATTTGACGTACCTCTACCTTGTACAATCGATGATTAACTTATTAAAAAAATTTAACCACCAGTTTATTGTCAAGTCTCTCTAAACTCATTAAATTGGACATCAATAATCATTTTGGTGGGGCCAAAGACTGTTATCCAGAAATCAGCATGGATTCTGTTGAAATATGGGAAATCTGCTCTATGTGATTTTCAAAAATGTCTTGTAGACAATCTTGATGAAGGAAAATATGCTCTTGGTCTCTTTATCGACTTTTCGAAAGCTTTTGACCTAGTCAATCATAGTATCTTATGTAACAAGTTAGAATTGTATTGAGTTTCCTGGGGTATCGAAGATATTATTCGCTGGTCGGAAAAAAAATTGTATTATTAAATCGTGACAAAACAGTCACAGTATTTTTTAGGCGCTCCAAACAAAGGCCACTCGTGTTATTCGAAAATACAGATAAAGAAATAACTTGTAGTGATAAAGTAAAACTTTTAGCAGTAACTTTCGACAAACATCTGCAATGGGCAAATCATACAGAATTATCCAATAAGATGAGGAGCAGTTGCTGCAGCATAAAATATATGAAAAATCACTGTAGCAAAAATGTCTTGCTTACGCTGTACTTTGCACACTTCCACTCACACATGAAGTATGCTATTTTGAATTGGGGAAACAGGGCCGGTATTAATCGAATTTTTATTCTTCAAACGTACGCAGTTATTGAAAGAATTGATATTGTCGACAATACTTTACATCTCTTGGTATATTAACAGTTTACAGCTTATATACAGAGTGGCCACTTTTTTAATGGGATTGTATTGGTAACTTTTAAACCATAAGAGTTAGAAGGTCCGTCAAATGGAGAAAAAGTTGCATTCATAGAAGCATTGTCAAGCAGTTCAAACAAATCGAGATTATCAGGGCCGGTTATTGAGATATCATAAGAAAAGTAAATTCTGTCATTTTGATTTTTCTTTTTTTTCCCACTTTATTTCGAATATTATCAGAAAATGTCACAGGAGTTTTTTATTCGACAGTAAATTATCCTCAATTTGACATGATCAGATTTCGTATCCAACGTTTCGTACGCTCTGGGCCACCCTCAACCTCTTTTTTTTCAATACGGACCTGCATATTTTATGACACTGTTCGAAAAAATGGACAGTTTTCGAGATATGGAGCTTTTAAAATGGATTTTTTCCATTTTTTGCGGTATTTGCTCATCAAGCGGAGAGCTCTCATTTCTGGTTGGGATGGAATTTGGATGTTCGGCGCCCAGAACCCGGCTGAGAAATGGTCTTCCTCAGTTATATTAGGCACCGCCATCGATAATTTTTCATACACTGCTCCACACTGGCTATGAAATGAGCTTCAAATCCAAGATCTTCCATACATCTTTTCATGCTACAAGATAACGCCAGAATAATTCACATTTTCAAGAATATTTTGGGTATTTTTTGAAGAGAGACCATAATAATTGAATCCGAATATATCTGATGTCCAATAATATCAAATATGTTTTCCAAAATGTTCATAACGAGGCTCAGCGCGGTGCAATGGGGGAAAATCATAATCAATATCCTCAGAGATAACAATTGTGATCACTATGTCATTTACATATGATATGTGATTTGTTTCTCACAAATCTTGATAATCTGACAATGGGGTGTTGAGACATTTTCCTCAGAATGGCTCGAAATGAATGAATTCATCTCACAGACAATGTGAAAATGTTTGTTCGTGAAAATGTCTGCATCTTAGATACCTTAAAGTACTTTCCAGGTGTTGGAAGCAACTTTCGATAGTTGAAAATACTATATTTTTTAATGAATGTTGCATTATTGTTATTATTATTATTATGAATGTTACTCTTATTATTATATTGTTTTTGATTGATCTGCTCATTCATTTTGCCAACGATCATATTAATATATAGTATTCATTCGTATGTGTAAATTTTAATGCAACATTTATTAAAAAATCTCTAGTCCATACTCTAACCATCTAAGCTATCGAATACAGGTTTCACTGCGTTTCGAAGATAAGCTTTTTTCTAGAATTTAATGTTAGTTGTTGTGGGAATGGATTATGAAGGTGAGAGATCTCATGTACTATCAGTGGCCATCAAGATCAATTTTATCTTCAGGCGCAGATCTCCGACCACTTCAGCGCCTGATCCCTGACTGAAGCAGTCAATCCACGGCGACGTTAGGAAAAGGTAAAATTGATGTTGATGGCCACTGATAGTAACATGAGATCCCTTACCTTCATGTTCCATTCCCACAGCAACTAACATTAAATTCTAGAAAAAAATGGATCTTCGAAACGCAGTCTTCGATAGCTCAGATGGTTAGAGTATGGACTAGAGATTTAAAGGACGCAGGTTCGATTCCTGCTCGAGGATGGTATTTTAAATTTAAAAAAAATTGTCTACAATGCCGCAATTGTTATTTACTTATAAAGTAGAACCAGAAATCTAAGAAGAAGCCGACGACCCTCATTATTACCTATTGTTCGAAATATATATAAGCAATAAAAGTGTGTGTCCCTTCAAAGATTCCCAGTTCGGATTAAAATGTCTCATGAAATAGTTTGGCATTTCAATAATAGGTGGCTCTCCATTATATTTGGCTTTTGTCGTCAGTTTTGTATTTAAATTTATTTGATAATAAAAAATCTCGTTAGGTTGATTTAGAACCCTTGGTGAGGATATGTTTGAATGTGTGTAAATAATAAAATTTACTTACCTGGCCACCGGACTTTTAGTATCAATGGGCTATTAACGAGATTATAGCGATAATGGTCTATTTACGGATACAAAATAAATAACCTACCAGATTTGGAAAACAAGACTGTTTTGAGAACTGACCGGTTTCCAATTTCAGAAATAAAAGGGGGGAAAGTTAAACAACATTTAGTTATTATCTACCTAATATTCCGTTGTGTCAGTTGCGTCTATTTTAAAGTGTCTATTCGATTTTTGTGTCGTGAAAAATGTGGCGTCTATGGGCTCATCCTGAAGCTAGTACTCAAACTGGTGGTCGTAGTACCGCTAGTCGACAAATGTCACACCCTCATGAGAAACAAATTATATTAAATGTTTATACTTCCCTTCTGGAACGTGGAATGTCCAAGGATCAAGCTGTGCAAGAAAGTGCTTCTTTCACAAAAACACGGTATTCTGCAGTGTTAAAAATAGTAAGTAACCCTATTTTAAAAAGAAAGAAACGAAAAGAACTGGCGGTTCAAGGAAACTAGATGGCTGTGATGTAGATATTATTCGAAGAACAATATATGCCTTGTATAAAGAGCAAATTGTGCCTACATTAGATATTTTAATGCAACGGCTTGAAAAGAATGAAGCTGGTATCCAGTGTTGCAAAGAGACTTTCAGGAAGTCCCTTTCACAAAACGGATTTAAATTTAAAAAACTCACTAGTACCAGAAAAATCATAATGGAATCTGTGCGCCTTAAGAAATGAAGATTTGAATAATGATTGGCAATAAACGATTTTAGAGAATATGGTAGAACAGTAGTGTATTTGGATGAAACTTGGTACGATACACCCGATATTCCAAACAAAAGTTGGGTAGACTCATCTGACTTGTGCCAAACTAATGCGCCATCTAATAAAGGAAAACGCATTACGATAATTCACGCAGGAACCGAAAATGGTTTTATACCAAATGCGTTGTCTTTATCGGCAAAGAATATTAAGGACTGTTTAGTCGATTATCATGATGATACTACAGCCGAATTATTTTATTTGAAGACTGGTTCCAAAATAAACTCATACCAAATATTCCACCCAACAGTATTATCGTCATGGATAATTCTAGCTACTACAGTCGAAGACTAGATAAAGCACCATGTTCAAATGACACCAAAGCCACTATACAAGAATATATGTTAAATAATGATATGTACTATGAGGAAAAGTACACAAAAAAACAGTTACTAGAAGTTTTACGCAGTTATTCGATAAAAACATTTTTTTTGTGATTCATTGGCTGAAAGCTTGGGACATACGGTGCTCAGACTTCCTCCTTATCACTGTTTGTTTAACCCAATTGAACATATATGGCAGCAGCTTAAGTCAGCAGTTCGAGGAAATAGTACTTCTCCAACCTTAAGTTCAACTGTGGAAGCTCTTATTCAAACAGAAACTGCAAACATTCCTGATAGCAGCTGGGCCAAGTGTGTTTTCCATATTAAAAATGTGGAAAAGTCATATATGGATATAGAAAAAAATCCCAAAGAAAAGTTCATTATCAATTTAGATGACAACAGTGAAAGTGAAACTCATCTTCGTGAGTAATTTTGTTTATAAATACCTCTTATCGAGAAACTGAACTTTTTATAAAGTATAAAGTTTGACATTTTACATTAATTAAGTATATCATATATTATTAAATAATATAATTAAATATGTATATATATATATACATATATTATCATATATTATATATAAATAAACAATTCTCAATTATATTCAAGCGATTTTTCTCAATAATTTAACCCAATATCATTATACCTACCTATAAAACAAAATTTAATGGCTAGGGCAGGTACAACTCTGCGTAGAATCCACCGCCTGCTGATTACCGACCTTCTTAGATTTCTGGTTCTACCATACAACTATTTTATTTATATTTGTTGATTTGGACTTTGTCGACAAAATGTTATCATTTTAGACAATGCGAAATTTCAACGTTCAAGTAAAAATTAGACCGTGCAATCAGATTTAAACAACATCTAAAAAATACTGAAATTTTTCTCAGTAGTTCCTCATTCCTATTTTGATTCCTTCTACCAGAGAAAGAAGCGAGCCAGCTCCAGGACTAACCCTGTATACAAAACTGGTGACGTCATACGTCATAATACCTTCGGCCCTCGAAGCATTTCCCCAAAACACCTGAAGCATCGAGTGCCTAGCGAAACAAGTGCGAAAAACTTCCTTATACCACTACGGCATCGGCTACAAAACAAACGACGATCAAGATTGGTAATAAGAATTTCGATATCGATCTGGCATGCGCAGAACACTCACACACGCACACATACACAAGCTCTTTTCGGTCTAAAACAACGCTATGTAAATTACCACCCAATTCCGGGAAAGGCTCGTTCACAAAGCGTTCCCCTCTCCCGCTTCCCCCGACGGTCCTTTACCCCCCGGGGGAGACTATCCGTCGGACTGGCGGGTAATGTGTTTGCTTGCCGTTTGATATTATAGCACGCAAATATTTTAATTGTGAATGGGGACGGGTGGAGGGGGTTGCGATATCTGTGGAAGGGTCTGTGAAATGGTATACAAGGTGTTGAATTGTTAGAAATATATAGGGTGTTCCATGGACGTTATATGAAATGGACTGGCCGTCACGTAACTTTAACTTTCAGTGCCTTGCTGTAATTTTTTTAAAATTGATTTAATGCATTTGTAAATGAAAGTTCAGTTCACTGACTTTTCCACGTTTTGTCTAGTATTCGAAATGGTCTCGAAAATGTAGTTCAAATGGCGGTAACTAGTTCGTAGACAAATAAAGTTTCAAAATGAATTAAAGGACAATCGATACTTATTTTGCTGCAATGCAGAAAAAAAAAGAGCGCGTGTAACTCAGTACACCTGATAGAAGTGAAACTTCTTTGGCGATCTAAACCGCGACGTGTAAGTATTCGCTGTGTGCAAGACTGGTAATGCCCTCTAGTGACTCGATAGCTCAAAGTTTCCTGTTTTATTTCCAATACTCACTATGTAACAATTTAATTTTTTTTATAATTTCTAAATAATCTACCACGATGTAACAATGTTGTGCTCACTACTAGTTCCAGATGAATCAAAGTTTTTTCTGTCAAAGAAAAAAGTAAGTAAATGATAAAAAATATGTGTATTGATACGATAGTTCACCGCATTTGGAGGTTATCCATGTAAAGTTATGACATTGTCTGAATGATATTTTGAATATCATAAAGTAATGCTACTTCTGTGTACTTTTAGGTACGGCAAGTAATGTGCTTGCTCGTTAGTTTATTAAGGTCGCAGGTTCATAAGGTCTTGAGAACATAAAAAAGTGAGGGAGCCAAGTAGTTTAACAAATTAAAAAAAGTACCCATATAACCCTGGCTAGCTTAACCTGACGGGAAACCACTAAATAACATCAGATTCAACGCAAAACTATTTAATGAAATTCTCAAATAATATAATAATCAGAAAAGGAATGAGGTTCACAATGTACCTGAATATGGATCCCACTTTTACTCTTGCAAGGATGTAAGAACGTTGAACGGTCCCTAAATAATACAAACACGTTCAACACTCTCAAACACGTAGAATTGTCAACAAAATATTGGGTATTGCTTATACAGTACAAGTAACGATGTTTACTCTTAGTACTTGAACTGCATTACATTTAACATTAGTTCATATGTAAGGCCAATTGCTTTTGTCAGTTCGTGAAAATTAAAACACAAATTAATAATCCTCTGCGAGGTACTTTGTCCTGATAGAATGCCGTGTATGAAAACAACTCGAAGACATCAAAAGTATCTCTGTCTCTGTTCATAAGGCTGATTGATCAGTTTACAACACCGTCCAGGCGTTCCTGAACTCGCAGTTTAAGTTGCTATTTGCTTTTCATGATGGGCTAACACCGTCCCACGGAACTTGGTTAATACTTTTACTATCCACTTCTAGACGATCAAATAGAAAACGGAAAAAATCTCAAATATTTACGAATGAAAACCTCACGTCACGGAATTAGAGATTGAAATATCGTGGAATAACAGAACACTTATCTCTTTGCTGCTGTTTTTGTGATGCAGTTGGAAATGTATGAAATTTACACGTACTAATTTTGCAATCGACTACACAGCAATGCGAGGGCACATTGTTATTATACGTATGTTGTTATTATATGTATATTGTTATACGATAATATTAATGTTTATTCATCTGAAGTATGGTACAATATTTTTAAGTGATTTGTGAATAACAGGGAGACCTCATAAATTGAAAGTTTTCAGCTTGTGCTTGTGATTACCAGGATCATTACCTACTTCTGCCACCATGGGCGCTATCATAGTTTCATCTACCCCCTCCAGCATAATGCACACAGCGAATAGGCAGGGAGCAAGTTCCATAACCTTTTTTCTGTCCAAGCAATCGACTTGATTGATTGACTTGATACAGGATGTCACAAAATAAGATAAACAACTTAAGTTCTCTTGTTTATTGTCGATATAACGCAACTGAGTTTCTCAGACTTATCTGCAATAGTTTTTGACTTATGTCAATTTATTTGTCAAAATAGCGTCTTGCATAGACCTTCAGAACTATTCAAGATAACTCAAACAACTTTTTTTCAGTCAATTCCTTAGCCCTCGAGCACACGTGTTGGTGTGGATTCCACCCAGGCAATATGTTTTTAGCTGATAAAACGCGAAATTAAATAATGCTGAAATTATAACTCTGTAAACCTTTCAGTCAGCACCTCCCTTTCCGAATGGCCAAGGAGTTAATTCTACTAATTTATTATTTTTTATTTTATGTTTTTAGTGCTTTTGTTTGGTTGTTATTTATACCCGTGACATCTTATAAAGTGTATCTTAGTTGTTTTGCAATTGGTTTCGGTGCAAAATGGATGACTCCACGCGAGAAAAAGAAAAACTTCTCAGCCAAAGCGGCTATTACTAAAAAAATCAACTATGTGACGCCCCAAAAGTTGAACGGCACGTGCCTTGGGAGAATGGGGTTATTTCGAAATATACAATGTTTAGGGCTACTTTGACTTTTTTTTTGACAGCTGTCAGTTGTTGACTGTTCTGGATACAGTTTTTCAAGGGCTTTCAACTGACAAATTGCAAGTCAAGTTCCGTGCGATACAGGTGAGATGACCAGAGATATCTAGCTTGGCCATATCGTTGATTTAGAGTAGAAAGAGAATGGGACCCAAGACTGAGAAACTCCCCGTACAATTTTTTTTATCTCAGAAGTACTGTTGCCTAGTCCATTTTTTTATTTCGATCGGTAAGTTAGGATCTGAACCAGTCTAGAGCTGTTTCGCGAAGACCGTAATGTAAGAGATTTTTTCCTAGTATCTCATGACTTATACAGTCAAAAGCCTTGGAGAGATCAAGGAATTGACCAAAACATGTTTTTAATGTAAAAAAACGTTGTGTGCTCTTTACTTAATTTCCATAATGATATTGAGATAACTGATGTTAAGCGTCTCACGCGTTTTTTACATAGGACGAAATTTTTTTGGTCAATGACTTTATTCCTATTATTTTTAAATTTTAGGCTTTATTGCTATATAAGCGTGTTTTTTAGTTTTTTTGAATTATAATTTTTAATCTCATGAATTGCAAAACTATACCCATTGGATGAACTGTAATCCACCTATGTGAAACTATAAGCAAAATATCACGCACAAGCTCCAAAAGCTTCTGTGATCTTCCTTTATGTTTATTTTCAAGGCTTACTGAACTATTATACATTATGAACATTTGGAAATAAACCTGATCATTATTATTATCATAGTTGTACCCATACTTTGTACGGAACTGGCCAAACTCAGTCTTGACCGCTTGTTTCAACAATAGGCGGGATCACCAATTTCTGGAAAAAACACCACAATGTCCAAAAGGATGAGAAAAGTGGTTGGATTTTTTTTTCAAAGTAGTTTTTTCAAAAAAAAAATGTTCCTTTTTGAACACTGTGGAAACCGCGCAAGGATGTGACGTAACAAGTTCAGATCTATCGCCGAGACAGTAATATAATTACAGAGTTGCCAAGCGTTAGTCATAATATTTTTTTACAATGTGAGCGGGCCGAAAAAATAATGACATAGCACTCGGTATACATACAAATTATTCAAGAATAACTAAATCAAGAACAGCGAAGTCTTCATTTCAATATAACACATGCTGACACAAGTTCTGTTTCATTCATAGGATGAAACAGAATAACATTTCCTCAGAAGTTCCGCAAAATAGTGACACTATTGGGAAAATGCCAAATCAATGGACTTATGACGTCAAAAGAAGCGGCAATAACGCTGTGTTTGAATGACTAACTGAATTTTAGAGCAGCGTTTATTAGAATATTACACAATACCTTCTAGGAAAAACTATGCATACATAATATTGTATCACTATATTTCAACTTCAAGCACCTATGAAGCAAATTTGCGAGTTTGTGATCTCGCTTATTCAGTTTTCGTCTCAGCTGATCGGGTTCTCTGGAACGGTATCGAGTGTCAGTTTCTCTAGCAAAAATAACACAATAACTGACATTTCTGTGGTGTGGAAGGGAAATTTATTTTCTATTAATTTTGCCTCGCCCTCTTGGATCCATATGGTCTGTTTCCACATCTAATTAGCCGCTAGTTGACAAGAAACAACAGTGTGACAGACCCTCATTAGCAATGTTATGACAGCCAGAAGTAACAACATATTGGCGGTAATGGCGCCAAGATTGGTTTTATTCTATATCGGGTTACGACGTCCGACTTCCGTTCGAA
Organism: Gonioctena quinquepunctata; assembly: GCA_018342105.1. NCBI lineage: Eukaryota > Metazoa > Arthropoda > Insecta > Coleoptera > Chrysomelidae > Gonioctena > Gonioctena quinquepunctata. The sequence continues at coordinate 430,743 of JAFIRS010000364.1, read as the reverse complement.
TGTGTTTCAGTTTTTTGTCATCACCGTATATTCGTTTGCTGGACAATCAGTGTAATATTTTTTGAACTGTTTCAGTAGGCCATGTACTATCTGAAATATAATATCATTTAAATGGAAAAAATGCCAACTTTGGAAAGTTACTTTCAATTCTCATTGGTTATCGACTATACCGGTTGTCAACGAATCTATTAGACAAGTCATAACTTCTAGAATATTAGGTGTATCGAAATGAGATTAGGTATAGTTAAATGGTATGTAAAGAGGAGAGTTTCTGCATATTTTTCACTTTCCGGTCACTTCCGTTTTCACCGGAAATGGCTCTGGCTTTGAATTTTTAAATGGAACACCCTGTATTTTTGGATTTTTGAGACAATTCTGGATCAGGATGCGACATTTTGATAAGTTTTACGACGACTTAATTTTTTTAGAGTCACTTTTAATATTGCATCTAGGTAGCCATGATCGGACGTAAACTAATCTGAGGACCTCAGGTGATGTCAGAAAATTACAATGGCAAAGTTTTAGTGACTAGTATGATGAATAGAAATAAGATAATTGGATTAAAAATTGGAACATAAATTAAATATTACCTACTAAGGAAAATACTGGATAATAATTTATTTACTTTTGTCAAGTGTTCCATGATGCATAATATTTTGCATTTATTTTTATCAAGTCTCCTTTGGAAAACAAAACACATAAGCTGCATAAGCAGACAGTAAAAGTTTCTTAATTTTCGTTAAATTTCAGTTTAATTTTTCTTCAAAATAATGTATACTCCAAGTGAAAAAGTAGATATGTTATTAATATTTGGATAATGTCATAGACATTGGAGGAATGCTGCTGAGTTGTATGCTCAGAGATATCCCAATCGGCAACATCCAGCCCATCAGTATTTTCCGTATGTTGAGAATCGTTTTAGGCAAGAAGGAAATCGAGAGGCGGAACAGAGGTTTATAAAAAATGAAGAGACTGAGATTAACGTTCTTGCTATGGTTGAGGTTGATAAAACGGTTTATTCAAGATAAATTAGTGAAAAATGCAGATAAGTCACGAATCTGCAAGAAAAATACTGAAAAAGCACGGATATCGAGCATTTAAATATAAGTTACATCAACATTTGTATGCTGACGATGGCGATAGACGGGTAGTTTTTTTTGTGATTGGCTGCTTCAAAATCAAAGAGTTAACCCAAGTTTTATCAACTTTATTCTATTTGCCGACGAATCACGATTTACAAATAATAATCAACATGCAATGAGAGAAGGCAATTTTCAAGAAATGTTTGGCGTCAGTCTGGGTTGGTATCGTTGGGCCAATATTAATTTCAAGGTCAGTTAACAGGGGTTAGGTACTTGGGTTTTCTTCAATATGAAATCGAGGATCATCTTAATAATCTACCTTTAGCAGTTTTACGGCGAATTTACTTCCAACAAGATGGAGCACCCCTCATAATACCAGAGAAGTTCTTAATTACTCAATAGAGTACTTTAATAATCAAGTTATTGCAACCAATGGTCCAGTACACTGGCCTGTTCGGTCACCGGATCTCACTGTGCTCGATTCCTTCATTTGGGGATATGTTAAAGAAAAGGTTTACTATGCAACAGCCCCAGCCTCTCTTGAAATCTAAGAGAAAGAATTAGAAGAAGTATAACGCCTCAAATGTTACGAAACCTGTTGAGAGGAACAATTGAACGAGCTGAAATGTGTCTTGAACAAGGAGGAATGCACTTTGAGAATTTACTACGGTGAAAGTAAATAAATGATTATCCATGGCACTTGACAAAAGTAAATAAATTATTATCCAGTATTTTCCTTACTAATATTTAATTTTTTTTTTTTAATCCAATCGCAAATAAATTAGTATCGTTAATTCGTCAAAAAATCCTTTTTTCGGAAAGTGCTGTAAAAAAATGGTCGCCATTTGAAAAATAATAATTAGACACGAAAATGTAATTTTGTCTTATTACTATCTATCATACTAGTCACTAAAACTTTGCGATTGTAATTTTCTGACATCACCTGAGGTCCTCAGATGAGTTTACGTTCGATCATGGTCACCTAGATGCAATATTGAAAGTGACCCTAAAAAAAATGAAGTAGGCGTAAAAACCCATTGAAATGTCACATTCTGATCCAAAATTGTCTCAGGAATCCAAAAATGTTACAATCTACAGGGTGTTCCATTTAAAAATTCAAAACGGGAGCCATTTCCGGTGAAACCGGAAGTGACCGGAAAGTGAAAAATATGCTGAAACTCTCCTCTTCACATACCATTTACCTATTCCAAATCTCATTTTGATACACCTAATATTCTAGAAGTTATGTCCTGTCTAATAGATTCGTTACCCGGTATATAAATAAATAAATTTCAATTTTTTCAGTACATTTTTCAAGTCCTGATTTGGTGTACACTAATACTTCATCAAAAATGCGCGATGAATTAGTAAGGTACACGAATCAAACCTATCAAAATTTATAATATAAATTTTTAAATTTCCAATAAATAGAAACAAAATTTCACCAAAATCTAACAAACATAACAAAACAGTTGAAATTATGGATTCAGGTAGTTGAATGTATGTATCCATTAAGCTATTCTTTACCATACCGCGGCCCTAAAAATAAAAATAAAATCCAAAAACTTTTTTAATTTTTTTGTTTTTACCTGTAACTGCAAAAGTAATGGAGATTCAGAAAAATGTTTGTTACAAAAGTTATAGCTCGTGATTTTTTCTATGGAAATGGTATCGATCAAAATTTCGATATTTCGGACTTTTAGACATAATACAATTGTTACTTTACAACAATATCAAAATACGTAATTTTTATGTCTATAAAGTATGTATTCCTGGGTTAACTAGGAAATACTCTTTTCTTTGATATTGGATCCAAAGCATGACTCAAAAATCGGACTGAAATAGACCCAAACCGTTCTTATTCTATTGACTCGAAAATAACAGTTTTTCGATGGATTTTCTCTTCAGTAAGGACATTTTTTAACTTAAGCTAACTACATAAGAGAGTATGTTTCTTCGGATTGAGAAGATTTGACAAATGTGGCCAACAATTTTGGGAGAAACTTCAGAAACTCACCATTATCTCATTAACATGCAATTTTCCGTGTAGTGAAACGAGGAGGGGTAGAGAAAAGTTGAGAAGAGAGATCGAGATCAGGCAATTCAAATTACAAAAGTACAAATTTCTTTATTACTTATCATAGAGCAAAAGTTTCATAAGAAACTCCCCATGGGTGCAGTTTTGGAGCAATACTCGTTTTCATGATAAAGAAGAGACGAACGATCATTGACCAATAACGATAAAAATATAACAATCCTTGTGTACTTTTTATACAGTTGGCCAAGTTAAATTTGAATTTCCAATAGGCTATAGAAACAAAAACTCTGTCAAATTACTAAAGAAGCAGACATTTTTAAGTATCTTTCTTCAGATATGTCTTTTTTGCCCGCTGAAAATGTAACATGTTAGGCATATTTTATCAGTTGTAGTACCGTAACATGAAATGCCGATAAATGTTATATTTGTAACACATATAACAACGATAAGTGCGAGCAGTCGACCACGTGAAAAGAAAAAAATAGTGCCATGTTTTTAGAACAGGAGGAATGCGCGTGTTTCGGAGCAGCGCCGTAAGACTGCCAGCCACCGCGCACTGATTTTATACCTGAGTTCTACGCCCTTTCATTTTTATTTCCGTTACAATAGACCCATCCCCACGGCATACATTCGTTACTATACTCCAAGGTAAAATTTTCAGAAACAACAAAGATATGGATTGATTTGTTGAAAATATGAACAGGATGTTCATAAAATCAGATGTGGAATCATCTGCGACTGAAAGATAAATTTTAGTCACTATCTTCCATCGTCAAGATAACCTCTTGTGGGGTATTCATGTTGAAAAGGGAAACATTCTCAATTGAATATTGACAGAAAGATTTTTCTGTGAATTGAAAAATCCACGATAAAAATGAAGTTATTTTTTGTGAATGTCTAACAGAAAACAACTACTTCCCCGGCTAAAGCCACGCTGGACATTGAACTACATCTGATAGTTATTTGAAAAGGCCCTAACTCAAAATCATTTTTACGTGGATTTTCAATTCACAGAAAAATCTTCTATCAATATTCAATTGAGAATGTTTCCTTTTCGATATGGATTCTTTCTAAAAAAAGGCGGATTCTGTACATATCTCCAAGAATTAGAAATAATTCAGAAAGTACAATACGTATTCAAAAAATTTGAATGCCATTCGTGAGGCCATATTTCAGTGTACTCATAAACCATCTGATTAGTTTCTTATAAGGGGCGTTATTGATTAAATCATCAACTGTACCAAAAAATTTAAGGTTACTCTTTATCAAGAAAAATACCCCCGAATTACACGTCAAAATACTTTCTTCCAACAAAACCGAGAGTAATCCGGAAGAGCACAAAGCCTCAAGGAATTAACGTGGCAATGATTTCTTACGAATTTATTAACCAAAATATGTACTCACTCGCAGACATTTAATCGGAAATCTTTGAACATTCTTTGGATTTTGTATGAACTTCTAAACTCGTCTGATGTGAAAGATGGGAGTTTTTCTACATTTCATGTGATTTGGACTTTTTTAAGTTGCTCTTAGTAACGAGGAACATCGACTGACTAGTCCGATTATATGAAAATTGGGGCCATTTTTCGTTTCCCCGCAATTTCACCCGGACGTTAGACTACAGGTTTATCTCCCTAACGACATGATTTATCGCAAAATTTATATGAAATATTTTTGTAGAAAAAATAACGAGCAACTTCTATGCCAGACATTTTTTCATATCTCCAATACTTCTAGAATTGTAGCTCAACATATGAAAATTCGCAGAATTTCTTGTTTTTTTTTTTAGTTTTAGCGCTGTGGCATGGTAAAGAATTGCTTAGTGGATACTTCATACTTTTGAATTCCTGAATCCAGAATTTCAGTCGTTTTGAATTTTTTGTTAGGTCAATATCCCTATTGACCGGCGTAAATCTATCACAAGTAAAGCCAACAGGCAAGAAATTGGTACGATCAACCTCATACTGCATAATTTCTCGTCGCTGTAGTCTCAGGACTACTGACCCAAAAATACTCACGGCCAGCGTTACCAACTACTCACATGTTTTTTTTTGTTGTGTGGCACCTTCATTCATCCGATGCACAGAGGACATTTGATATCTGTTCATTCAATGAAGAAATGAAGAGAGAAATAAAAACATTCCACAACATATACGTGAACCCTCGAGGAATTTTCATTGTTCCTTGCATAATGTGGGTGCGATTCTTTGGCCAACATCTTTTGTTGAATGAATTGGATCATTTTACAGAGTGATTTATGGAAGTTTATTGAATTTTGATGCACCTAACATTTTTGCTTGACTTCAGTTTGGCCAAATAATCGAAGATATATTGTATTACTTGCATCTTCACATTGATATCAATATGTTGAAATAGTTATTTACCTAACAAGTGCGGAAAGTGGTACTTTTCTGCACGTGACGGCAGATGCCGTTAAGTGCGGAAAAGACCATTTCCGCATGTGTTAGGTACAACATTTTTCCTACGTGTAGAATATATTATATCTAAAATTTTTATGAGGAAGAAAGGATATCTAATATAATTTTTATTGTTTTTCAATTCAAACTAATTATTAATAATATTAAAATTAAATGTACAATTGGTAGCATTACGCTAAGTTAACTCTTATTGGTTAGGTGGTCGATGATTTGAACCACCTAAAAATTCTCTCAGCTGGCATGGTGGTTTATACCCCAGTAATCTTAGTCAAAATTAGGTAGGAATTTCGGAATTTGAGATACCCAGCTGAATATTTGTATAAACTTGTATTTTGGCATTCTAAAAGTTGTCTCAAAACCTACATATGGTAGGGTGTACGAGTCTATTCAAATTTGAGGTCAAAGGTCACAAAAATCGATTTTTCCATATTTTTTGCAAATATCTCATTTCCTATGGGTTTTTCGCTATTTGTATTTATTATCAATATTGTAAAGAATTAAATTCCCTACAACTTTTGTTTCAAAAAAAAATTTATACGTTGAATATTTTGTTTCTGCTCGCATTAAGTGGCTGTGATACGACTTCTGCGCTTTTCAAAAAGAAAAAAAAACGTTTCTGAAAGCATTTGAGAAACTGCCGAATTTGGAGCAACTTGCAGCAGCATTTGAAGAAGAAAACTGTCCGGTTCAAAGATTATTTGAGACTGGAATTCAAATCTTGTTGGCAGTCTATAATGCTCCAAAATCTGTGGACAGTATTGATCATCTTCGTTATACGTCAAGTCTACGAAACTGAATAAACCTGTGCAGTTATCAAATATTCCACCAACAAGTGCAGCAGCTCACCAACATTTCAATCGTGTTCATCATCAAGTTCAAACTTGGTCAGGGCATGATTTGGAACCCCAGGAGTGGGGTTGGACAATGCGTAACGGATTCCTGGAACCTATCACGACCATTTTAGCACCTGCTCCAGAGGAATTGCTCAACACAATCTTCTGCAACTGCAAGAGTGGTTGTGGTTCGCGTAGTGGATGCAGGAAATCGGGGTTGCAGTGCTCTTCAGCTTGTGGCCAGTGTAATGGGTAAGCTTGTCTCAATTCTTCACCATGTCAGAGCGATGTAAATGAAGACAGAACCTTTGACCCCGAAATCATGGAAGACCTGGAGATGAATGTCGCCGAAGATGATATAGAAGAAGACTTCGAAATACCACAGTGGTTAGGAGACGACGATGAAGAAGAAGAAGATAATTAAAATTATAATAAGTTGCAGTTCATGTAATTTTATTCTATTCAGAATAGAATGGTATTTTTAATAAAATCATAAATTAAGAATTTCTGTCTTTCTTTTTTTTCAATTATTTAAGGAGTTATTAATATAAATTACATTAGAATTGAAATATAATTTGAGTATTTTCCTTAACAATTCTATAACTACACGGGCAGGTAAGTGTTATTGAATAAATTACTACTTAATTAAAAATAGATACGAAAGTAAAAAAATGATTAAATATATTTGATAACAAATGAAAATTATTATTAATTATTTATTTATCAATAATTAATAAACTTTATATAGCGTGTTTTGACCGGGACTATACCGGTTGACCTTACATTATGCTCTAACCGCGCGCTCTCCGTCCTCTATCTCGAAAACGATCCGACGTATAAAAAAAAATTTGAAACAAAAGTTGTAGGGGATTCTCTACAATATTGATAATGAATACAAATAGCGAAAAACCCATAGAAAATGAGATATTTGCAAAAAATCGATTTTTGTGACCTTTGACCTCAAATTTTAATAGACCCGTACACCCTACCATATGTAGGTTTTGAAACAACTTTCAGAATGCCAAAATACAAGTTTATACAAATATTCAGCTGGGTATCTCAAATTCCGAGATGAACTTACTAAGATGACTGGACTATTATTTTGTCGTTCACCATCGCTAAGATGTCTAAAAACCCTGGTGTTTGCACTTATACCTGTAGAAGTTTTGGATTGACTTGGCGACACTTGGCCTACTTGATAATAAAGATTACTAGCGTGTCAGATGGCGCCAATTTCGTTTTAGTTTCAATTCAGGAACAGGGTATATTTATTTTCTCAGCTTCCTCCATGAGGCGAACTGTTCTCGGGTTCTAATTCTAGCTTTGCTATTGGTTGAAAAGAGACATCTGTCAAATTTCACCAATAGTAAAGCTAGAATTAGAAGCCCCCGAACATTGCACAAAGAAAGCACTACCGTGTTGTTTTTCGTATTTTGTACCATTTGAATTTGAGGTTAACTGCATTTTGACAGACGGAGAATTGCATACAATATGATGAGCTATGAAAACATCATTATTAGTCAATTCGTCAAGATTTGTACTTGCTTTTGGTAATGAGTACAGGTGAATATTCGAATCTGCGGCTCTATACTGTCCACACAAAATACAAATGTGGCCCATTCTACAAAAAGTATCCTTACACACTACACTACCTGAAAATAAACAATTCCTCACGCACTAATGAACTGATGAACGAGTGATTTTTTAAAGAACAAACTCAGGAATAAGCTCAGCAAGATTTCAAATCAAAGAGATGGAAAATGCATAGATACCGACAAAACACTGGAAATAATTTCATATAAGATGATGCAGATGTCAGAAATCAAGTTCTGACATTGAGCGAGAATATAAACAAATATTTTTGGATGGCGCCATCTACCACAGACTAACCACAGAGAGAAGCTCTGTTGAAGTAACAGGTGGTGTCCCCTCGAAAATCTAGACAATATCGAATCAGTTCATTCACCAGGGTTCTTAGACATCTTAACCATCGCCAATGCGCTCTTCGGTTGCTACGTGATGTAGTGACATTGGGATTTCAGCGGGAGCTTGGTTTTCCTATCGACACTCAATCTTCTAAACTGCGGGTTGGAGGTTAGGTTCATTGATTACTTCGAATCACAATTATCAGTTGGAATAACGCAACTTTTTGTCCAATAAATATTGATAAATTGTTCTTAAGAATACTGTTGGTGAGTACAATCCATTCTTTGTTTGGTAATTCACTGAGAAGTTTGTAAAAATGACTTAGATTTGGTGGTAATTTTTTTGGACCACTGCTATGAAAAATATTTCTCATGATACTATTATCATCCTAAACAAATTATTTGATGGTTTTAAGGACAATGGCATTCAACAAAGAGGAACGATCATTCACATCAGTTGGTATGGTCAAAGGAATTTGAGAAACTGCTGGACGATGCGTACGTCGGCTCTTTATCATCTGATAATGAGTCAGTGGACTCTGATGTGATAGATTCAGACGAAAAAAATGATGATGAAGAAATTGCCGTTGAAATGTTGTTGATGGCTAGTGAAGGTGAATTTCAACAGGAGGACTCTGAAGATGATATGCCCTTATCCATGCTACGCACTACTCAGAAAAAACAAGTAAAGGAAAAAAGTAAGCCCCTGTGTGGGGCAAATTGAATAGGCCAACGTCGACACCGTTATCTGTAGCTGAATGTGGCGTACAGGTTTTTTGAAGAATTCCACTGTCATGGCCCCATATCAACTATTTCAGTTATTTTTCACTAGTGCGGAATAGTATATAATTTGCCTTCCCATCTAGCATCATTGAACATGAATGTATTCAAGAGGAGGGTAAAAGATTATCTTTTAAAAAATTGTTTTTATAATTTACAAGATTACATGAACTGTACATATTCAGAATGATTTCTAGCATTTTATGTTTTAGATGTTCTAAATGTTACTTAGTGTTCTACTGTCACAATTGATATTACTGTTTTTTTTATATACACAACTTAGTACCCATCTGTTTTCTGACTTGACATAAATGTGATTTACATAACATGTTCAAATAAATCTATCTATCTATATTGTGCGGAATAGTATATTGTGCAACAAGTGGGGAAAGTTCAACTTTTCTCACGAGTGTGAAAGTTTGTGGAACGAGCCTGAAGGGCGAGTGAGAAAAAGTACTTTCCCCACATGTTGCTCACTATACTTTTCCTACAACTGCACAAATTTGAAGAATACAAGTAATGTACCTCAATATTTATTTTTATCGTTAGCAAAACTAGAATAACATTAAAGTATCCTACCTCTTAACAGTTGAATAATTTATTTAAAATTGTAGTTAATAGTAAAATTTGTACAATTTTGTATGGTCAAACCCGGAATGTCATTTGGTAGATTTTCTGTTTTATTAACTGTAGAAGTTGAGGGTTGATCATGCATATACGGTTAATTTTCTGTCTCTATTTCAGTAAAGAGTTCGAGTGGTTGTTCGATAGGGTTGACGATTTTATTAGCAACGTTAATTTTATTTTTAATAGACTCCCCGATGTATCCTGCCACGGTATTGGATTGCCATGCTCCATGGCGCTTTAAGGTTAATATGTCCCCTCCTGCATTTACTAAAATTATTTCCGAAGAACGTCTGAAGCAGTGACCTGTATATAGATTGGGAATTTGCAATTTTAAAAAAATTGCAATTGTCTTAGCCATACTACCAAATTTGTTAATGCCGACTACCTGTCGAGTACATTTTCCTTGCTGGTAATTTAGAAAAAGAAACGTTTTTCTGGCAAATCAATCGGTTGAAGAGCAGCATATATTTTATCTTTATATATACAGTGCTTCTCAAAAGTCCTCCCGCCCCCTCTTATTTTTGGAACGATTATACATAAACAAGTGAAATTTGGAAACTGAATATTAAAGGTCGTAAACTTCCTTACTAGTGATGATAGATGACGAAATCGTCAAAGATGACGTCACAAGGCCATTGTGACCAATAATTTTAAATGGAACCCTACGGCAAGCGACACCTCTTTTAAAAGGTATCGAAAAAACCTATTCAATGATACTAATTTTGTTTGTGTTTATGGCAGTTTTGGCAACTCGCTTTAAAAAAACGCAAAGCTGTGATGAATTAAATCAGTTAATACTAAAATTAAAAATTCAAGCTCCGCCTCTGGATAGTTGTCAAATAAGCTGACGTTTTTGTTAGTCTCCCTAATTCGACGTTTTTGTAATTGTTCAAGTTTTTGTACATTTAATAATTTGTGTATTGTTGATCGAACGTTTAACTATTTTAGCAGCTTTTGGTACTTTTAATATTTTTGTACATTTTAATAATTTGTTGAACTGTTGTGAGCCGAACGTTCAAGTGCTTCAAGAAGCGAAATGGTATGTGCTTTAGGTGATAAAGTAGCAGCGTTCCTAATTCTTGGTGAAACTGGACAAAATATTCATGCAGCAGAACGCATTTTTAATGAGAGGTTTCCCGATCGCCCCGTTTCGAAGTCTTATTTAAGGGAGCTTCTTCGTAAGTTTGAAACAACGGGTAGTATTAATGATGCGAAACGATTTGGCAGACCACAAATTTCTGATGAGAAAAAAATTGATATACTGGCAGAAGTAATAGCTAATCCTACTTCTTCAACAACTCACGTTGCATCTACCTGTGAAATCAGTCGAAGTACAGTACAGAGGGTGTTGAAAAAAAAACAAATTTCATCTATACAAATTAAAAATGGTTCATCAACTCTCAGACGACGACCCAGACCGAAACTAGACTTTTGTGAAAATATGGAAACTAAAATTAACCAACAGCCAGACTATGACAAAACAATTTGTTTTAGTGACGACAGTACTTTCTATCTAAATGGAAATGTAAATACACAGAATGTGAGGTATTGGAGTGACGCAAATCCTCACCTGTTTCGTGAAACACATACCCAATTTCCCCAGAAGGAGAATGTTTGGGCAGGTATCCTGGAAAACCACATCGTTTGGCCTCTTTTTCCAAATACTAATTTAACTGGTGAGGTTTATCTGGAGCTGTTGCGAAACGCAATAGAACCGTTAATCCTCGAAATTTTGTAAGATAATCCAGATGAATTCGGCAATTTGGAAATAACATTCCAACCGGATGGTGCTCCTCCACCCTATTACGGTGCAGTAAGACGGTATTTGTATGAGGAGTATCGTGGTAGATGGATTGGACGACGAGGTTCAACGGAATGGCCAGCTCGATCATCGGACCTCACACCTTTGGATTTTTTTCTGTGGGGGTACCTTGAATGGAAGGTTTACGCCACTGAACCTGACAATATTGACGTTTTCAAACAACGTATTGTTGCAGAATGTGAGGCTGTTTCCGCAGACACATTTGCAAAAGTACGAGAAGAGTTTAAAAATAGGATATTTCATTGTCAGGAAGTGAATGGGGGTCACTTCGAGCAATTTCTCTAAGTAGATACTGATTCTTAAATCTGTAATTATTATCATACTGAATGGAATTTAAATTTTAGTGTTTACCATTAGAACTGCCATAAACACAAACAAAATTAGTATCATTGAATAGGTTTCTTCGATACCTTTTAAAAGAGGTGTCGCTTGCCGTAGGGTTCCATTTAAAATTATTGGTCACAATGACCTTGTGACGTCATCTTTGACGATTTCGTCATCAATTATCACTAGTAGGGAAGTATACAACCTTTAATATTCAGTTTCCAAATTTCACTCGTTTATGTATAATCCTTCCAAAAATAAGAGGGGGGAGGGGACTTTTGAGAAGCACTGTATAATTCTACTGTACGTGTGTTGTCACTGAACTCCTCCTAAACGGCTGGACCGATATGCATTTTTTTGTATGCGTTTGGGTGGCGCCTTGGATGGTTTACATTCGCAAATCATCGCCCTAAATGTCAAGGGTGGTCCACCCCTTAATTTTTATTTTTTATTTTTTATACACAATTTTTTGTTTTTATTTTTTTGTGATACAGCATTCAAAAATACATACAACCCTGAAGTTTCACCCTTCTACGATCAACCCCTATTTTTTTGGCAAGATTTTTATTTTGTCATGACTTAGAATAAAAAAATTCATATTACTCTCAATTTTCACCCTTCTACGATCAACCCCTATTTTTTATCAAGGGAATAACGGGAAAACGAAATAACGGTATAATAAAAAACGCGATAACAGGAAAACGGGATAACGGGAATAACAAAATAACAAAAAAACGGGAAAACGGGCAAACGGAATGACATGATAAGGGGATAAGGGGAAAACGGGATAACGGGATAATGAAAAATGGGATAACAGGAAAACGGGATAACGGGAATAACGGGATAACGAAAAAACGGGATAACAGGATGACAGGATAAGGGGATAAGGGGAAAACGGGATAAATAAAAAATTGGATAACAGGAAAATGGGATAACGGGAAAACGGGATAACGAGAAAACGGGATAACGGGAATACGGGATGACGAAAAAACGGGATGACAGGATAAGGGAATAACGGGGTAAAGGATAAAAGGGGTAACAGGAAAATGGGATAACGGAAAAACGAGATAACGGGACAACAGGAAGCGGAAGGAGTCAAAAGCATAATCTAGATGGAACAACATAAAGGAAAACATAGAAAAAAATAAATTCTACGCGGACGAGAGTTTTCGGGAAAAACATTTTAGGGAACATAGAAATTTGGACAGGACAACGTCTGTCGGGTCAGCTAGTATATATTATGAAATTCTCCTGTCTCAGTAAATGTTCTTGGCTTTTTTGTTTTGGTGTTATCTAATTTCACCAGTAAAGCCGAATTCAAATCCTCTACATGATCGGTTTTTAATTTCCACAACTCTTCTCTACGACATGCCTCTGCTACGCTAATGGCCACTGCAACCTACAAATAAAGATATCAGGTTGTAAAATTTTATTTTACATCCTGAACCCGGGTCTGTGTGCCAAGCGGATACACTATCCACTGCACCCCACTGAGCCTTTTTTGAAAGTCTTGTTTAAAAGTACATATATCTATCTAGCAGAATTTGAAACAGAAATTTTAATAATTATATAATTTTTTTTATCAACTAAAAACTCACTAATTACAAAAAGCTATGTTAATTCGAGGAAAAAAGCGAAAGAAATTGTAAAAATAGTTCCTTCTAAATAAACTTACCTTTATTAATAGATATTCCTTGTCTGGAGCTTCATTTAAAAATCTAAATCTCTGCAATTAGTCTACTGTCAATATGTTCGATTTTTTAGGGACGTAATTGGCGGACTTTCTTTTCAAAAATGAACGTAATTTTTGATACGTGGATATATCAATGTTATTTTTTATACTGATAGTACTTCGCAACATTGAATATTGTGACCAAAGTGTAGACACCTCTAAAGTTTTTGACATCTCTTCAAAGTATACCATCAGTACACTTTCCGACAAAGATTTTATTTTTGTATTTCTTCTCCATTCCATAAATTTTTTGTGTGCCAATTCATACTTTTTTCTTGAAATTTCCAGCAATAAATATAACGTTACTTTTGCACCTTTTTCCAATATATCTGGCGGAATATTATCAAAATCGTCACTACTGTCGGTATCCATATTATTTATTATAAATAGGTATATGTCTTATTGAAATAATATTCAATAGAAATTGCGATTTTTATCAAAGCACGAATGAAACCTTAAGAATTTAAAAAACTTCTATAATCTGACAGTTGTGATAACTATTCAAAGCTGAACAGTAGCCAACTAAGATTTTGTCGATTTTTGTTGATTTCCATATGTGGTGTGGGCAAAGTGCGGTGAGAAAAAATATTTCTCACAGTATGAGCAATACATGGTTTTGTAATTAAGTAAGCTATGAGAAATAACCTACTTTTCATAGCAGTTGTAGGAAAAAGTACTTTACCGCACTAGAGCGAAAAAGTGCTTCTTTCCACACGACAAATCATTAAAAAAAATGTACTTTTCCTCATACTCGTAGAAAAAACAATTTTCCTACACAGCTCATAAAATAACGAAAAATACACTAGTAACTAACCTCGAATTATTTTTTTACAGCGTTACAGTTTATCCAAGAAAGCGGGATATATGAAAATATTGTTCAAATTAAATATGTATTAGACGTTCGTTTGGATTTATTTCTAATTAGTATTCAACAACAATTTTTTTTTAGATATATTTATGTATATGACATTACGGTATATTTTCCATATCATACCTTTGAATATTTCTCACCATCATATACATCTGGAGATGAACAAATTTAAGAGAAGGGTGAAATATAAGAGAAGGGTGAAATATAAAGAATATTGGAATTCGGGAATTCTGAAGAGATATTCCGCTCGATTAGTACTGATATTAATGATTTATTTTGGCAAAAAATCCTGAAATATTTAAAATATTTCAATGCTTATAGAAACATTTCTTGAACGAGGATATATCTCAATAATGAAAAACCAATAAACTTTATTCTAAAATTCACTACTGCGCATTTTAGTCACAAATAAAAAAAATATTGTCTTGTTTTTGGTCCCTGTAAATGATTAATAATTGATTCGTATCAAACTCTCCAATTCAGGATGATAACAACATCAGGATGCATTTCCTTTCCTCAAGAATATTCCCTCCCATCCTATTGAAAGGAGTTGAATTCTTCAACGCCTTGTATAGAACAGCTACGGATGCCGTTAAAAATGGATCTCATCGTGTATTCTTCCCCAAAACTTTCCAATAATACAGACGACGCCAACCAATAGAAATACTCATCCTTCCAATTATGAAGAAAAAACAGGATCCTTTCAAAATATTAAAAATGGGTCCACGCTTCCATTGTTACAAGCGATAGTCAGAGGGCCAGCTAACATTTGCAACTTGCGAAGCACCAATAAATTAGAGATAGGTGAACTAGAGCATTTTATGGTTATTTGTTTCTAGTAGTTCATGTGAAGTTCTGACAGACAGCAGAGGTATGGCATGATCTATGGAGGTCTGGCAAAAAATTCTGAATGATTCGATCGATGATTTCGTGAATATTCTACTGTGTCGTACCATTTGTCTTACTTACAGCTACTAGCTTCTAACCTATATATATATATATATATATATATATATATAATATATATATATTTATATATATATATATGAAAAACGTTCTTTGGAAAAGTTGTTTAGAACGACATTTTACAAGTTTTGAAAAAAATCCGAGATAAAAAAATAAAAATCAATTTTTTGCCATAATAAAAATTTCAATTTGGAAAAATACATTTTAGACAAAGAAACTCGTTAGTAAGGCCAACAGTAATATTTTAAATGATATTTTGTAAATATTCGCAAGCTACTTCTATTTTATTCGGAAAAAAATTGAAATCTATGGATTTGTCATGTATTCAGCTGCTTCATAAGAGGTCACTGAAATATCTCCAGAACATTATAATCCCGATATTGTTCATTGTATCTACATAATTTCAAATTGAATTTTTTATTCAAACAAAAAATAAATTGATTTTTGGCAAATTGTTGGAATCATACAATATTATCATTGTTGATGCGTGCATCGACAGATTTCCTCATGATCAAAGAGGCCATGAAACAATTAACTAATAATGACAATGTGGTATTGAGAGTTGTCATACGATTCAGTAGTGTTATTATTTATCCAGGTGTTTTTATCGTCTTTATTCTATAGTTTTTTTCATTGTAAAAGTTACATTTTGTTGTGTGTTAACAATAATCAGAGATGCCCCAAGAAAAGCTGAGTTTGCAAGAAAAAATTGAGCTCGTCTTAATATGTGGTGAGCGTTTTCATAGTTCCAGAGAAGCAGCAGATATATTCAATGCTAGATATCCAAATAAGAATATCCATGGATCTTCTGTGTTGCGTATTTTAAACAAATTTAAAGCTACAGGCAGTGTAGAAAATCGTTACAAAATTCCACATAGTAAGCCCGTCACTAATGAGGAAGGTACCTTTAATGTTTTGATATCGGTCACAGAAAATCCACGGATGGCACTATCGGAGAGGCAGGAACAAACCGGTATATCTGAAAAATCCATAAGAAGAATTTTGAAGAATAATAAATTTCGTGCATACGAACCAAAATTCATCCACACCTTACTCGATAGAAATTTTGATGCACGCTTAGATTTTTCATTTTGGTTCCAAGGCATGATTGAAGAATGCCAACATTTTCCTACAAACATTTTATTTACTGATGAGGCGACTTTTACATCAAAACGTACTGTCAGTTCCCAAAATTGAAGATGGTGGGCTGATGAGAACCCAAATTGGAAGATAGAGGCAAAAAGTCAATTTTCTTTCAAAACTAATGTTTGGTGCGGCATATTAGATACACAGATCGTTGGGCCTTACTTTTTTAGGGGCAACCTTAATTCACGAAATTATTTAGTGTTTTTAAATAATGTGTTTTTGGATTTCTTACATGGATTACCGCTGCAAAGAAGGAATTATATTTTTTTCCAACAAGACGGTGCGTCAGTACATGGTACCCTTGAAGTCAGAGCGTGGCTTAACGAACACTTTCCTCATAAATGGATAGGACGATATTCAGAAAACCCGTGGCCTGCAAGATCCCCAGATTTGGATTTTTTTTTATAGGGGTACCTTAAAAGTACGGTTTATAAACATCGGCCATTTCGTAATATCGACCATTTAGGAGAAGTAATACGACAATGTATCAATAACATTACACCACAAATGCTGCGAAATGTGTCCAGAGAAATGAAATCCCGAACAACTACATGTATTGAACGTCAGGGTAGACACGTCGAGTAATGGACATTTACAAACTCTCGAGTATGCATGAAATTGTTTGGTTTATAATTATTTCAGCTTCTAATTTTATTATTAAATGTAATTATGTAAAAAATTGAATCAATTTTTTGTTCTAATAAAAAATTCATATTAAACTTCTGTAGATACATGGTTCTTTGTCAATAATAAACAGTATCGGGATTATAATGTCCTGAAGATATTTCTGTGACCTCTTATGAAGCAGCTGAACACATGGCAAATCCACAGATTTAAAATTTTCTTCGAATAAAATAGAAGTAGCTGGTGAATCTTTACAAAATATTATTCAAAATATTACTCTTTGTCAGAAATGTATTTTTCCAAATTGAAATTTTTTTTTATGGCAAAAATTGATTTTCATTTTTTCATCTCAGATTCCTTTCAAAACTTGTACATAGCTATAAAATGTCGTTCTAAACAACTTTTCCAAATAACATTTTTCAATATTTTCCCAAATAAGTGTGTTTTGAGACATAATTTTTAAATTTTCTGAATTTCCCGCCAAACAAGAAAAGACGAACGGCACTGTACAACATCTTTTGGGGTTTCTTTTGATGTAGATGCGATTGCATGTATCCACATGTATCAAAATATTATATTAAAAAAAAAATCCCATATGATGCGTACTTTCTGCCGGTCACTGTATATATATATATATATATATATATATAATTCACGTAAGAATTGTTTTCGACTGGATGATAGAGGATTGATTTCGGTTCAGCTATTCAAAAAATTCTCTTTTTCTGTTCAAGCTTTCGAGATTTATTATCTCTTCTTCAGGAACTGAAATGTGAGGTTATAAAAAAGCTAAACAATACAGTATAAAATCGAGGAAATTATTCATTTTCGTACGGCTTATTGTAAAAAACATTAAATTAAGACTATCACGTACATTCAGATAAAAAACTTGTTATAAAAATAATTGAAAAGGATGTTCTGCTCAGCATTTTTGATGATCTGCTGAGCAGAATATCCTTTTTAATTATTTTTATAACAAGTTTTTCATCTGAATGTATGTGATAGTCTTAATTCAATGTTTTTTACAATAAGCCGTACAAGAGTGAATAATTTTCTCGATTTTATACTGTATTGTTTAGCTATTTTATAACCTCACATTTCAGTTCCTGATGAAGAGATAATAAATCTCGAAAGCTTGAACAGAAAAAAGAGCACTTTCTTTGAATAAGTGACTGCGAAACCTATATATATATATAATATATATATATATATATATATGAGTGGTGCCGAAAAATGGGTCAAATTGACAAGATATCGAAAAAATGTAATGAATCCAACGAGGACCCTATGTACCAATTTTGAACCATATTAAAAAAAAAACAATTTTATTTGTCTACCCTTACTAAGAAACATTATACATTCTTGTTTTTCTCTTTAATAACCTAAATCACATAAGTTTGGGTCAAAACTAATCGAATATTTGTTGAATAGACATTTGCAGCATATTAATTATGAAAACACGATTAAGTCTTGTCACTAGGTGTAGTCATGCTCTGATATTGATGCACATGAACTTATTCAATATTCTCAACACGTAAATAAAATTTAAACCAACTAATATTTGTAAATAAAACTTAATAATACATTATTTATCCTAATTGAATTTGGTATTGTTTAGGTGGATGTGGAAAAATAAAAAAAAACTCAATAAACAAACAATGTACAAATTTTTGATATTCTACGTGACCACGTTCGCGCTCCATATCTAGAATTGTTCTGGAAAACATTTCTCGGCGAACATTTTTCAACAGTTGATCAGTGCTGCACAATTCCTCATACAAATTTTTAAATGTTCTACATTTCGAACTGGGCGTTGTTTATAAACATTGCATTTCAGGTAACCCCCATGAAAATCAATCACTCGGCGTTAGGTCTGGAGACCTAGCAGGCCAAGGATTACCTGAATATCGACCTATCCATTGCTCACCAAACTCATTGTTCAACCACTCCCGCACTTCATTCGAAGAATGAATTTAAGCCCCATCTTGTTGAAAGAATAAACGAATCCGCTCTTGTAATGGTAGATTGTCAATAAATGTAGATATCTCGGCCCGTAAAAAGTTCAAATACTGTTCGCCATTTAAACTTTTTCTAAAAAAGAAGGAACCTACAATTCACTCATTTAAAATTCCACACCATACATTCACTTTGAAACTATATTGGTCCTAGGCTTCACTTTACAATTTTGAGAACTGACGACACCATTTGAGGTAAAAGTTGCTTCGTCAGAAAATAGCACATTTTTTGAGAAATCACGATTGCCTTCTAACATTCCCTGGAACCATGCACAAAAATAAAATCGAGCGTCATAATCCCTGTCTCGCAGTACTTGCAAAAATTTTGGTTTGTATGGGTGAAAGTGATTTTGCTTTAAAATTCGTCTAACAGAGGTTTGATAAATTTCTGCCTTTTCTGCCATAATTTTCGTCGAAACTCTTGGTGTCTCAGTGACTGTCAGTAAAACATTGTTTACATTATTTTCATTATTTACAACAGGCTTAACGTGAACCGTTTATATTTGTTTTCAACCGAACCAGTTTCCTTAAATTTTTGCAATATCTTTGCTACCGTAGTAAAATGCAAATTTCAGCTATTTCTCTTGTGCTATGATAATTTTCGCCATATAGCAATACTATTTCAATTTTTTCTTGTAGACTCAGTTTTGGAGCCATTTCTATTGATAGATTGAAAAACACAAAAACTGATAAAGAACGACAACTCCAACAAAATTGTCAACAAGTTATTGTGACATTTGTTATTGTTACAACAAAAGTAGTTCTTTTTTCGAAGCCGCCTTATAAAATTCAAAAATACATTGATGTTCAAATTTACTAATCAATATTAAATTTATCAAGGATAAATAATGTATTATTAAGTTTTAATTAGAAATATTAGTTGGTTTAAATTTTATTTACGGATTGAGAATATTGAATAAGCTCATGTGCATCAATATACAGGGCATGACTACACCTTGTGACAAGACTAAATCGTCTTTCATAATTAATCTCCCGCAAAATGTCTATTCCACAAATATTTGATTAGTTTTGTCCCAAACTTATATGATTTAAGTTATTAAAGCTGTTTCCAGATAAAACAAGAATGTATAATGTTTCTTAGTAAGGGTAGAGGAATAAAATGGTAGGTTTTTTTTTGTTTTTTTTTCAATCTGGTTCAAAATTAATACTGTCTTCGTTGGATTCCAATAAATGCGCCTTCACAAGATTCTCTATAATTAAGATCGAATATGAGACGTAAGAAGCATTTTTGCATCTAATGATTTACATCAAGGAACAATAAAGTATACGAGTAGATACAATCAACCAAGATATATTCAACTTGTAGGTAAAACACCGTCTTTGACCTTACTTTGAAATTTTGAAGCAATACTGATATCCTCTGATGATCAGATATCACACTGATGGGTGGGGTTAAAATACCTTGGAAAAGAGACTTTTTCGAAAGTGTGCGCTGGCTCTCCGACTATAAAGTGAAGCCGTACAACGAACGAATATGGGGTACAGCGGGGAGACGCCAAATAATCATTCTTCCGATCCCCCATATTTTGGAGTTATAACTGAGTTGCAAGGGCAGGAGAATCGTCGCAAGCTCATTATCAGCATCCCCCCTTGTCGCCGCCAACGTCGCGTCATCTACAGTTATCCAGGAAACCAGACCCCAATTCTCTTCGCAGCGGCCATGTTGCCTGCTGCCGTTCGCTCATTGCTTTTTCTACACAATAATTATCGCTGTTATTGAATCATATCGGGTTTTGTTACTTCGAATTGGTCGGAACTCCTTTTATTATTCACAGTTCGATATTAAATACGAACTTCATAGTTATTTTTCTCATTAAATTTACCACCCTTCCTCATATCCCCCATTCATGTAATTTTATTTCGCAAACAGGATTTCTCAACTTACATTCTTTCTTGTTTTTCTAAGACTCTCCTTTTTCCCCTTCCACCATCTCAACTCTTGGCTCCAATTGTATCATTTATTGTTGTGGTATCTATAAAAAGTAATAAATTGAAGGTTATTTATTGTAAAAGCTTACTATATATATATATATATATATATATATATATATATATATATATATATATATATATATATATATATATATATATATATAGTGCGGTCCATAGGTATGGAATAAATTCATTTTTGGTGTTATTATGTATTTGTTTAAAAAAACCTGAAACAGGTCGATTTCTATTCTCAATTTGACAATTTACAGTATGAAAATATTTCCCCCTTCTTGCACCCCCCTCTGAATTATGAGCACCCCCTCAAAAATTTCAAATGAGAAATGGGGTCGTCAACCAAACATATTTTATGAATCAACTCCACTGTATTCAGTAAATGTTGGAACATTTTTGTAGACTGATAATTTTATTTGAGAACGTAATATTGATAGTCACATCCGCTATTCTGGGAGAAGTTCAAGCTTGGGTATTGTATTAAACTCCTCCAGGTTAGGATCCCCATTTTAGAATTATATCAAGGTCATGAGATGTCATTGAATTTGGAGAAAAAACTCTTATAGAGGGTGATATCACCTGCGAAGGACTGAATAGAAGCTAGTTGATCTCAAAAGAATGTGTACGAGAAACAACATAATTGCCAGAATAATTTCTACTGCTGTAGGGTGATTTTTATTTTCACGATGTTGCCAGCCTTACCTCGGACATAGCTGCGTTTTCTCAACTAATATTCTGACTAAATTAAAGTTGTCGTTTTCTTATTTTTATGACAATACTACTAAACTAAACTAAATTCTAAATACAAACTGTTTCGCCTAAATCACCAGTTATAAAACTAGCCCAAGGCGGTATTCTAAGGTGTTGTACGAAAAGCTATTTACTTCTGCCAACGAGTGGACGTTGAAGCAACCTGCCCACCGAAAGTGGACAGGATTTCATTATCTGAAGTTATTTATAATTACCTCGATAATATGCTTTTGATTACAAACTTCAGTCTGATTTGTCACATATTAGCATGGATAGGTACATAGATCGGTTGGCATGTCTGAGACATGTTATTTAAATGACGTTATAAAGTGGATTTACTTTTATGAATCTTTGGTCTATGAATAATGACAGTGGTCAGTTTAAACTGATAATCATAACAAACAAGAAATGATGGTCATATAAGTTAAACAAAGAGTTTATAAAACGAAGTCATATCCTTTAAGCTCAATAGCTGTTTATGGAGGACTTACGTCCTTGCCTGCCTATTCTGCGATTAACCTGCTACGAAAAGTCAATGTCTGAACGGTCATGCCTGATCTATGGACTTCCGCCTAGCGGTAAATTCTGCGATTAACCTCGCATCACGAAAAGTCGAATGATAGATTTAAACGAAAGCATTTATGAATTATATTCGATCTACCCAAATATCCGTTATGTAAGTATTTCAAATAAATCCCAGAACCCCATAATACACTCACTACTTGCCGTTGATTCTGGAAAGTCTGGTAGATCTCTTCTCGAAATCCAAAAGTTTCGTGGAACTTTTCTTATGCGCATCGACTTTTCTTATCGAATTTCTCGAACAAACTCGATTCTCACACAAGAATCCTTTTCAACCCGTGCTAATATCTTTTCTGGCGAAAACCGTGAATAGAAACTCAATCCTTTTGAGTACCGATCTCGCGTCGAACCGCCTTTGACGATTCCGCGAAATATCCGATTCTAGCCCGCTAATATGCCTCGTGGCTCTAACATTCTTCGCTTCAGTCCCGCGCGATGGGACTTGAAAATCCCAAACAGAAATCAAACTTCTGAACGCATTGGAAATACGCATGGAATTCTTCGTACCGATCGCCAAGGAGGTACTCGACGACTTCCTATTATCCGTTTTTCTAACGCCCGATCGAACTTCAACTATTTGTTGAAGTCCTCAAATATCAACTCAATCCCTACTCAACCCGGAGGACTTTTTTCTAACACCCGATAGAACTTCAACTTTCTTGAAGTCCCAAATAGTACTCAATTCGTACTAAACCCGACAAAGGTACACGGAGGACTTCTTTTCTAACACCCAATAGAGCTTCAACTTTCTCCAAGTCCCCAAATAGCACTCAATCCGTACTTAACCCAACAAAGGTACCCGGAGGACTTCTTTTCTAACACCCGATAGAATTTCAACTTTCTTAAAGACCCCAAATAGCACTCAATCCTCACTTAACCCGGTACCGAGGACTCTTTTCAACACCCGATAGATTCAACTTCTTAAGTCCCCAATAGCACTCAATCCACTAACCCGACAAGGTACGCGGAGGACCCGATAGAGCTTCAACTTTCTTTGATATCCCCAAATAGCACTCAACCCGTACTTGACCCGACAAAGGTACGCGGAGACTTTTTTTCTAACACCCGATAGACTTCAACTTTCTTGAAGTCCCCAATAGCACTCAATCCGTACTTAACCCGACAAAGGTACGCGGAGGACTTCTTTTCTACACCCGATAGAGCTTCAACTTTCTTAAAGTCCCTAAATAGTACTCAATCCGTATTTAACCCGACAAAGGTCATTCTTTGGTCAAAACTATCAAAAGATAAATTTCGTGGTTGCAAGTATTCTATATTTATTTTTGATTTTTGTACGAATTCACCATAATCAAGCTGGTTGACAGAAAAATGAGAGTTCGGAACGAACATTGGCAATTAATATTAGACATTTGCGTAAACAATCCTGACTATTGTACGTCCTCGAGTGAAAAAATTAGTGATTCAAGTTCAAATTATTATTGTTATGTACCTCAATGTGACTCTTGGGCAAAACGATCCCGTTGTACTGGAATATTTTTATCATTTTACGTCGGAAAATTAATATAACGTACTGATGCAGACTAATCTAGGATTGACTGAGTCTATAGACAGACGACAGGCTCTGGGAGATCTTGGAGAAGAATACAGTTTCTTCCCAAAATCTTCCTGTATCGTCTGTGGCCAAGAAAAAAGTGAGAAAGAGAACCTTCAAAGAAAGTTGAAAAAAAAAAAGTGAGTGAAAAAGAAAAAAAAAATATTTAACATTTCGAAGATTATCCATACATGAAAAAAAAAATTGTGGCATAATGGACAGATTATTAAATTAAAGAAAAAAGCATCCTCAAGTGGGACTCGATAGCTCAGCGGTTAGAGTATATGTCTAGAAAACATAAGGTCGTGGGTTCCAGTCCCACTTAAGGATCCTTTTTTTCTTTAATTCAATAATCTGTCCATTATACCACAATTTCCTTTTTCATGATTTCTCTCGGACAATAATTTCCCACTTTCACATTATTCATACAGTATGGAAAAAGAGTGACTATATATGTATATCTAGGTGAAAATGTCACATTTTTACGCCATCTTGTTTGTTTTAGATCAAATAAAAAAAACTGTTTTTATTATTTTCAATTCGAACATTCACATTTTTTCAAAATAATTCATAACAATAATTCCCGATGACTTCACCAGGCTGTCCAGAAACTTCGAAAAAGTTTTTTTGCAAGCAAATTAGAACATACTTTGTCTCCTTCAAAGCCCCACTTTACTAGAGTCTTGAAATGAATAACACTACACAAAAAAACTGGAAACTATGTAATACCAAATGGAAATATTTTAAGAAAAACTCCAAACACAAGTGTAGGTATAACCTCTGAGAAAAAAGGCAAACAATGTACGTACCTCTGGTTTGAATTTTTGCTACTCTGGCGCAGACATCAAATTTTGAATTCCCAATTATTTTATTATTATTATATTGACAGGATTCATTTTTCAAACTATAATAATATACAAAGTTACTAGAAATCAAGAAAATATAACCGGGACACGCAGTGCCAAAAAATGCAACCGTCGATTTCCAGAGTAGATATCGATAGTAGAAAACTAATTGTCGAATTCTATGTGACACAGGGTCCCACTGCTGGTCAAAGAAATCATTGTCTTTGACTCCAGGCAAAATGAAGATTATGAATGACTTTGTGATTACATTGTTGCCTAGCCAGTCGTTCGGCTAATTGCCATGTTCCGTACGCCCGAACTTAAATTTCGTTGCGGGTTGCATATTCTTAGGTTTGCTTATGAATATAATTTCGGTCGATCGGGGTATTCCTTGTCCAGTACAACTATTGGTTTAATTGAAATTATATTAAGCGGGCAGTCCGTGGTTTTCCTTTCCTCTGGTGAAAGCTTTAGATTATTCCCTAATTAACATATAAAACCCTATAATACATTATAAATAACGACTACTGGTTGTTACAATGAAATGGCATTATACAACAGTCATTCGTGGGAATACAACAAGTTTACACTCTGTAAAGTATTTTCCAATACATGAATCAATCAATAAAGTAATTTTTAGTATTTTTGGGTACATGTTCCTTATTCTAATCTGATGTTTTCCCTATGTCCCCGCTGTAGAGCTCTGCGCTCTTTTCAGGGACAGCTATTTTATTTTTACCTAATGATAACATTTCTATTTTCTGTCTGAAATTTTGGCTCTTCAATCCTCCTTTTTTACACGCTTTATATTAGCTTCACTTGTTTGTTTGTTTGTTTGTAACCGACTCCTTTGGGCACGATTTTGACCCACTTCCGGACGTCCGAATGATGTGAAATTTGGCAGGTGTACATAATCCGTTGACAATGCATTAGAAATTTTGTGTGAAAAAAAAAACAAAATGGCAGCTCCAATATGGCGTACGAGTTTTGTGATTATGGTCCGATTCGCTTCAAAATTGGTATCTGAGGGTTTTCATAGTCGGAGATTATGATTCTTTTGTCAAAATTGGAAACTTCAGAATGGCGGCTACAAAATGGTGGACGAGTTTTGTGATTATGGTCTGATTCTATTCAAAATTGGTATGTGGGGGTTTTTGGGGACGAATATTATGATTCTTTGTTAAAATTGAAAAATTCAAGATGGCGGCCGAGTTTTGTGATTATTGTCTGATTCTATTCAAAATTGGTATGTGGGGGTTTTTGGGGTCGAAGATTATGAATACCTGATTTGATCAGATTATTCCATTTTTAAATTTGAAAAAAAAAAAATAATAGTTTAAAAAAAAAAAAATCACGCTTTTATAAATAAACCACACTAAAAAGTAGAAAATAAATAATAGTTTAAAAAAACTAAAAAACACGCTTTTATAGAAAACCAGACTAAAAAAATATAAAATAAGAAAAAAATGTATTTTATTAAAAAATACCATGTACCCCACGCTTTAAAAAAAAACATTTTTTTCTTATTTTCTATTTTTTTAGTCTGGTTTTCTATAAAAGCGTGTTTTTTAGTTTTTTTAATATTCATGCCATTCGGCGTTCTGAGGGATCGTGCATCGGGAAACCGCAGAAAACCTGTGCACATGAACATTATGAGATGTGCCTATAGGCCATTTCACTTATGAGTAGTTTAGCGCAGTTATAAAAAAAAGTATAAGTGTACGTTCACTTTGGGATTAGACACAACTGTTGAATGAAATGAGATGGTCATTTACTGCTGGTTAGGCATGTGTAGCTAATTTCAATACTCGATAAAAGTAACCCACATAAGGTGTGCTTATTCAATAGTAAGAGAAAAAGTGATTCCTGAATCCCTACACAGAATATTAAAAGAAATCCCAAACGAATCATCTTCCACTGCGACTCTTTGTGTTCACAATCGCTCATAACTAATTGAATCCTCGCAATCATAAAAATGCGATGAATAATGCAAGCGAGACGTCAACTCGGCGCTTCTGGTCCTCAAGAAACGAGAGCGAATTCCTTTTCACATTTTCCATTTAATCTAATATATATTTTCTCCATTGAAGCGTTCATTTTAGCTTAACAAGTTAATTTCCTTTGCGTCGTTATGTGAGTTTTCCCGGATAAGTTTTGAGTAGGAAACCTCCTGTGAATGACTGGCTGAAAAGGAGGATTTAAAACTTGTTTTCGCTGCGAAGATTTTCAGATTGAATGGAGAATGTTTCCCCACAGATGGATCGGTTTTTCGGCGGCATATGTGAGAAGAGTACACGGTAAATAGCTATTTTTATATATTTTACCGAAGATAGTTTGATTCCAGACTCCTTGCTGGGTGTAAAACGTGCAAATTAAGTCTCCAAAGTTATGAACATTCCTAATAGGCCAGTAAATAGAGACTTCTATCTCAAAATTGTTATGTTATGTTTCTTATTACCCGACTGCGCGACGCAAAGGAGAGGCCCTGGGGCAACAAAGGAGTGGAGGACCTAATTATTTTTCAAACAAGTTTTTTTTTTATTGCGGAACAAATCAAATTATTTCGATACGAGCATATGTAGGTATAATAAAATACAAGAAATAAATTAAATTACAGCGTAAACAAAGGGATTCTTGCGAGCTTTTTTCGACGAAAAATCATTGATGATTTCGGTCAAATCCAGCATCCGGAGAAAATCATTCTCAATGCTAAGAAGCGATAACTTCGATAGGCGGTTTTGTCTCATCGTAATTGGCCTATTTTTTTCATTTTGGGAAATGAGCGTTTTCCAGTGCAATTTGACATCATCACATTCTCAGTTGTAATATCACAAGAGAGTGAAATAATTTGACAGATTTTCGAAAACTTGTTTCCAGGCAATAGACAAGAGAGACCAACTGGCTCGAGTGGCTATTGCCAACAAGTTTGAGAAAGAAATCTAGATAATTATTTTCTACTATATCGAACTCTCGTGTGGTATTCTTTAGATTATTTTTTGATGTTACGATCATAAACACATTTCCTTGCAAAATTATATAATGTACTAAATATCCGAAAACTGTCACAACTGTTTAGTGAAGTGAATTGGTGCGACTTACCTAATTTCCCAGATGTAAATTCAGCATCCCTCTTTTTCAACAATACCATTCAACGTATTTTTGAACAATGTGTTCCCTTAAAAAAATGTCGGTCAGTCAAATACCCAGTTTGGTTCACAAGAGATATTATTACTAAAATGAAAGTGAAAAATCATTATCTAAAATGTACAGAAAACGTAGATATCTATTTTACCTAGAACGCCTGAGGAATGCCCTACGTACTCTTAAATCAGCAATAAATAGTGCTTACACTCTGTTCGTGAAAATGCCGAAAAGATTTGAAAGTACACCCCCAGAATTTTTGGAACTACATCAATTCAAAAATGAATAAATCACGTATACCTGGTAGAATGCTTTACGAAAATCTAAACTTCTCAACACCTAACACCATTGTCAACGCATTTGCGAAATACTTTGAAAGTATTTATTTACCCTCTACTACCTCGGATCATAACGACTCTAATGATGAAGAACACTTGAGCAATAGTCTCAACTTTTTCAATATAAATTATATTTCCATCGAGCAAATATATAATGCGGCAAAACAATTGAAGAATAAATTCACCTGCGGACCCGACAATATACCAATCAAATTTGTGAAAGACCATATTGAGCTACTTATTGAACCTATTCACATTATCTTCAACATAATCATCAAAACTAAAACTTTTCCCCAGCTATGGAAAATTTCTCGTGTATGTCCGGTATTCAAAGCTGGAAAACAGACCGAAATTATAAACTACCGACCTATTGTCCTAATCTCAGTATTCTCCAAGCTGTTTGAGATAATCCTTGGCGACCTTATGTATGCACATGTGAGAAATTTGATCTCAGACTCTCAGCACGGATTTGTTAAAGCCCGCTCTACCTCCACTAATCTTTGTACTTTTACTCAGTTTGT
Source organism: Gonioctena quinquepunctata (assembly GCA_018342105.1). Taxonomy (NCBI): domain Eukaryota; kingdom Metazoa; phylum Arthropoda; class Insecta; order Coleoptera; family Chrysomelidae; genus Gonioctena; species Gonioctena quinquepunctata. The sequence continues at coordinate 401,826 of JAFIRS010000364.1, read as the reverse complement.
TTCCGAAACTCTCGACTCTAGAGATCAAGTTGATGTTGTTTATACAGATTTTAGTAAGGCTTTCGACCGGGTTTCACATGAACAATTGCTAAGAAAGCTACCGTACTTTGGCTTCTCACCTGATATTCAGCAGCTTCTAAAATCTTATTTATCAAATAGAAATCTATTTGTCGAATATGAAGGAGTCAAATCATCGACATTTGTTGCTACTTCGGGTGTTCCTCAGGGTTCTAACCTAGGACCTCTTCTATTCCTTCTGTTTATTAATAACATAACACACTGCATTAATTCCCATACATTATTATATGCAGACGACATGAAAATCTTTAGGAAAGTAGATAATTTATCAGACTGCAACTTACTACAGGAGGATATAAAAAATCTCTGTATTTGGTGTGGAGAAAAAAAACTAGGATTAAATATTAATAAATGCAAAGTTATGTCATTGGAAAAAAAAGGATTAAATATTAATAAATCATAAGTGCCACCAGGTCATTGGGATTCCTGATAAGGAACTGCAAGGAATTCACCTCAATAGACACTCTACGTACTTTGTACTATTCTCATGTTAGAAGTAAGCTCGAATACTGTAGCCCAGTGTGGAATCCCAATCACTTGAAATTCATCTCAAATATTGAAAGTATCCAAAAGAAATTTCTAAAATTCTGCTACCTGAAAAAACACGGAATCTATCCTGAAAGAGGATACAACTACAACTTGCTTCTCGAAGAATTTGATCTGTGCTCGTTAAGAAAGCACCGTGAAAAAGGCAACTTGATATTTATGTATAAAATTGTCAATAACCTAGTAGACTCATCAACCTTACTATCTTTTTTTAATTTCAATGTTCCGCGTGTGACATCTAGATCTCGACTAGGTACTATTCAACATTGGGGTTCCGCACACGCTTCATCATTTTCACTGTCCCATCTCGACAATGTGTCGAAGCTATAATAACTTAAGCAACGTAGATATTTTCTTTTCGAGCCTATCAAATTTCAAACATACAATAAATCGCCTATTACCAAACTAATTAATGGTTTAGATATAGTTTTATGCTTTATCTTTGCTATTCGAATTTTCTTTTCTTTTAATTTTTCTTTTTGTAATTCCTACCTAATTATGAAATCATGTTCGCAATAGACATTATGTACACCTGTAATTGGGTTTTCGAACCTGCTGGATGTATTCAATAAATAAATAAACCGGTTTTGATTCATTTCACACTTTTCATGCATTTCATGCAATTGATGACAGACGTCAGATTAAAAATATAGGTTGTCAGACAATAAAAACAAAATACCTCAAATTATTCCCGCGACAATTTTCTAGGTAGAATATTCCCACTATTGATTGGCCAAAACGTATATGAATTATTTGAATTGAACGTTTCCATTGGTTTCTAGCAATGTCAAAAAATAATCACTGTAATTTCAATGTTTGAGAATGTAGCTCTGAAATTTTGGTTTTAAAGAATTTGATAGTAGAACATCTTAGATAGTCCTTTTCAGAAGGATTTACATTTGTTGCGGAATGTCATCTTTCTCTTAGACTCACACTTTCAGATTTCGGGGATTTCTCTGTTACAAGCGCGCCACTCAGCGGACACTTGTCAACGCCAATAAATAGGAAAAACAGGTATAGACGGGCAGAGTGTTTGTAGAATCGGTAGAAAAATAGTCAACAGAATTTGAACTTTTGTTCTATTATGGAATGCGCACAGGGCTCTTATAAATAATTTGATGCAATCATATTCATAAATTGAAATATTATTTTCTTTTGCTTATGATTATTGAATTTCATTGTGTATTTAGATCGCTTGTGTCATTCGAAGAATACATCGACAGAAAATCCTTCATTTAATAAAAAAAAAAGGATATTTTTTTAAATTCAATTGTTCTTGTTTTTACAGCTAATTTCTATACGATATAATATTTTGTATAATAATATGATGTTTTACTTGGTGATTGTTTCTCGCATATACACATGATTCATCAGATCGAAGATTAATATTAATCATGGATTTTGACAAGAATACGAAACATGTTTTTGAATGTTTAAAACGAAAAATGAGAGGAAAAAGTGGGAGAACTGCTTTTTTGTTGTCAGATTTTTTATATATAATTTTGCATATCCTTCGGTATTTGTTAGGAAATTTTACCTAAAAATGTATATTGTGGAGGCCCCTCTCTTGTGGAGGCCCCGGGGCTGCAGCCCCGTTTGCCCCCTCTTAATCCGGCTCTGGTGGGTAATGTGTTTATCAGCCTATGTATATATGTTTGTTGCTTTGGGGGCTCTAAAGAACGATTTTGATGATCTTACGTCAATCGAATTGTCTTAATCTTGCGAGTGTCACTAAAGATATGTACAGTAATTAAAATTCAATACGACGACAACCAGACGCCATATTGTGAATGGACATGACAGTAATAATCAAAATTCAACAACCAGACGCCATATTCACCAAATAATTTGTTTATCTTCAGCATTTATATCAGAAATTGATGCAATTGGGTTTTCAATATTTATTTCATTCAGTTGATATTAATTTTCAGTATTTTCTATTTCTTGAACTTCGAAATTCCTTTCTTTTTACATTTGGAACATATTTAAGATAATGCCGGACAGTTATTGAAATCATGTGAATATCCACTTTTAAAACAACAAAATTCCCTGCTTGGATATCAATTTTTTGATTGATTGAACTTTGTTTTTTAAAATTGTGTACTTGTAGATTGTTTCGAAATCAAATTCACATGGATATTATCCTCCAAATGAATTTAATGTTTTGTTGCATAATTGATAATTTGTTGGGTACTTACACTGGTCAAATCCATCTCCTGATACTATTTTTTTTGTAATTGCAAGTTTGGATGTGAAAGATATTTGTACGTGTGGGAGATTTGCAAACATTTTCCAGAGTTATAGATGAAAACGAAATCGAAGACGATGACGACGATAATTTAGCTGAGAACAACTGTGAAGACAGCGATGGTGATACTATAACAAGGGAAAATGAAAATGATGACCATGATAATCAGTATAGAGGCTGTATTAATAAATATGTATTTTATACTTACTTATGCTTATTTTTTGTATTTACTTATACAATGAAATACTATGAAAATGATTGCTTCTCACCGAATTTCACCTAAGATAAAATATAAAAATAAATATATCTTACCTTTTTTCAAGCCACAATTTTTCCGAAAGAGTTAGTGACAACTTTTTTACAAAAATTTTCCACGTGAAACTATGGCATTTGCGAAAATAACTGTAGATAACTTTTTTACGTTATTCCTGAGAATATTTTTTATTCAACTATTTATTTCCGAAATTGAGGCCGAAAACAAAAACATTTTTATTTTATTCTTATATTCACGACCTGCTAGGTTGGAGAACTTCTCAGAATATTAATCTACACATTTTTCCGAACCTATCAACAAAAAAAAATTGGTGCGAATCGTTTTGAGTTTTTACTGAAAAATTGACTACAATGACTGGCCTATAAAGAGACATGGAATTGGCTACACACCCAGACAGGCGTAAATATTGCATTCATTTATAATTTAATTGGAGTGTGGACTTCCGTCGGCTTGTTTCAACAAACTAAGTAATTGTAATTGATTTATGACCATGGGCAGATATAATACTATAGCCATTCCCAACTGTCTTTCCCATTGGCGCGAAGACAGTTTTTATTGGCCGACGCACATTTCATTTAGCACGACACGTGCCAATCAAGTCTACGTTGACTGATTTGACATTAGAAAGCAGAACAAAAAGCTAATTTTTCTCTTACTCTTTGAAGATGACAGAAATTATGAAACAGTGCAAAATGACTTTGATCTATACTATATGTGATGGCAACATGTCTTTATAATATCATCCACTCAGTTACATTAATTGTTGTCAAGTCGCATTTTAAGATGTTCTGAAAAACAAAAACTAAATATTCAGGTATGAATTATAATGTTAAAATATATTGGGATATTTTAGTTGTTATTCTTTGGAGCATCTGAAAATCTATCATTCGCTTAGTCTATACGTTATGACAGAAACGGCAACGCTGTAGAAGAGTCGATCGGAGAACAATAACAAATCGTTTTTAGCCGAGGTTTAGGTTATGTTCACATATTTATTTTTCGAGCGAAAAGGCGAAATCACTAATACCACAATGTCCAGAACGATGAGAAAAGGGGTTGGATTTTCTTCAATTTCGAAGTAGTTTTTCAAAAAAAATATCAAAAAACTGTTCCTGTTTGAACACTGCGGAAACCGCACCACGAAGTGACGTAACAAGTTCAGATCGATCGCCGAGAGCGTATGATAATTACAGAGTTGTCAAGCGTTATTCAAATATTTTTTTTAAATGTGAGCAGGCCGAAAAAATAATGACAGCACTTGGTATACATACATATTATTCAAGAATAACTAAATCAAGAACAGCTATCAAAAGAGAAGTCGTCATTTCAATACAATACATGCTGACATAACTTCATAGGTCGAAAAAGAATAACATTTTCTCAGAAGTTCCTCAAGATAGCGATACTGGCAACTAGCCGATCGCCGAGAGTGTACGGAATTACAGCGTTGCCAAGCGTTATTCATAATATTTCTTTACAATGTGAGCAGGCCAAAAAAATCATGGCAAAGCACTCGGTATACATACAAATTATTCAAGAATAACTAAATCAAGAACAGCTATCAAATACGAAGTCCTCATGTCAATATAACACATGCTGCCACAAGTTCTGTTTTATCATAGGATGAAACAGGATAACATTTCCTCAGAAGTTCCGCAAAATAGTGACACTGGCAACTCGGGGAAATGCCTAATCAATAGACTCATGACGTCAAAAGAAGCAGCAATAACGCTGTATTTGAATGTCTTACTGAATTTGAGGGTTTTAGAGCAACGTTTATTCGAATATTACACAATATCTTCTAGGCAAAACTATGCATACATAATATTTTATCACTATATTTCAACTTTAGGCACATATGAAGCAAATTTGATCTCGCCTATTACCGAGAAAAATTTGCTGATTTATGTTAATTGTGAAGTTGATGAGAATAGATCCCCGAATCACAATGATGAATAAAAACTCAAAAAATTATGCTCTATTCGAATAATACCATTGATGTATTTAATAATTCCGTTATCCATATACCACAAGCAGTCGCTTCTCTGTGTTGTAGACGATTAAGACGATTAGAAAGAAATGTTAAACCTTGAGTAACGAGAGTAAGAGCAAGACGGAATCATTTCCACCTGTCACTGCAGTCAGCTTTAGGGTTTGTTCGTTTGTGTGACATTTAGAAAATAAAGTATCTTTCTCCAACTCACGTAACTTCTGAGTCCCTTCCTTTCAAATTCTTACAAATGCAACTAAATTGCTTGTTAATAACAAAAATGAAAAATGTTTTTTTGGTTGAGTGTAATGTGTTCAACCTGCATGAATTCGTGGAAGTAAATAGCTGTAACCATAAGTTGATCGTTTTCATAACATAGAAAGTTTATACAGGCATTTATCGCAAAGCTTGTGTGTATTTATCAGTATGAAACGGCGAGAAGATATTCACCACTATAAATCTGATTTGATTGGTTGTCCTAGAACAATTTCCGGCCATTTGATTGGTTCAAATAGTCGAAGGAAAATACTTTTCCGAGAACAAACAAATAAATTTCAATTATCAGACGCAATCCTATCAACACCAAAACCATCAACATATCATGGAATTTGCTTAAATAATTCAACTGATAGTACTATGTTGGTAATAACAATTGATTTCCACTTATTTTGATGTTTACTTGTTAATAGAAGAGTTTTAGTAGAAAATGTGGTACTATAGAGGGAGATAACATTTGCTTTCTCTGGTAGGGCAAAACTTTCCTCTCTAGAGAGACAATGATGTCTTTTCCAAAATGATTGAGAGAGTAGAAAACGTTTTCAACTGTGACAGGAGGATAAAATTTGCTTTCCCTGACAGGGCAAAACTTTCCTCTCTAGAGAGACAATGATGTCTTTTCCAAAATAGAGTAACGGTAACCGTAATTATATTTGTTTTTAATTTGTATAATTTTACTTACTCATTGTTCTTACCTTGTAGAGTTGTAATGTTTTTAATCCTGATGAAGACGAGGATCCACCCGTCGAAACGTAGAAACTAAATTACACATGTTATACCAAAACAAAGTTGTAATTAATTTATGAACGTCAGATTCACGAACCTAAAACCCAAGAAAAACAAGCCAAATATATATATATATATATATATATATATATATATATATTACACTGTGTCCGTAAAGTATGGAACAAATTCATTTTTAGCTAAACAGGTCATTTTAATCCTGAAACACGTCAATTTTTGATGTTACTTTACCGTATTTTAAAATAATAATCCAATATACAGGGTGAATTACGTTCGAGTAATGACGTCACCGTCATTTTTTTTAAATAGAACACCCCCATTTTGTCTCGATTTTCGGATTACTCTAGCTGAGCTGATTCCAAAAATGTATCACATGTTGATTCCAATTGGTACAGGGTGGGCAAAAATACAATAGTTTTGTGTGTGCTCATAAAGTAACGCGTAACATTCTTTATTAGGTAAATTAACAATATTATCAAAAATACTTATTGTCTAGCGGCAATTGGTTTGAATGTAACACCCCGTAGTTTGCTACATGTTTAGAGTAATAAAAATGAGCTGTTTCCAAACATGTTTGGTACTTGTGGTCTAGCAGACAGAATATGACAAAAAATATTCCTTATCTATTTATAAAAAACATAGTCGTCTACTTTTTTGGGAAATGTCATTATTTGTTTAGTAATTTATTGATGTTCAGTGACAGTTTAGTACTACAATATTTTTGGTATTCGTGAATATTCGAATGATTGCTTAGATTTAATTGGAAGTAGAAATGGAGTTAAGTGTAAAACAAAGAATTGAAATACTTATGATGATTGGGTATGGAGACAGATCGCGAACTCAGATGGAAGTGTGCAATTTGTTTAATGATAAATATCCAGAAAGACCTATAACGCGTTCAACAGTCAGTAAGATTGAAACGAAATTTCGAGAAATTGGTAATGTTGAAAATGTACGCAAATCAGGTCGTCCCCCTGCAAATGCTGATACAGCATAAGATGTTTTACTGAGTTTTGAAGAAGATGCGCACACTTCTGTTCGTAAAGTTAGTCGCTATATCGGTGTTAGCAAAACAACGGTACACAAACTATTGAAGCTTGAAAAATGGCATCCTTATAAAATCAAACTTGTGCAAGAATTAAACGAAGATGATCCCGATAGAAGACTCCAATTTTGCGAAGAAATGATGGATAAATGTCACCGAGACCCTCTCTTGATACAAAACATCATTTTTTTTTATGAGTCCACTTTCATGTTAAATGGTGAGGTTAACCGTCAAAATTGTAGATACTGGGCAAAAGAAAACCCCCACTGGATGCGTGAGCATCATACACAATACCCTCAAAAGGTAAATTTATGGCCTGGAATTGTACGAAATCGAATCATCGGACCCTACTTTTTCGAAGGTAATTTAAACGGGGCAACGTACCTTGAGTTTTTAAGGGGGTATCTCGTTCCTACTTTACGTAATTTGTTTCCCAGCAGACGTAATCCTGGAGGTTTTGATGAAAGTTTATGGTTTCAACAGGATGGTGCACCTCCACATTATGCTGTAGATGTTAGAAGGTACCTAGATGAAATTTTTCCGAACAGGTGGATTGGTAGACGTGGACCCACTGAATGGCCAGCGAGGTCAGAGGCCAGATTTAAATTCTTTGGATTATTTTCTGTGGGGCCATCTGAAGAATGTTATTTATAAAACGAAACCAGCAAATATTGCAGATGTACAAGAGAAAATTCGAACAGAAATAAACAATATTACGCAAGAAACCATACACAAGGTTCAACAAGAATTTGTACACCGTTTGGGTTACTGTCAAATACAGCAAGGGCTGCAGTTTGAACATTTATAAAGTCATGTATTCCAGCATATTCTGTCCGCTAGACAATAAGTATTTTTGATAATATTGTTAATTTACCTAATAAAGAATGTTACGCGTTACTTTATGAGCACACACAAAACTATTGTATTTTTGTCCACCCTGTACCAATTGGAATCAACATGTGATACATTTTTGGAATCAGCTCAGCTAGAGTAATCCGAAAATTGAGACAAAATGGGGGGTGTTCCATTTAAAAAGAATGACGGTGACGTCATTACTCGAACGTAATTCACCCCGTATATTAGATTATTATTTTGAAATACGGTAAATTAACATAAAAAATCGACGTGTTTCAGGATTATTTCTTAAAATGACCTGTTTAGCTAAAAATGAATTTGTTCCATACTTTACGGACACAGTGTATTTATATGTATATATATATATATATATATATATATATATATATATGTGATTGTGTTTTAATTATTATTATCGTGACTTTTAATTTAATTTCATTCAGCATATCAATATATATGTGACTGTGTTTCAATTATCATCATCGCGATCTTCATTTCAGCATTTTAATGTGTATATGATTGTGTTTGATTACTATAGTGACTATTTTTACCATGTCATATTTATTCTATTGCTTTCCAATATTTAACCAAATTTTATCAATTTATTATATATTTCCTAATAACACATATACATTTAATCATTTTAAAATTGTATAATAACCTTAGTGATCCACACGCAGGTTAGCCTTTGTCGATCTTCTCTGGGTTTATTTACTTCTATTCTTAATATTCAACTGAAAGTATATGTATTGATTTTATGGCAAATGAATATTATTATTATTATATTATGTATTCTTTACCGCTTATGTATATCTGTTAGGAATTCTTCTCCGCTTATGTGTGAATCATTATATTCAATTTAGCTTTATAGCCTCCTTACTGTGCACCTCTCCCACTTTGCTCTACTGTCGATCAGTCTATTTCTTATAATTTTTGCCGATATATCGAGTCCATTTACTTGTTTCACTCTATTATATCAGTTAGTATTGACCTTCCATTTTGTTGAAGTAATGTTACTCTCCTTACTTCTATAATATATTTTTCTGTTTCTGTGCCTAATTCTGGTGCTTGAGTCTAATTCTAGTACCTATCTGTGTATTTTTCATTTGCGATTGTTTTATTTCCTTTTTTCTCTTCAACCTATTTATTTTTTTGTGTCTGTATATCCAAATCGTCATTCCCAACTTAATTTCATAATTCATCAATTTATAATGTGGTTCTGTTTGCATTCCATCTAGTTTGTATTCCTTATTAATAAAATGTGAAAACACAAATTATCAAATGATTTTAAAGCGAATTTAATTTCGAACAAAGTGATATTTCGTATATAAATTGCACAAGTAACTGTTAAGACCTCGAATAAAATCCATAGGATACATAAATCAAAGGCATATCAATTACCCCCACATATTATGAAAGTGTTTGAAATTTTACAAGTTGTACCAAATACCGCATGAAGTATTTAAAATACACAAAATATATTAGGAATAGAAGAAATCCTCGGAAAATGGTTAAAATAGCAGAAAAAATTAAAAATTCAAATACTTTGTTCGGAAAATCATTGAAATATTTTTTCTTTGTATTTGGCATGGCATGGCATGACTTACTTCGAAGAAAATGTTTAGAATACAGAAATGATGAATACTAAAAATAACAAGAAACTCAAAGTATTTGGAATATTATATAGTATTTTAAATATACAGAAGCATTTCTATTATTTGGAAGTACCTATTTGAAATCCCAATCAAATATTACAATGTTCAAAAAAAAATTCTGTGTATTTGTAAATACTTTTCGAATCTCAACAATGAAATTTCCAAGGTGTTTGAAATTCCGGAAAGGGTATTGGAAATACATAAAGAATAAATGAAAAAATAACAATTTTTTTTTAATATTTGAATTCTTTCAAACACTTTTTCTACTTATTTGATATCGTGAGTACTTTCCGATTGCTAAAGTTATTAATATTTCAATTTACAATAATTCTGCTACTTGAAAATTCAATCACTAGTACCAGATCCACGTGGAAGCATTTTAGCATCCGGCCTCGACCCGTCACAGCCGCTAAATGACTGCATTATCCATTCAACGCGAGGATTGTGATTGTATTTATTGGGTAAACATCTGTCAACATACCTCCCATATCCACTACCCAACCTGTCATTACCTTTTATCGCGATAATAATAATAATGGAATAAGTGTTCGCTTATGTACCCGTCAGAGGTATATCTCTCGTCTCTCTTTTGTACCTACACCTATATTTATTCTATCGGACACGCCCGATCAAAGGGTTGAATACGTTGATGACGAAAGGGGTTAACATTTTTATTCTTTGTTGTTCGAGGTGTTTCGACCAATGACGGTGGCAGCTGTAATTATATCGGTTATGACGAGGAAAGATGGCACCCTGATTCGGCTTTTCATGGGTGACGGATGGGATAGGCAGTGGAGTGGTAGGAGGGTGAGAGTTTTTTCATTGCACACCAGTTTTCGATCCCAGGGAAAGACATAAGTAAAATTGTTTTTAACCGCTTTTTTAGTTGTTTGACCAATCCTCAAAAGTTAATGAAAACTTGTACAACTTAAGATCACGGGGGCCTTACTTTTTATAGTGGGATCCAAAACATGTATATTGCTGTTATGGAAAACGAATAAATGTTACATATATTAGTGAATATAAAAAAATACATCCAAAATAAGACTTGTATATTTTTAAAAGCTTTTATTCAGTTTCACCTGCCCCGATGTGTGCAATCAAATCTGACAAGTTAAATTTTACCCACTTCTAGTTGTCTGATTAACGTGAAATTTGGCAGGTGCTCATGGTTCCTCTGACAATGCATCATAGAATTTATGTTGGAGAACAAAACAAAATGGTGACTCCAAGATGGCGGACGAAATTTATGTTTATGGTTCGATTCGATTCATAAAATCAAAATGGCGGCTCCAAGATGGCCGACGATCTCTGTGATTATGGACCGATTCTATTAAAAATTGGTATGTGGGGGTTTTCGGGGTCGAAGAATATGAATTTTCGTCAAAATTCACAAATTCAAGATGGCGCTCCAAAATGCGGATGATTATGTAATTATGGTCCGATTAGATTCAGAATTGGTATGTGGGGGTTTTCGGGGTCGAAGATTATGATTTTATTGTCAAAATTCATGAAAACGAAATAGCGGCATCAAGATGGCGGGCGATCTCTGTGATTATGGTCTGATTCTATTAAAAACTAGTATGATCTCGTATTATGGTTTCTACAGTATTTTTCCCTTTTATGTCACATAGTTTTGTTGTTTCATATCTACTTTCTTTGTAAATGTTCCAACGTTTTTTATAGTCATTTAATTCCTGCCTTGTTTTTTATTTCTATTGAATTCATACATTCTTGATTAGCCCAGCTTCGTTCTGCGTTCATACTGTCTTTGATTACTAACCTCAAATTAGGTCTTTCCACTGTACGATTTCTATTTAAACAAAACGAACACATTTCGTAGAACAATAGGTAGAAATAAACTGAATTACAATTGCAATAATTTGGTTTGAATAGAAAGGACAGGTAATTAGAAAGAGAAAATAATTCGCCAGAGATGTTCAAGATCAACCGTTACATATATCTTTCTAGTTTTTCATGATATTCTCTGATATAAGCTCATCTTATGGACAACCTAGTTTTCAATATATACAGTGCTTCTCAAAAGTCCCCTCCCCCCCTCTTATTTTTGGAACGATTGTACATAAACAAGTGAGATTTGGAAACTGAATATTAAAGGTTGTAAACTTCCCTACTAGTGATGATAGATGACGAAATCGTCAAAGATGACGTCACAAGGCCATTGTGACCAATAATTTTAAATGGAACCCTACGGCAAGCGATACCTCTTTTAAAAGGTATCGAAAAAACCTATTCAATGATACCAATTTTGTTTGTGTTTATGGCAGTTTTGATGGCTCATTAGTAAACATTAAAATTTAAATTCCATTCAGTATGATATTAATTACAGATTTAAGAATCAGTATCTACTCAAAGAAACTGCTCGAAGTGACCTCCATTTACTTCCTGACAATAAAATATCCTATTTTAAACTCTTCTCATACTTTTGCTAATGTGTCTGCGGATACAGCCTCACATTCTGCAACAATACGTTGTTTTAAAACGTCAATATTGTCAGGTTCAGTCTCGTAAACCTTCGATTTAAGGTACCCCCACAGAAAAAAATCAAAGGTGTGAGGTCCGGTGATCGAGCTGGCCATTCCGTTGAACCTCGTCGTCCAATCCATCTACCACGATACTCCTCATCCAAATACCGTCTCACTGCACCGTAATAGTGTGGAGGAGCACCATCCTGTTGGAACGTTATTTCCAAATTGCCGAATTCATCTGGATTATCTTCCAAAACTTCAAGGAATAACGGTTCTATTGCGTTTTACAACAGCTCCAGATGAACCCCACCAGTTGAATTAGTATTTAAAAATAGAGGCCCAACGATGTGGTTTCCCAGGATACCTGTCCAAACATTCACCTTCTGGGGAAATTGGGTATGTGTTTCACGAAACAGGTGAGGATCTGCGTCACTCCAATACCTCACATTCTGTGTATTTACATTTCCATTTAAATAGAAAGTACTTTCGTCACTAAAACAAATTGTTTTGACATGTAGGTTAATTTTAGTTTCCATATTTTCACAAAATTCTAGTCTTTGGTCTGGGTCGTCGTCTGAGAGTTGATGAACCATTTTTAATTTGTATGGATGGAATTTTTTTTTTTTCAACACCCTGTGTACTGTACTTCGACTGACTTCACAGATAAATGCAACGTAGTTGTTGAAGAAGTAGTATTAACTATTACTCCTGCCAGTATATCAATTTTTTTCTCATCAGAAATTTGTGGTCTGCCAGATCGTTTCGCATCATTAATACTACCCGTTGTTTCAAAATTACGAAGAAGCTCCCTTAAATAAGTCCTCGAAACGGGGCGATCGGGAAACCTGTTTTTAAAAATGCGTTCTGCTGCATGAATATTTTGTCCAGTTTCACCAAGAATTAGGATCGCTGCTACTTTATCACCTAAAGCACGTACCATTTCGCTTCTTGAAGCACTTAAACGTTCGGCTCACAACAGTTTAACAAATTATTAAAATGTACAAAAATATTAAAAGTACCAAAAGCTGCTAAAACAGTTAACGTTCGATCAACAATACACAAATTATTAAATGTACAAAAACTTGGACAAATACAAAAAATTCGAATTGTCGTAGGGTTCCATTTAAAATTATTGGTCACAATGGCCCTGTGACGTCATCTTTGACGATTTCGTCATCTATCATCACTAGTAGGGAAGTTTACAACCTTTAATATTCAGTTTTCAAATTTCACTTGTTTATGTATAATCGTTCCAAAAATAAGAGGGGGAGGGGACTTTTGAGAAGCACATTCATAATATATTCGTGAACTATGAAAATCCTAAGTAAGATTAAAAATTTGGATAATTTTTATTCAATGAAAGAGGTTAATTCACTCGCAAACTAGTAGAGATTCTCTTGAGTTCTGCAGAAAAAAAAATCACATCGAAAAGAAAAATCAGGCCAAGAAAACTTTAGATAATGAAATGCCTCGTGAATTCGAAAAAATTAAAAAATGAACTATATCGCAGACATAAAGAGAATCCAAATTACCAAATAGTAAAACAAGAATTCATTAAATATAGAAACTTCGTAAATAAACTGATGAATAAATTCAAAAGGGATCCCTTCCAAAAATAAATGAAAAAAAATCGGGATTAATAATTTCAACAAAAAATTCCAAACATGAAATGAAGGAAATGCATTTTGAATATAATGAACGTAGGGTAGACGTAGGTATGCAAGAAAAATTGGAAAATCTCCAACCAACGTATCAAAAGGGTATACACCTACAAACACACTCTGTAAACGGAGGGGAAATTATAGAAATCATAAAATCTCCCAAATCGAAAAACAGGCGTGGATATGATAAGAGCAGAAGTATCGATGAAAACGATTGAAGAAATATCATCCCCAATAACTTAATTAATGAATAAAATATATTAACATAGAATTCGCCCTGATGTGTTCAAATTAGCGGTGGTTACCCCGCTGTTCAAAAAAGAGGAAAATAAATTTTATAATTTTTTTCGGAAAAAGTCTCGAAGTAAGATTCACAAAATATTTAGAAAAATTAATTACCCAGGTATCTAGGGAATTGCCTCAGAACCTATCTGATAATAGAAAACAAACTGTTAAAATGAATTTTTCCAAGAGTAATGAGGGAAAAGTATACCTCAGAGTTCAGTCCTGGGACCTCTTCTCTTTTCCATGTATATCAACGGACTACTAACCATGAATACTTATAACTATTTTTCCAGATGATACTCTGATTTTTTATGCCACCAACACTTGGGACAACCTGAAAAACAAAACCGAAAACAATTTTGTCAAAATGATCAATTGGTTTAATCAAAAACTCCTCACAATAAATTTTGTAAAGATCTTCTTTGTTCCCTTCTTCTGTTATAAGAAGTAATTGCCCATTTTGGAAACATTACATATTAGTAATTACTGGAATGATATTAAAATCAAGTTAACAAATGAAATCAAATATCTAGGGGTTCCAATAGATTCGCTACTTTGACGGCATAGCATCCAGGAGATAACTTTTCATTAAGGTTGAACCACAATCAATATATGGGTAGCCCCAAAATTCTAGATTTCTTTTCTAGTATTTTATTTTCTATGGATACATCCCCAATTATGCACCCGACGGAAATCATATTGATTTCTGATATGTTGAATGTTTGTGTCAATTATTATTTAACTATTTGTGAGCCTATCTACCGGTAAATTAACGTTTCCCACAAACTCGACCATATCAGCCAACATTTATGTAGGAAATTGTTGGTTAAATTATCTCTTTTGACGAGTTCTACAACCTGTTGAAGACGATGCGTCAGAACACCCTCTATATTTAGATACTCAAGCAAGTGGCAATAGATCAAATATGTTAACGTATTGAGAATATTTTTCAAAGATAAGCCATCCTCTGGCTGCGATGCTAATCTTTAATAAAAAATAATTTCGGAAAATCTAGTACAATCTCATCTAACACTAAATCTGTCGACTACAACTACCTAGGCGACCAACTTTGCGGAAAAACGGCGACATCCAAATCGCAATCGACATCATCCGGCTGGAGTGTAACAAATCCCGAGAGCAAGACGAAACGAACCATAACTAGTAAATTTCGGTCTGTAATATTGGTAATGCGGCCATAACATCCAATCAACCCGGATTTATGATCGCCAGAGATAGTAAATTTCTCGGCGGGCGTTTCCCAAATCCAATTGTGCACTGTCAACATTGTAGATTAAGCCGATTGTTGTTCGGGATCGTTTGCCAAGATGGATGGATATTCGTATGCATAAAATCCGGAATTATGTGGCGCTTGTAAACAATCTCTTTGGGGTCGTGGTGTTTTGCAGAGGGTGGCACTGCCGCCTGTGCCGAATTAAAATATCAATTTTGATCAAAAGTTCGATATAAAAATAAATTCTAGTACAATTCGTCCAGGTAATATTTTTTTGGTGGATTAACACAAGCAAAATTTCATTTGTAATGGGAATTTGATGCAATAATAAACTTGATTTCCATTTATCCTTTCAGCTCACATAAATCACAATTACATAAGCATTGAGTAAACATGAGTTTTCAGACAAAAATTATTGGATTGACCTATTTACTACTGCACCTAAATTATTGAATGTGGTTTGTATTCAATAACAATCAAACAATATATACTAACATGCAAACCAATGGGGAACTTCTCTCAACGTTACCAACCTCGATTTTTCGCGTGCAACCTATATAGGACGCTCTGTTTCGCATATTGCTAGCCTTATTACTTGGCAATGGAACCAATTAGTTAGACATCAATGATACACATTTCCCTGGACCGATAATATTAGATTTTTAGCTTCATCAATAATTCGTACATTTACAGGTTGGGTAAATGGTAAAACTGGTATAAATAACAAAACTTAGGTTTGTTCTTTGTTTAGTCAGTAGCTATTTGACATGTTATTTTTCTTTGTCTCATGCAATTTATGAGTCTTTTACTTTCAAATATTCGATAAATTTGTGAAAAACGAAAAAACTCATGTATTGTAGTGTCATCCATCTCTGGACTTGGCGTGGCTAGAGCTGTTTTCTTTTTTGGTGTTCGAGCGTTGCTGACAGACTCGTCTAGGAAATAACAAAATATTTCAAACTGCTGGAAAGTTAATCCAGTAAAATATTTGAAACGGACTGGATTGATTTATCCATAGAAATATTTTCATTCGATTCTGGTTCCAAAAGGTGATCTCGATTTACAAATTCTTCATTGTTTTCATCTTTGATTGTGGCGACTAGGTCTATTTCAGTTGATTTCACAGGATGATGTGGTACTGGCTTCGAATCTTCAGTGAATTTTCCCACGAAATACTGGCTACATATATAAACTTCGGTCAAAGTTTTTCAATGCCACATAGCTTCAACCATTTTAATTGCTTCTGATAGATTTGGGAAACGGATATTTTTTTATTTCTGCCATATTTTGAGTAACTTTTATTTTACAGTTTCATAGAAACATTTCTTGGTCATTATTGCTATCGCACACTATAACTTCCACTGTGATCAACAAAACGGTTTTACTTCCAAAATCTAAACTTTATGTCAAATTTATGGAAGTACTAACAACAAAAACGAAGTTCCTTATCGCGCGTTGCGAAAGGGGGCTGGACGGAATAAATTGAGACCAAGAGTTGTAACGACACTTTTTGCTGTAGTTGTAAGCCGTGCGGCGTGCGCGTGTTTCTCTGTCTGTCTCTCTTTCTCTCTCTCTCATAGAAAGCAAGCCAGTTATTTTCGTTTCGTCTTTCTATTTCGCATTGAACAGTGTGGTGTCGCGACGATTATTTTTGTTGAGTGTAAACAGGTACATAATAAATAATAAAAAATAATAATAATAATGAATCCTGACAGTGTTTCTGCACAAGTTCCGGATATTGCTGATGGAGTTAGGTGAGTAGAGATTTCATACAGACAATAATAAATGCTTATGTATTTTTAGCGAGTACGCATTATAACCTCTCTTTACTATTGTGCTAACCAAGTCATGCTCTTCTGAAATATCAACAATCGTTCCTGCTTTGGCAGTCTCTTCGAGACTAACCCGTCAAGTTCAGTCATCACACCCCTTCGTGGTCACTTTGGAGACCTGCAGAACATCACTTTCCAAAGACTCGTTCATCCAACGAACAGCGAGGCTTTGGAACTCATTGCCTAGGGAGGTGTTCCCCGAGGCATACAACCTCCAGAAATTTAAGAAGAACACCAACTCCTATCTTCTTTTCCTTGGTTCCCACGATGTTCTCTGAACATTACAGGATATCCCTTTTCGTGGGAACCAGAATATAAAAAAAAAAAAAATACGCGTTATAATCTCTCTATTGTGTGTTTAGCAAGTGTACGCGTCATATCTTTAATGAATTTAAAAGCAAATTATATTTTAATATTACTATATCAATGCGTATGTACTAAAATTGAGCCTACTGATTAATTTTATATTACATTATATTTGTTAATAATTAAAAAAATATTATTATAACTTAAAAAAAAAACTTTATTACAATTCCTTCACTAATTAATCGAAAGGAACTTCGTTCCATCCGGGTGACCCTTGACACCTCTCAACTTTTTTTAACAAAAAATTAAACCGACGAAATACGGAACTGAAAAGTAAAAAATAAAATAAACCTTCTTAGTCTCAATAACTAAGCTCCTAAACTAATGTAAGTAACTAATTTTGAGTCGGCGCCAAACAAACAAGCAAATGAATTTGGTAAGGCGTAAAATGATGGCATCGAGTTGGGCGGTGATATTCTGATAATTTTTTCGAAGTAATTTAATGATCTTCGTTGATTGTTTGTTTGGCGCCGACTCAAAATTAGTTACTTACATTAGTTTAGGAGCTTAGTTATTGAGACTAAGAAGGTTTATTTTATTATTTACTTTTCAGTTCCGTATTTCGTCGGTTCAATTTTTTGTTAAAAAGTTTTTATTTTTCAATTTTTTGTGGCTGAAATCTACTAATTACTAACTGCTTGTTTTTTTCTTCCTTCCAAAATACTTACTTACCCACCTTACTTCAACTATTACCAGTTAAATAATATAATTATCTACTTTTACTATTTGTTGTAATATAAATTAGTTTCGTTGTTCTGGTTAGTTTATTTCATCACTTTGTATATCATTCCATCCTCTCATAGAATATATTTGTGATAATGACACCAGCGATCTGTCATTGTCAACTACATATGTGTGCCAATGTTCACAAGTGAAAAATCAATTATCCGCTATTTTTCTTTTCTACCCGTAAGGGTGGATAATTCAATTCGAAATCCAAATATGATCAACTATGAGGTATACCCTATCTGATAAAAGAAGAATCATCCAAATCGAAGATCCCAGCACAAAGTTATAGCTGATAGAATCGGTTGACGGGCCAGAATTCAGAGGGTGAGTGATCAATATCCTTCATTTTGCTACCCCCAGGGGTGGATTTTACGTTTTAAATTCAAATGGGACCAACTTCGAAGTACACCCTATCCACTGAAAAAAGAATTATCGGAATCGGACGTCTCAGTAAAAAGTTATGCGTGATCATACATGAAAAATAAAAATAAAACAACCTCCTCCTTATTGGTTTCGTCGGTTGAAAATTAAAACATCCCATTGAAAATTCTAATTTTTCAGATGGGAATATCACGTTTATTTTTCATCCAGGACAATTTTCAATGCATAACTCGATTAGATGAGTCCATTACTAAGTAATAAAGCCAACAAGAATTAAAAAAACAGTTTAAACGCGAAAAATCGAGGTTGACAACTTTGAGATAAGTCCCCCATTACATATCAATATTGTTTTCAGAAAAACAAAAAGAAATATTGGTTGAATAATATATTACACATTGAGGTAGATAAAAACTATTTTAGTATATGAGCCAAGTTTAAATTCAAAGCGCGTTAACTTGCATTTTCACTACTAGCAACATACATTAATATATATACAATACTTGTGGCCCCAAAACATTCATATATTTATTTCCCAATGTACTCAAGTTAACGAAAGTAATATAATTATATATTAATATCAAATTGCCACTGAAAGGAAATTTGGCTTCGGGAGTTGTAGATCCACGTTTTGAACTGTTGAAGAAGTTGTGGGAGATATACACTACTTCTCAGTAATGCCTTTCACTGTGTTTCCAAATGCTTGAATAGTATGGGAATCACACTTGAATTTTTCGGTTATTATCTTTCTAATCGAATCCAATTAGTGCAATACAATGGTTATCATTCATTTTCGAGTTGTTGAACATGGAGTACCTCAAGGGTCTGTCTTAGGCCCCATACCATTCATCTGTATATTAATGACCATCACCTTGTAAGCTGTACGCAAATGACGTAACCATATCTTCCTTAATTTTTGAATTCAACAGAGCAAAGGGTTGAATGATTGTTTTCAACAAAGAAATCCAAGCAGAACCCTAATAAAACTCAATAAACTCAATTTTCCAACAATCCTCATAACAACTCCGATTGAAATTTGAGACTACTGGGTCATAGAGAACATCTTCACCACCCAATAGATCAAATGGGCCATTGATAGCTTTAAACCTTTTGAATCGGCCAGAAAGGACAGAATATTCTTCGCCTTACTACAAAGTAATGATGTAATAGAACACTTCTTGAAAAGGCTGTTCAAAAAACAGTTCGCCTATCAAGCAGGCAAATCAACGACTAATGATCTACAAGAAGTGGATCCTTTTAGACATACCGTTTTACAAAAAACAGTTCTCGTATCAAGCAGGAAAATCAACGATTAATGCTCTACAATGCTTGGTTGAAATCATTGAAAAGACATACCCGGGCAAAAAAATGGCTCTATGTGCATTCATAGATATAGATAACACCTGATAACATGAGTCCATCATCAGATCTCTAGAGGAAAGAAATATAAACGCCTACTGATCAGATGGAAACATGCAATGCTGAAAAGCAGAATCATTGCAGCTGCTCTCGGAGAGGAAACGGTTAGAATGACAGCGGAAAAAGCGGTTAGCCTGTCTGGGAATCATAGTGGCAATATTCACGTGCTCCACTGCAACTAGAGGTCATTCTGAACCTGACGCCACTGCACTTGTGTGTAATGACGGAAGCGGCGATGAGTGCCTTCAGAGACTGAACCAGATATCAAAATTGAAAACTGGAAGTCTGATTCTGGAAAATATTTCCCTAGAATCCAGATACAAGCCATCAGATATTATGCCAGCTAGGCACGACAAGCAGCATTATAGTGACGGAAACTGATACTGCAACTTCGACTCGGTGGTTATCACGTAATCATCACTAAATCTACCACTATACAGTAATAATGACTAAAATTGTATATGTGTATGGTTCTAGTCACGTAATTCCCATCTATGGTAGCCACTCCACAGTTCTATAACTTATTATTGTCATTTGAGGTGTCTGAAACATTATGGCCACTGAGCAAATCACTTTAAAGGTTTTCAAACTTAACAGTGGAAAACAACCGTTGCGGTAACCATCCTGTACCACTTAAATATCACTTAGAAGTCACAGTCACTTTCAAGAGAGTATGATAGTTTCGCTGACGTTTTGGTGACTTCCATAAAACCTTCAATGTGGCAGGCAGTTGATTGTGATATGTGGTGATGGTTGCCACGTTCCTGCTATCTCCATAATTGATAGCCACAGTACGCATTTACGGTAGTACCGCCACGAGACAGTTGAATTAGGAAATTATTATAATTTGGCATACGTATTGTTTAACATGTGAACAACACCTCTATAAAATTTTAACAACTTTCACCTTCCCGAACCCGAGATATATATAATTGAAGTTGACTCAATCAACACGTAACATATGGACCATGCATAGGCAAACAGCACATTATTAATTCTACCGTCAGTACTAAAATTAAGAAGTTTATGAAAAACGAGGACGAGCTAGAGCAGGATATCACAGATATTGTGAAAAAAAATCAAAGTGATTGACCATCTAGTCTGACAGATATAGTCAAAACTACTCTCGTTATTCAAAATAGTCCACGGGGAAGCGCACAGCCTTAAGGGGGGGTCGTAGAGAAATGCGGATTGTGCCAGGGGACTTTTTAAAGAAGAACAGGGGACCATTTGAGGGTCTGAACGCGAAAAAAAAACTCCTCCTAGTTGACCCCATCGATTTTAACGATACCCTCCCCTCTCCCCAAAAAAAAAAAAGTTCAAAAACAGTACCACAAAAAAGTCCATTGAAGTTTTATCGAAAAACGATAATTTTTTCCCAGGACGTATGATTTCTAGTGATGGGGGGAGGGGGGCCCGGGTCTGACATTTATTTTTTTGCTGCGCTTTTCGGAGACATCAATTGTTTGAGTCGCCGACTTTCTATACTTTCTATAACGAAGAAACGAAGAAATTTTCCAGAGTCGATTGGGGGGGCAAGTGTCCCCCTTCAAAAAAATTTTTTTTTCGCATTTCAAATCGAAAAGTCCTCCGAAATCTTTCGATTCCGTCGAAAATTATTTCCTAATTCAACTGTCTCGTGGTGGAGTTACCTTAATAAAAGTCACTACAAATTACAATAACCTTCAAAATTCACCATTCCGCACGATGACGAAAGCTAACCTAAGTTTTCTCAAATTATTTTATTGTGGCTTACAAAAAGTTCGTTTCATCTGTACGTGAAACGTGAATGATATTAATTCAATATGAAATGGGTTATGCATTTTCAATAGTCAATTTTCCTTAATTCTGAAGTGGCCGTGGATTGTCGCCGATGACGAAACTAACCTAATTTTCTCAAATTATTTTATTTTGGCTTACAAAAAGTTTGTTTTACCTATTACGTGAAACGTACTGATATTCATTCAAAATAAAAGGGGTTATGCGTTTTCAATAGACAATTTTTCTTGATTTTGTATAAGAAGGTTGATTTAAATAGATCGGATCTCTGACTTGTGCTCCTGCTTAATATTTATACTTTAATTGTTAATTCTGTTTGCATAAATGCCATCATTTCCATTACTTGTTAATTGATCATTGTTACTTGATACTTGATAATTGTTGATTGGAGCTGCATAAATCCACTATACTCGCCAAGAGAGTATGCTAGTTTCGGTGACGTTCTGGTAACTTCCATAAAACCTTCAATGTGGCAGGCACTAGATTGTGATATGTGGTGATGTTTGCCACGTTCTTACGTTCTTGCTATCTCCATAAGTGATAACCACAGTTCGCATTTAACAAAAGTCACTACAAATTACAATAACCTACAAGATTCACCATTCCGCGCGATGACGAAAGCTAACCTAAGTTTTCTCAAATTATTTTATTGTGGCTTACACAAAGTTTGTTTGACCTGTTACGTGAAACATGAATGATTTTATCAATATGAAATGGGTTACGCGTTTTCAATAGACAATTTTCCTTGATTTTGAAGTGACTGTGGATTGGTTCGTGCGATGACAAAAACTAACTTAACTTTTCTCAAATTATTTTTCGTGGCTTAAAAAAAGTTCATTTTAACTATTACGTGAAACGTGAATGATATTCGTTCAATATGAAATGGGTTATGCGTTTTCAATAGACAATTTTCCTTTAATTTTGAAGTGGACGTGGATTGGTCAGCGCGATGTCGAGAACTAACCTTAACTTTTCTCAAATTATTTTATTGTGGCTTGAAAAAAGTTCGTTTTACCTATTACGTGAAACGTGAATGATATTCATTCAAAATAAAATGGGTTATGCGTTTTAAATTGTCATTTTTTTTTATTTTGTATAAAAAGGTTAATTTGAATAGATCGGACCTCTGACTTGTGCTCCTGCTTAATATTTATACTTTAATTATTAATTCTGTCTGCATAAATGCCATCATTTCCATTGCTTGTTGATTGTTACTTGATAATTGTTGATTGGATCTGCATAAATCCACTATACTTGCTACATGTCCTTTTTTAACAGTTAATGAACATGTACCCGCAATTTCGAGGTTATAACTTTGGAGTGGCAGGTTATAATAGCCCGACTTGTTCGCCCCTTTCCAGGGTATTAGACCTATTTTAATTTTTAGGTTATAACTTTGAAGTGGTGAGTCATGGGCCTGCGACGTGGGTGCCACTTTCCAGTTGTGGAAACGTTAATAATTTAGTTCCACTGGGCACTTCATGATGGGAGGAGCTTTAGAGTGGTATATTCACACTTTCTGCCACTTTGAAGTTATATTCTCCAAAAGCCGCCATGTTTGAGGGATTTAAGTACATAATTTCAGAGGCGAGTTATTTCCAAAATTATAATGTTTTCCTCAAATAAAGTGTATTCAGATGGAGCGTGCTCACAATCGAGCTACAACACCATATTTCACATAAAACTTTCAATCGTTTCAATTTGATCACGATCAGAAGTATCCAAATTCAATATACTTACTAACGCGTTTGTATGTTTATATGTTATATATTTTTATAGTTGATCGAGTGTTAGAAATGAATCAGGCAAAATGGAAGAATGAGGAACATTTATCACAAAAATATATTGCTGAACAGAGATAGAGCTACATATTATGTACACAAACGCAGTCAGTTGTTTAACGTATCTAGTGTCGGCCACTACATATCCACGTTTTTGCCAGGAGACCACAACGTGGTTGGAATGTGGCTATCTGAGATCCAGGAACGTAGATCAGAACGTAGCAGTCACCAAAAATGTGTTCCTCATTTTGGTAGCCGCCGCGTGATAGAACCGTGTATATTACGTGGCAGTGGTTGTGGTCAAACACTGCAAAGTTTTCCAGAATCGTGGCCGCTACGTTCCTTCCACTTGAAATGCTACTTGGGGCATACAAACACCATATATTTACAACGAACGGGTATAATGATGGATCCAAGATGGACGAAAGGGCTGGATTCTGAAAACAACACTCTATCAAACTATTTTGGTCAAGAAAAAAGCGCCATGCGGATACATGCCTGTGTGAGGTATACAGAATCTTGTAGAAACCATTCCGTACAATCCAAAATAACGACACTCTGGGTACATTCACGAGCAAATTCACCAAAACATTGGAGGATATTTTGAAACTCATAATTATAATCATAAAATAATTAATACCCGCTTTACTGCGATTTTGGTATGTTGGATACAAAAATAATCTAAGAAAATTTTAAATTTGTCAACAACGAACCGTTTGAAAATATTTCACAATAAAAATCATATTAGAAATTTTTATTACAAAATATACTTCACTGATGTCGTTTTGGGTTATTGTCAAGAATATTCATAATACATACAATACAAGAGCGAATCAAAACTGTAATTATTAGAAAAAAGTTGAATTGAGAAAAGGAACAGAAGTCATACCCGAAACGTCATCAATGTCATCATATAATTCTTGAATGAATTCATTCAAAGCAAATTGAAAGAAAAATCATGTTTGAATCTGTATTCACAAGGTGATCAATGGTGAAGTTGTTTCAATTCCTATCGATACAAGAGTTTTAAGTTTCTTCGTTCGAGAAAAAAGGTAAATATTTACTCTTTGGACTTTCAGAAACACCTCTCTCGAATTTAGGTCTAAATGTTCCTTACGACACCTAGCTAACAAGTATCTTGTCAGCACAATGTATCTCAAAGCATTATTGTATGTTGATTGCAAATGAAAAAAAAAAATAAAAAAAATCACTTGGAGCCAAATATCCACCAATCTCATCCCATCCCCTCATGAAATCAAATCCGCCCAAGCCGAAACACATAATAACGTTATGTATAGCGCAATATCGATTTCACGAAAGAATCAAAAGACTGTAAACTTGGGGCTATCGCATTTTGTACGCTGAAAAACGTAAAATAAAGACGTCAAAGATGTCAACGCGAAATTAATACTTCTTCGGGATTCTTGTGCGAATAGGGAGGGTCGTTTTCGACGAGGGGAAACAAAAATAAGACGTTTTAAAAGGAACCAACTTGAAAACCTACGGTCGTATTTGATGCCTTTGAACTAACAAGAAAAGAGGGTAATCAGATATTTCGAGGGAAGATGTTGATGAGATTTTTCAGTGTATTTAGCTGAAGTAGTCATAGCTGGTTAAAGTATCTGTGTTTGCAGATGCTGAAAAACAACAAATGTTGCGTTGAAATGTTCAATAAAATTAATAATTTTTTATTCTAAAAGATATTCTCTTTTGATTTCGATATTTCATTTACTTCCTTAGTTCTTGCCTTTAAGAAAAAATGTGTTAAAAATATTCACAGTGGAATCACTTAGTATAGAGATGTTACTTCTTCGTTTTTAATAAGAAACTCGAACAATTTAACATTATTCTGATCTTTTTATGTGCCTTACAAGATGAATCATGGAAAATTTCCTGATTGTCACTGAAATAAGCTCAAAACGCTTTGATTTGAAAGATATTTCCTGAATTATAGAAAGTACCCCATGAAAACACATATTTTTATATTTTCAAATTACTTTTCTGAAATAGGTAGCAAAATGGCAAACAAAATAACTTACCAGCGGAATATGATAAAATTGTCGTTTTAAAAAACACGAGTTCATAGCAATATTCACTAAAAAGTTGAAAATAATAATAATAAAGTCATTGACCAAAAAATTTCCACTAATGTAAGAAACGTGAGGTAGGTACTTGATATCAGTTATCTTAATATCACTATGAAAAGTAAGTAAAGAGCATCCAATGCTTTTTTTACATAGCAGGAAGCTTTTTGCTCAATGGCTCCATTCTTATTATTTTTAACTTTTTAGTCCATATTGCAACAGAAGACTGAAGAAGACCACGGGAGAAAACCTCTTCAATTGATTCATCTCATCCACATGAGATTGAAGTGTTTACCAAATGTTGGTGAATGTGCTGAGATCAGCCAGCGCTTTCACCAAATCTTTGTGCTATGGAGTTATTGTATTGTCATCGGTTCTTGATAAATGTGCAAAATTTCAAATAATTTGAAACTCTGGAATTATTTAAGATTCCGTTACAGACATTCATACATACATATAGGTGTAGCTTATGAAGCGTGTATAAAAAAAACTCGAGCATTTAATATTTCCCCTCAAATTCAGATGAGAAGGAGTTTATTGAATTGAAATGAATATGACCTTGAAAAATCACCAATCACCTGCCTTAGATAATGTAAGATAATAAAATAAAGAAATATCACATATATCAACTTTTCTTATGAATAAATCCATCAACGATGGAAAGTTACCAAGAATATTGAAAAATGCTGTCATAATACCATTTTTTGAAAGCAATGGAAATGCATTATCGAAATATCGCCCAATATCGCTCATTTCTAATATTAGTAAAGTATTCGAAAAAGTTATTAAAAAAAAGAATTATCTCATTTTTCACTAAATACTAGAGTCCTATTAGAAAAACAGTACGGATTCCGACACAACCGCTCAACATCGGATGCGATTGCAAGCTTGACAAAAATTATAAACAATGCCATATCGATGGGTTTTTGACAAAACCTCGTAAGCAACAAAAGTAAAATTTCACAGGAAACGATTTTTTCTGATACATGCTTTTTTTCAATACTCAGAACTCTCAAAATTTGCAGAACTCTATTTTATTTGCCGAAAAATCGTTTTGTGAATTAAATTGAGTGAAATTTGCTATTTTTATTGAATAATGTAACATACATAGTTGTCAAACCAATTTCAAAGTGATGTTTTGTGGGTATTAGATTCGATCTATTGAACAGAAACGAAGCGTAATCGTAAGACGATTGCAGATACAAACATTCGAAACGTCGTGAAAACCTTTTAAATCTATCAAGACGACATTTCTTTAATGTAATAATCTAAATGGTTTACAGTGAGGAAGGAAAAGTTCAAATATGTACCTACTTGTTATATACAAAACAACAAAAATAAACGTGCAGCAAAAAGTGCATTAGGGTGTTGTATCCAAATCGTCCAACACCGTCAGAAAATACTTCAAAAATATTTAGCAAAAGGTGAATCATACCTTCAGTTTCAGTAGAAAAAAGCATGTACGTAGTTCAAGGAAACCAGGTAAGCCTATCGATATTAATTCGCAAATAGACTTTTTTGAAATATTCTATTAGTTTCTAGAAAATTCAAATTGTAGTTCAAAAAATGTAGCTGATCAATTAGGTAAAAGTTTTTCCAAAATCCAACGTACTTTGAACAACTTCAAACCATAGGAAATTTTAGCCGTACAAGTTTTAACAGAGACTCATAAGAGGAAAAGGCTGGCATTTTGCCAACAGATGATTCAAAATTTGAATGAAGATCCCGATTATTTAACTAAAATATTATGGACTGATGAGTCATCCTTTTCTACCGCAGGAGTTCTCAATAGTAAAAATCGAAGGTCACAACAGAGAAAGATTGGTAAAACAAATAAAAAAAACAGGAAGCGAAACTGTTAGCGTATGGTGCGGAATTTTTTGAAATAAAATTGTTGGCCCTATATTTTATGATTATAGGATACCTAACAAGAAATACTCATCCCAGAAATTGAAAATATTCTTTTACAGAATTTTACGGAAGCCAGTATGATTTGGATGCAAGATGAAGCAATCCCGCATAGTATCCTACACATTCAAGAACATTTGAATAATGTATTCCCAATATGGATAGTAAATAATGAAAGCAATAAATGGCCAGCCAACAGTCCGGACTTGACACCTATGGATTTATTTTTCAGGGGATTTCAAAAATACACGATTCGACTTGAAATAGAGTATCTGAATGACAATAATGAAGCAATTTCCAATGTAGTTATAAATAAAACCAGTGGTTTCTTACCTCAATTCTCCATCCTCCAGACTAGCCTCCTGGTTAAATGCTCTCATCAGAAAACTGACTGATTTTTTCAATCCACACTCACTCAAGAACTCTAAAGATCTCACTAATAAAATAACTCAAGTTTATATCCCTGATAATTCAATTTTGGTTTCTTTTGATGTGGTCCCAGCATACCCCTAGAAGAGTGCATAACACTAGTTAGAAATCACTTTCTCGAGTCCGGAGTAGACCTGTTTCATTGCCTTAACCTATGCTACCTATTAGATGCCGTTCTTAAAAAAAATTCTTCAAATTCAATGATGTCTTTAGACAAAACCATGTTTTGGCATTGGGTTGCAATCTCTCCCCCCTTTTGGCTGAGATCTTCCTTCATGATTTTGAAAAGCTTCTTCCCAATTTTCAATATTACCATAAAATCATTTTCTACCATAGGTATGTGGACGACTGCATTTTGTTGTTCAACGGTAGCAATGAGGAATTAGATTCACTACTAACATTTCTCGACTCATTACATGGGTCCATTAAGTTCACTATGGAAAAAGATGACTCTTTGCCCTTTCTAGACTTACTAATTAAGAGAACTAATCACAAGTTCGAATTTTCGATTTACAGAAAACCAACACAGACCGATACGGTAATACCTTATAACTCTTGCCATCCCGTCTCGCACAAACTAGCTTCTTCTAATGCACTATTCCATAACTTTTTTCGATCCCCATGGACACACAAAATTTCTCCAATGAACTAAACATTATCAAACAAATAGGTTGGAACAACGATTTCCCTTCTCACCTGATTGAAATAATTTCCCACAGACACATGGCCAAGTCCATTAATCAAAATCTTTTCAACCCAAATTTACCTACACGTCATTGCTCTATACCCTTTATAGGTAAAGTTTCCCAAGATATAAAAACATATTTCAACGACATGGTAATGATTTGAATAGTAGCTTTCAAACGATGAATTCCTTGTCTAAAAAACTAGTCAATTCTGGAATATACGAAATTACTTGCTCTGAACCATCGTGCAATGCCAAATATATCGGCAAAAGCGGAAGAAAAATTAGTTCTAGAGTTATAGAACACACAAAAATCTTAGACAAATATAAAGAAAAATTCACAACCCACCCATTCGAATCAATCAGTTATTGCAGTTCATTTGCCAACCATGTGCCAATCAGTACTTTGATCCTGGTGAAGATATCAAAATTCTTCACATTGCTAACAAGGGTTCCCTAATGAATTGTCTAGAAATTTTCGAAATGAATTCTTCCTTGAAAGACCCCTCTACAACGTCCTTGAATGAACAGATTAAATTTGACTGCATTAAATCCTTTGATTCTTTAAACTTCTAGTCGAAGTTAATATCCACAGTTTGGTATTGCTCCTTCACCTTTTGTTCCACCCTACATCGTAGTTTTATCTCCATAATAATAGATGTCACCCTCTCATGTCATTCACTTCCTAGAGGTTCAACAATTTTGCACTAGATGGCCGTACTATACCTTAGAACACTTACTTTTCTCCTCTGTTCTCTTCTGTCAATGGTCCTTCATTTAGATATAATATAAAAATGTCGAGCTCATTTGGAATGCCAACTATATTATACACACGATAACCATTCCCCTTCCATATGGAGTGGCATTGTTTCATCCCAATTACGGGTCAAGATGGTTCACAGCTATTATGCTTTGCTGACCTTGATAAATTACCATTTTATGTTTTTATTCCTCCATGATGTAAGTATTCACAACCAAACTACCTTAATTGTTGAATCTATAGTTAAGCTTATCCCTCCCCTCTTTTTAGATTTTGTAAGTATCAGCTAAAGATGGAGCTTTAAAGCTCTGAAACATGTCCTGTTCTAAATAAATTTCGTGTAGATGATTTAGAGTACTTCATTTCATCTTATAAATATAAGTTATCAATTATTCATTGACAATAATGGTGGACACATTGAACATTTTTCATGAGTTATCATGTTGTTTACATTTCCTAAATAAATCTTTGTTATCTATTTTTGTATAAATATTTGAAATTTTTCTTCCTCACTGTAAAGCATTTTGATTATTCCATTAAAGAAATGTCACTAAACAAACCTGCACGCTACTGTATTTTTGAAAGAATTTCATCAAAGTTCAGTCATAACCACATAACTTTTACATTTAACTTTTTTTCTATAGGCAATAATAACGATGATAAGTGGTGGGTAATTTATAGTGGATAACCCTGTACCTAATTCGAACCCTCGGAAATGTATACCTCCAAAACAAAATTAATGATTTTATCAATGGGAAAGTGTCAACGTTAGAATTTGTTGAGTTAACCTTATTTAAAATTAAAATATCTCAAGCGGTCGAGTTTACCTCTGCCCAGACACAGACTACACCATGTTCTACTAATATATTAGCCATGCAAAAGCACATAAATTTTACTGGTCCAAAGGCTTTTAATGCCTTGCCCCTGCAATTGAAAACACAAACATACAAAAGAAATAAGCTCAAGATTGATATGTGGATTA
The DNA here is from genome assembly GCA_018342105.1 of Gonioctena quinquepunctata. Taxonomy (NCBI): domain Eukaryota; kingdom Metazoa; phylum Arthropoda; class Insecta; order Coleoptera; family Chrysomelidae; genus Gonioctena; species Gonioctena quinquepunctata. The sequence continues at coordinate 371,314 of JAFIRS010000364.1, read as the reverse complement.
AAGAAAGCGGGTTTAAGTTTAATTTTCGCTGAGTTTAATTTGATCAAATATAGCTTTAATTTCCTTCTAATTCGGATTTAGACTTAGTATAACAATTTTTCAAATTTATAATTTATAGTTAGCTTAAGGTAAGCACAATTTAAATTTAAATATATAATGCTTGAGAGATTTTTGTACATACTGGAGAATATCTCTCAAAGTACGTCATCATTTTCAATATACCTAGATATAGATAATATATTCATTAAGTTAGGAGTTACTGCACTGTTATATTCTATCGTGCAGCTCATTGGATATAGAACATAATGTAACATAATAATGTAATGTAATATTGTTTGGTGTTCTATATTATTAAATATTATTATTATTATTATTTTTAACCCCAAACGCAATAGAAATGATGTGGGGATTTATGGTAAATTTCGACTGATTTTTACGCGGCGAAGGGTTTTCACTCAATTTGGTCTACTATATACTTTATACGGGGAATCATATTTATTTATCTTTCCGTTTCCTTCATTTTCCAACATATATCATGTAATAGTATATTGTTTTACGAGTGACGAAAGTAACATTCTTCAAATACGGTTTTCGACGAGTGAAACACTATACTTTTTCTACAACCCTGTTTATATCATAATAATAGGCTAAAAAAGAACGATGAACAAATATTTTATTTTAAATTAAAAATAACAGAACTTCTGTAAACATTACTTATGATTTGAATATTGGTTAATTGTTACATTCGAGAAATTATTCAAAATTATAGGAGTATCAATCAAGATTTTTATGTATTGAGGTAGACGATGCCGCATCTGTTATGTTGTTAACTGATGACACTCCAGATGAAGATGAAGACCGTAATCGGATAGCGTTGTATTTTGTATAGATTGTGAAATTTTTGTTTGTATTTGATTTGATTGATCAACATATCCCTCCGCAACGTTACTAGATTTCAAGCCTGCAAGCGTTTTGAATTGAAGTAAATCACCTCCTGCATCCACTAATAGCGTTGCGGAACGTTCTACGCAAAAAATGCCCAGTATATTTTTGGGGATCAATCAATCAATCAAAAATATGCTTTATTGTCGAAGACATAAATCTTATTGACAAAGCTTGCACTACAAATACCAAAAATATAGATATTTTACAATTGTTTGTTAGATTATAATAAAAGAAACTAACATACATCTAAATATTCAACATAGGACATAAAATTAACAATACGCATTAGGTACCCACAATATAGTTAAGAAGAATTAATAAATATTTTTAGAAACACACAAACAATCAAAAATACTATCTGTGTTACCACAAAGATAACACAGAGTAAATATAAAGTAAAAAATAAAAAAAAAATATAATTGATTATTTTTCCGACCCAAATATCGACCAATAGAATTGCACCATTCGACGTCACGTGGTACAACCTACATGGTATTATACTGATAATTTTTTGAAAATTTTCTCTGGTAGTTGCTATATATAAAAAACAAAACATGATCCAGTCAATTAACCACACTTCAAACTGACAGGTTGAATTCAATTGTGACAATTGGAGATTTTGCATGAAAATGAGTCGATTTGGAGTTTGTTCTCTGTCCACCATCGATAAAAAAGTCAAAGGAAATGTTCCCATTAATACGGAGAAGGCAAAAACAGTTTGGAACCAATTTACTACTTTTTGGGACGGAAAAATATCCTCGAATCCATACGAGCTTAAAATTATCTGGTATTTTCAATGTTCTGTAGATTAAATAAAGCTCAAATTAATTTCCAGGAAAAATTCATACGCTTCGCGCCTCAATTGTTTAACCGAAAACTTAATTAATTTTTTAGACACTATCGAAATACCGATAATGAAACTCTTGTGTTATAAAGAATACACATTGTCAAGATTAAAAAAATAATGCTACATTATTTATTTTAGAATAATTACATTATCTGTTTAAAAATAACTAGTCAATTAATCAAAATATCACATAAAAATTAATGTATGGTTGAATAATATATATTAAAAAATATTAAAATGTTAACTAATAGGACCACTTATGTTTTTATTGAGGAAATCTTGAACTTCGTAAAATACTCCATCCATAAGAATGAGTTTCTCCGATTTCCTGAATAAATGGAGGGATTCAATGGTTTTGATGCTGGCTGGAAGATGGTTATATAGTTTTGCAGCATTATAAATAATGGAGTTTTTTATCAAACTCGAAGCTGGAATGGGTAGCCTTAGGTTGTTATTTTGGCGGGTGGAATCAAAAATGGTATCATATGTTGATTTATTTTTATGTACTAAACATACCGAAAAAATCAGGCAAGTTTAAATATTGAGATATTTGCATAGGAAATTTACTGAATTTATTTATTCCCACAACCTCTCTATTACCCTTTCCGTTCTGGTAGTTAATGAAGAATCTCGAATTTATTTTGTCCATATTTAGTGGACAGAGGTTCATAAATATTTTAGAAATCTCGTAGAAGAACCCAGAAATGTTTAAGGAACGCGGTACTCTTGTTTTTGTATTACGTATTGTAACTAGAGTATACTGCTGGTCTTTTACATCATTTATTGTCAAATCTTTTGATTCATGACAACGACAAGCCCCTGAAATTCCAAAAACTAAGGCTACCTACAAACGTTAATATAAATACCATTAAGAATTTGTCGCAATAATAAAGTAATTAACTTACCCTTAGTCATTAAGTCTTTGGAGTCGGGTGCATTCTTAAGAAAGTGAGTATCTCATCGGAATAATTTTTTTTAGACTTTTGACTTTTAAAACCATCAGATTTTCGTTTAAAAAAAGAACGTAACTCGGGATATTTACTGATATCGATATTATTTTTAATCGATAAAGGTTCTCAACATCCAATACATAGACCATAGCTCGATGACAAATTTTTTTTTGACAACCATCCAAAATACGCAAGCAGCACAGTTTCCGAAAATGTATTTACGTGATTATCACTCTCCAATCCATGAATTTTACATATATTTCTTCATATCTCTTTTTTGATTTTTCTGGTAATAAATCCAAAGGGTTTTCCTCAGCTTGATTTGTTATTTCTGGTGGTGTATTTGGAAAATCTAAATTACGAGGAACGTCAAACTAATGAAACCAAGCAACTAGATATAAATTGTTTTTAAATCTCACCGTATTTTTATGATTCTATTTTGCTTTTTAATCAAACAAAAGTAAAAAAATGCATTCTAATTACAGAAATTGTCTTTGTTTATTAATAATTTAAAGTCATCAAAACATTATATACGAGGGCGGGAAATGATTGAAAATATAAATTTAACTTTCGTCACTAGAAACGAAAGTTAACGTTATGACAATTTCTCTCACTTGCGACGGAAATCACGTTTTCGCTGAATGTATTATATTACAAGATGACGACTTTTCGTTAGGGGTTGTAGAAATAAATTTTTTTTTCACGATTAATGGTTCCGACTTCATGACTGCAGTAAAACTACCTGGGTGCAAGCAAAGTATAAAGGGCCTGCTGGCCCTCCCTCTCAACTAATATTGGCTAATCGAGAGTATTTATGGCCGAATTTGGCATACACAATGGAATCGGCCCAGGAAGTTTTACTGCAGTCATTAAGTCGGAACCATTTATCGCGAAACAAACTATACGGAATTGAACGAACCCTATATTTTCAGTGCAAGATGAAACTATTCAACTGAATTGCAAATACTATATAGAATGACATATTCGGTTGCTCAACTGAATTGCCATGAATTACTCTTATCGTCGAAAATTTTTCTGCATCAAAAATGGAGGAAAGCGTTGGAAGTGAAGTGTCTAGACATGTATTACCGAAATGTATAATTTAGGCACTGGCTGGTAGGGAATTCGCGTCCGTTGCATCCGCTACATGAATTACTGATGTATTTTATAGCAGGAGCAAGTTAAGATCGCTCCCCCCAAACGGCTTTTAGTTTTATGGCGCTGCACTGCGGTCCGTTTTGCATTCAGGACGCTTCGTTCGTTTGTTTTTTCGGTGGTGGCATCACTGCGCTTCGTTAATTTTTCAACGGGGCTTTTAGAGATTTTCCGTTAGCTCTAGTTGAATCGCAAGTGAAACAAGTTTGTATTTTTAATCGATTGTTGATGCATATGTAGTAGACTAGTCGAGAGGTGAGTTTCCTGCGAAAAATAGTTCCAAGTTTCGAAAAATATAAAGCAATATAGCTCATTCGATTCGGGATGCAAATTTGAGAAAGATTTATTTTTGGATTTTTTGCTACGAAAATTGCAATTGTTATTAACAAAAAACAAAAATAAAAAAAGGGGTTCGGTTTTGTGGGAATAACTCAAAAACTACAATCGATTGCAGAAATCAGAAAAAAAAAATCTAAAAGAGAATGAAATTTCCAATAAAAAAGTTCTGACTTTATCTCCATTACTTATAATAAAAAAGGGCTAGTATTTGAATTATTAAAAAAATGTTGGTTTCAGTCATTGACAATAATTGTTCATGAAATACACGATTTATTTAAATTTGTCAACTTCATCATGTAGCGGTGTTTAATCACTTATTTGTTAATAAATACTCAAAATATGCAGTTTTTTTTGGAAAATCATTCATTATCTGTTTTTTCAACTATTTCTATAAGAAGTTACATATAGTAATTTTAGAAAAATCTATAAAAAATATAAAAAAATGTTTTTCGGAACTTTGTTGCATATGGTTGTTTTTGTAATTTTTAGTAGTTTCAGAAAAAAAAAAGAAATTTGGATTTGTTATAACAAATTGTTACTCAATAAACAATTACATTTTTAATTTTATTTTTTATTTTTTGTTATTCTATTGAGAACTCAATTTGTTTAAAAAACACTTTTTAAATAATTATTGAATATTGGAAATAAAAAAACGATTATAGACAATGTTTTTTTTAAAAAATTTTTTTTCATCATTATATTCTCTAGACAACGAAATGGCATTTTTTTTTAAATATTAAACTAATCAATTTGTTTTTAACACATAAACAAATGTCCTGAAATTTGTTTTTCGAATGTTATTAAATGCCTTCGTTTGATGAAAAAAGAACTAGCAAAACATAGGAAAATAACAACTTCTTTTAATTTTTCATTTTTTGTTAACTTAAAAATTATAATAAACAAAATAAACAACTTTTAAAAACTTTCATAACGTGATCTTGTCCGTAAAATAAGGACTAATTAACAAATGCCTAACTTGTTGATAAATCTTTTTTTTTCCTAGCGGGACCTTGTTCTTCCAAGTTTTAAAAACGCACCATGATTTATTCAAATTTATAAATTGATATTTATTACTATACAAAAATTATTTTAGTGGAACCCTATTTTCAGCGTTAAATTAAAATTATAAATAATGGAGGTAGAGTTCCTAGAGTCCAGACTTTTTTATTGGAATTTCCTCCTCTTTAAGAACCTTTTCCGATTTCCACTATCGCTTATAGCTTCTAAGTTATTCCCTCAAAACTGAACCCTTTTTTTTCGTTTTTTGTTTTTGATTTTTGTCAATAACAATTGCAATTTTCGTGAGCAAAAACAAATCCTCTCTCTCAGGATTGCATCCCGAATCAATTGAGCTATTGCTCATATTTATTGGAGACTTGGAACTATTTTTCGCAGGAAACTCACTTCTCGACTAGTGTATAGGACGTAATAAAACCATTATTTATATGCATGTGTAGGAATTTCGGAAATTCAGTGGTAATTTTAGAATCAACTAATCGAACTAATTTGGAAATTATTGTTTCAATCATTAATGCATTGCAATTTAAAGAATTTTACTAACATGGTAAAATTATAGTTGGGAAAATAATCTACCGAGTTGTTTTATCATCGCATTCCTTTCCAGTATATATCTGTAAGCTTACTCACATATTTTTTGTCAATTCCGTAAAAAAGTACATCAAATATTATTTTTGAATCCACGCCATTTCTACGATTTTCAAGCTGGCGTGCATGTAGACGTGTTTTTAATCAAATAACCTCACAGAGCAATGAGGTAGACTCCAACAGCAACTGGAGCTCATACTATTGTTACAAAATAAGTACAGTACGCCTGTGCGTTGGTCATCTCGCACACGTCAGATGATATAACGATCGCTTTTCCAGACTGAATTCCAGGGAGTGATTGAGGTCACGCTGAGCTTTCCCATCGAATAATCTAGACGACTCGAGGATTCTGGAAGCCAAGAACGAGGATATACGAGGGAAGACTCCAAAAAATTCCGACCCAATAAAAACATTTTTTCTTCAAATTTATTTTTGTTTTTCTACATAGTCACGTTGTAAGTCTACATACTTCTTCCAGCGATGCTCCCATCTCTTTAAGCCGTACAAGTAGTACTCGCGTCTTTATCTGCAAAATAATTGTTTACGTAATGGCCTTCTTATTTGACCAAAATCTCTGTCCTCCGAGCGCAACTTCCAACTTAGGAAAGAGAAAAAGTCGCTTGGGGCTAGATCTGGTGGGTGAGAAGGGCGATCAAGCCATTCAAACTGTAATTCGTGAATTTTCGTCATGGCAACCGCTGAGGTAGATCATTTTTTTTCCTGCAAAAGTGGTCGGTTTTCCGCAATGTTCTGCCTTCAGCTTGTCGAATAATGATGCGTAGTATGCTCCTGTAATGGTCTTTCTTTTTTGATGATAATCGATTGAGATAACTCCATGACTATCCCAAAAAACCCCTTCTTCCGCCGAAAAAAACCCGTTTTTGCTTTCTGTGGAGCCGATCCCCCCTTCCTAGTACACTATTTTGACTGTATTTTTGTTTCTGGGGTGTAATGGTGTATCCAAGTTTCATCTACAGTAATTGATCAGCGCCAAAACTCTGATATGTGGCCCCTGCACTGCAACAACAGAACGTTGAAAATGTTCATTGGAACACGTTTTTAGGTCTAACGTCAGCAAGTCGCGGCAACCAATGCGCGGACATCATCCTCATGCCAATTCATCAAGCAATATGTGACAAACAAGTTCTTTGGGCATAATTATAGCTATTTGCTATCTCTCTCAACGGTCGTCTAGACCATTGGTGTACTTGAGCGATGTTATCAACAGTGTTGCAGTTTTGACGCCCCGAACGTTCATCGTCTTCCAAGCTTGGTACGGCCTGCCTAAAATTCAGCTGCCTAAAATTTCAGTGGTAAACGACGGCAGCGTCCAATTCGTCTTTGATTTGCGTATTGCCATTCATAAACAAATATTGAATGACAGCTCCATACCCGATTTGTCATTTTCACAAAAACACTTAATGACGTAAATTAGGTAATATTTTTTAAATTATTCTAACGATTAGACGAATATTCAAAAGCCAATATGATATTGAAAATATTTGTAGCAACTGTTGCTCACCGATATTGATAAAGGATATCATAAGACATTGATTTTTTTCCTTTTTTTTAATATAACAGTTTTTTTTGGGCATTTATACATAAAAATTTCACAGATACAGATTATTCATTACATAAGTCCCTTGTTTTCTAATATTACACTTCACATGGCTCTCTTGTTTGATATGTACGCCTTGTCGGGCATACAGCCACTCCTATCGAGATATAATCCCATTAAGATAGGTGAATAGTATGGGGTGTTTCTTTCTGTCACTAGGTACAGCCAGTTAAAAGTTACTTTTCCCGGCTTACCTACAGGTGACTAAGCTTGATGATGATTTCATTTGTGTTGGGTCTCGTTTCGGCCAGAGATCTCTGACTGGTGACTACTCCGTACTGATGAGGGCCAAAAGCCTGAAACCGGTATGCGGATGGTTAGACGGACCTGGCATAAATTAAACATAATCAAGTTCATCAGAAAGAAACATTTGCAATATCAATTTTCATTGTCAATGGAAGTTTGCATATATTTTCAGGTGGATATCATTCAACGTTCTGCGTTGTATTTGCTCGCTCGTGGTCTATCACTTGTTTCAATTTATATTGATTTTTTTGTGGAGAGACTCCGAAGTCTCTTGTTTTATAATTTATTTAATTTAGTTATAATAACATTTATTTATAACACTCACTTTTCAAAAGTGTAGTATTTTTTTCAAATTTACCCGATTGTATTCTAAGTATCTATCATATTGAAACATTAATTGATATTCACCTAAATTACCTTTTTTTCCAAGTTGAAATAAATTAAGGATTCGCAGAACCCTAACCAAACATTCGAATCGTCTACTTTTTTCAAATCTGTCTTACTTCCATTTGATCGATATGTATATCGAAAGCCCTCGCCAGTTAAATTTTTTAGACAGCCTCAGATATTTTTTGCATGCCCTCAAGGAATGTGAGCATGCAAAAAATATCTATTGATAAATATGTTTTTCTACAACCCTCCACGAAAAGACGTCATTTTGTAATAGAATACCTTCAGCGGAAACGTCATCTCCGTCGCAAGTGAGAGAGACGAAAATTAAATTTATATTTTCAATCATTTCCCGCCCGTATATAATGTTTGATGACTTTAAATTATTAATAAACAAAGACAGGAATCATATCTATAGTTAGAATGCATTTATTTTACTTTTGTTCAATTAAAAAGCAAAATAGAATCGTAAAAATATCGTGAGATTTAAAAACAATTTATATCTAGTTGCCTGGTTTCATTAGTTTGACGTTCCTCGTTAATTGTTTATACATGCCAGTTTGCACTGAATGCATTGTTAGTTTTTTAAGTTATCATGATTTCTGATTCGGAAAGTGATTTAGATTTTTCAAATACACCACCAGAAATAGCAAATCAAGCTGAGGAAACCTCTTTGGATTTATTACCAGTAAAATCTAAAAAGAGATATGAAGAAATATTTGCAAAATTCATGGATTGGAGAGTTGATAATCACGTAAATTCATTTTCGGAAACTGTGCTGCTTGCATATTTTGGATGGTTGTCAAAAAAATAGTCAGCGACGCTATGGTCTATGTATTCGATGTTGAGAACCACTTTATCTATTAAAAATAATATCGATATCAGTAAATATCCCAAGTTACATGTTTTTTAAACAAAATCTGATGGTTTTAAAAGTCAAAAGTCAAAAAAAAAATGATTGATGAGATACACACTTTCTTAAAGAATGCACCCGACTCCAAATACTTAATGACTAAGGTAAGTTAATTACTTTGTTATTGCCACAAATTCGTATTGATATTAATATTAACGTTTGTAGGTAGCCTTCGTTTTTGGAATTTCGGGGGCTTGTTGTTGCCATGAGTTAAAAGGTTTGACAGTAAATGATGTAAAAGATACCAGCAGTATACTCTTAGTCAATACGTAATACAAAAACAAAAGTACCGCGTTCCTTCCACATTTCTGGGTTCTTCTACGAGATTTCTAAAATATATATGAACTTCCGTCCACTAGATATGGACAAAATAAATTCAAGATTCTTTGTTAACTACCAGAACGGAAAGTGTACTAGACAGGTTGTGGGAATAAATGAAATCAGTAAATTTCCTATGCAAATAGCTCAATATAAAACTTGCTTGATCTCCAAAAATATACTGAGCATTGTTTCGTAGAACTTACGCAACGCTATTAGTGGATGCAGGAGGTGATTTACTTCAATTAAAAAAGCATGGAGGCTGGAAATCTAGTAACGTTGCGGAGGGATATATTGATCAATCAGTTAGCAGCAAAAATCAAATACAAACAAAACTTTTACAATCCATACAAAATACAACGCTATCCGATTACGGCGCATCATCATCTGGAGTGACATCAGTTAACAACATAACAGATGTGGATGTCAACCTCAATACATAAAAATCTTTATTGTAATACTCCTATAATTTTAAATAATTGCTCAAATGTAACAATTAACCAATATTTAAATCATTAGTAATGTTTAAAAAAATTCTGTTATTTTTAATTTAAAATAAAATATTTGTTCATCGTTCTTTTTTAGCATATTATTATGATTTAAAAAATGTCGTAGAAAAAGTATAGCGTTTCACTCGTCGAAAACATTTCTCAAAGCTCGTGAACATTACCAGCCTCGGCTGCGCCTCTGCTAGTAAACTGTTCTCTCGCTTCAAAATATGTTACTTTCGTCACTCGTAAAACAATATACTATTTCATATAGTGGTTCTCAAAAGTCCCCTCCCCCCCTCTTATTTTTGGAACGATTATACATAAACAAGTGAAATTCGGAAACTGAATATTAAAGGTTGTAAACTTCCCTACTAGTGATGATAGATGACGAAATCGTCAAAGATGACGTCACAAGGCCATTGTGACCAATAATTTTAAATGGAACCCTATGGCAAGCGACACCTCTTTTAACTGGTATCGAAAACACCTATTCAATTATACTAATTTTGTTTGTGTTTATGGCAGTTTTGGCAACTCGCTTTTGAAAAACGCAAAGCTGTGATCAATGAAATCAGTTAATACTAAAATTCCAAATTCAAGCTCCGCCTCTGGATAGTTGTCAAAGGAGCTGACGTTTTTGTTAGTCTTCCTAATAGTGAGTTTATACAGCAAGTAAAATAAAATAAGGATTAAAATAAAGTAATTTAAAAAGTTAAAACTACACAACATCCATACCACGTTTATACAGAAATAAAATAAAATAAGAAGTAATATAAAATAAGAAGTAAAATAAAAGATGGTTAACTTTCATCTTTTATTTTATTTTAATTGACAAGTTGTTAGGCACATGTTGAATAATTTAGACAAATTGACGAGACACATGACATGATATAATAGCAGTCCTCATCATATTTTTCTTTTCATAACCGAAAAACGGCGTGTTCACTGGCATTTTTTTAAATTTCTTTTTGTCTTTGGATGACAAAATTTTATAATATTGGTAGTGTTGTCAACAATGGCTTTATTTTACTCAAAAACAATAACGGGGACCAAATTTTCAAGTATTCATCAGTGAAGTTTGAGGAAACAACATAAAATCCCAAATTTCCATTGATAGCTTTCTTACTTCTTACATTAATTTACTCAGCTCTATAAATACTCTGAAAATTATAACTCCTTATTTTACTTTATTTTATTTCTTATTTTATTTTACTTGCTGTATAAACTCACTTTAATTCGACGTTTTTGTAATTGTCCAAGTTTTTGTACATTTAATGATTTGTGTATTGTTGATCGAACGTTTAATTGTTTCAGCAGCTTTTGGTACTTTTAATAGGTTTATACATTCTAATAATTTGTTAAACGGTTGTGAGCCGAACGTTTAAGTGATTCAAGAAGCGAAATGGTATGTGCTTTAGGTGATAAAGTAGCAGCGATCCTAATTCTTGGTGAAACTGGACAAAACATTCATGCAGCAGAACGCATTTTTAATGAGAGGTTCCCGATCGAAGTTTGAAACAACGGGTAGTATTAATGATGCGAAACGATCTGGCAGACAACAAATTTCTGATGAGAAAAAAATTTATATACTGGCAGAAGTAATAGTTATCCTACTTCTTCAACAACTCACGTTGCATCTACCTGTGAAGTCAGTCGAAGTACAGTACACAGGGTGTTGAAAAAAAACAAATTTCATCCATACAAATTAAAAATGGTTCATCAACTCTCCGACGACGACCCAGACCGAAGACTAGAATTTTGGGAAAATATGGAAACTAAAATTAACCAACAGCCAGACTATGTCAAAATAATTTGTTTTAGTGACGAAAGTACTTTCTATCTAAATGGAAATGTAAATACACAGAATGTGAGGTATTGGAGTGACGCAAATCCTCACCTGTTTCGTGAAACACATACCCAATTTCCCCAGAAGGTGAATGTTTGGGCAGATATCCTGGGAAACCACATCGTTGGGCCTCTTTTTTTGAATACTAATTTAACTGGTGAGGTTTATCTGGAGCTGTTGCAAAACGCAATAGAACCGGTAATCCTTGAAATTTTGGAAGATAATACAGATGAATTCGGCAATTTGGAAATAACATTCCAACAGGATGGTGCTCCTCCACACTATTACGGTGCAGTAAGACGGTATTTGGATGAGGAGTATCGTGGTAGATGGATTGGACGACGAGGTTCAACGGAATGGCCAGCTCGATCACCGGAACTCACACCTTTGGATTTTTTTCTGGGGGTACCTTAAATCGAAGGTTTACGCCACTGAACCTGACAATATTGACGTTTTCAAACAACGTATTGTTGCAGAATGTGAGGCTGTTTCCGCAGACACATTTGCAAAAGTACGAGAAGAGTTTAAAAATAGGATATTCCACTGTCAGGAAGTAAATGGAGGTCACTTCGAGCAATTTCTTTAAGTAGATACTGATTCTTAAATCTGTTATTAATATCATACTGAATGGAATTTAAATTTTAATGTTTACTAATGAGCCATTAAAACTGCCATAAACACAAACAAAATTAGTATCATTGGATAGGTTTTTTCGATACCTTTTAAAAAAGGAGTCGCTTGCTGTAGGATTCCATTTAAAATTATTGGTCACAATGGCCTTGTGACGTCATCTTTGACGATTTCGTCATCTATCATCACTAGTAGGGAAGTTTACAACCTTTAATATTCAGTTTCCAAATTTCACTTGTTTATGTATAATCGTTCCAAAAATAAGAGGGGTGGTGAGGACTTTTGAGAAGCACTGTATATTGTTTTTGAACTTTTCAATCAATACAGCTACGATATTGTATCTGATAATATACATTTAGGGTTAGTTGATCACTACATTCTACCAAGATTATTTTTAATATATCGTTTTGGAATCCATATTAGTTAAATGATTCTTACATTCAGATAATATGATGTGCTAAGATATTACACATGTGAATAAATTATAAAAATTATAGTTGTGGATATTCCCGTATATTCATCATATCATTTTCGTCCACAGCAAACTGAATTGATTATCCTAACATCTGCACGAGTGGCAGGGATCCTAACAGCATCCTCGAAAAGAAGAAGCAGTTTTCGGGGTAACTACCCCATCTCAGGGGAGCGACTTAACGCTCGATTAGGGTCGCTTAGGGAATGTAATACACTTGCTAACATGTTCACATTTACTCACTTAATGAATTGCGTTATGCGACAACAAATAAAGATCTATTATAGCAGACACGCCGCTACCAGATTGAATTGATTGTTTTTAATGGTTAGGTTTATATTGGATGAAGATTATTTGTCAGCGTGCTGAATTTGTCGTGCTTTATTCAATTATACAAAACAAACCTAGATCGAATCTAATACAAACTACTATTGGCTGTTGTGCTATGATAACTACCTCGTTCGGTGATGTTTTTTACCTTTTTTCGGTTTCTGTTTCCAGGCTTTCTATAGTTCATTCAAAGTAAAGACAATTACCATCAAAACAAATGCACGCCGTTAGCGCGTGATCGCAATATCAGGGCCGCATTCAGGACCGTATATTTGAAAATACCATTTTTCATAAATTACTCTAAATTTGAGTTTTAATGTATTGAAAAAGTGGAAAAATGAAACGCCGGATCCTGCAATTCTCAAACTGAAGTTTATTCTGACAAAGTAGATGAACTGCTTTCATCAAAATCAATAATAATTGGTTCAATTTCAGCCTGTGCTTCCATAATATGATCCAACTCCCACATCTTTTTTTCTGCCTTTTCAATAACATGTGTCAAACAAACTTCTAGAGTAATTGTTTCTTCTTCAAACAGCTGTTCCATACCTGAAAATTTGTAGGTTGTATTTTTGGCACTAACATAATTTTTTATTGTTGCCCATAGGTTCAACTCGCTTGGCGGCAATATTTAAACCATTTGGTTTTGACTTTTTGCCATTTCATCGACTATGTACTTATTGTTTTATGTTGTCGAAAATCACTAATAATTCTGCTTCCAACAAAGAATCTTCATGAGTAATATATTTTGCAGGTAACCATGTTTGAATATCCGATTTCGTAGTAGCCGTGGTAGGAATTTTTTAAATTTTTCGTGGTATGACGCATCGTCTAAAACAATTACGAAATTCTCATCCAGTTTTGGCAATGTCTTCGAAAATCAATTTTCAAATGATTCACCGTTCATCTCATCGTGGTACCCTTTTTCAACCGACAAAACCGAAAAAGGAGGAGGTTCTCTAGTCGACTCGTATTTTTTGTTTATTTATTTTTTATGTATGATCACGCATAACTTTTTACTGAGACGTCCGATTCCGATAATTCTTTTTTCAGTGGATAGGGGGTCCCATTTGAATTTAAAAGATGAAATCCACCCCTAAGGGTAGCGAAATGAAGGATATTGATCACTCACCCTCTGAATTCTGATCCGTTAACCGATTCTATCAGGCATAACTTTGTACTGGGTTCTTCGATTTGGATGATTATTTTTTTAATAGATAGGGTATACCTTATATTTGGATTTCGAAAGGAATTAGCCACCCTTACGGGTAGAAAAATAGGGGATAATTGATTTTTCACTAGTGAACATTAGCACACACATAAAAGGGGAAAAAAAAAAAAATAACCAGAACAACGAAAATAATTTATATTACAACAAATAGTAAAAGTAGATAATCATATTATTTAACTGGTAATAGTTGAAGTAAGGTGTGTAAGTAAGTATTTTGGAAGTAATCAAAAAACAAGTAGGTATTAATTGGTAGATTTCAGCCACAAAAAACAAGTAGGTAGTAATTGGTAGATTTCAGCCACAAAAAATTGAAAAATAAAAACTTTTTAACAAAAAATTAAACCGACGAAATACGGAACTGAAAAAAAATAAAATAAACCTTCTTAGTCTAAATGATAATTGAGCTCCTAAACTAATGTAAGTAACTGATTTTGAGTCGGCGCCAAACAAACTAGCAATTGAATTAGGTGAAGCGTAAAACGATGGCAGCAGATGTACGGCTGCGTTTTGATGACTTCTTTCATAGATAATGATCTTCGATAATTGTTTGTTTGGCGCCGACTCAAAATCAGATTACATAGTTTAGGACTCAATATCATTAGACTAAGAAGGTTTATTTATTTTGCTCATTGATTTCGTCGGCTTAATTAAAGATTTATTCATACACAGTTTGATTAATACAAATATCCATCTTCAGTGCCAGCGATTTGAACTTAAACGCAGAATAATTGAACTTCGTACCCAGTATTCTAGTCATACAATTGTATCTACATGGAAGAAACTGGGAATGAAAAGTTACCTGAAGCATTACCCAAGCCTGAGGAAAGTCTATGAAGTGATCTCAATGATGGTATTTGAGATTTGCAAAGTATTGAAATGGGTATTTGATGGGTACCCATCAAAAAACACTTAGCAGGTACTACATCCCATCCAAAAAGGATTACGGAATAGGACATAATTTTTGAACAATAAACCTTTAATAAAATGCTCGTAATATTCAACAATTAAAAATAAATATACCTCTACGAAATGTTTAATTTGCCTAGATACATATTAATAAATGCCTGGAGTTCTTTGAATGCTATTTGGGAGTCCAAATATCACGAAATACCGACAGTCAGTACCTGTTGAAAACTCCACCGTGGGCGGGCCTCCTACAGAAGATCAATCGGCGTGATTTTCCAGAATTATGTGCGATCATTGTTGTCATCTTACTTGTCTGTAACGTGAACGTAGCATTCGCTGTGTGTGGCGCCGCCTAGCGAAGGCAACATTTCGGGACCCGTGAATGATTCCAAAGTTAGATATGTTTCGATCATTTCTATCAAAATCAAGTCATAAACTTGAAGAAATGTGTAACATTGTCGATATCTTAATGCAATTTATAATATTTATAAGTTAAACAAATGGCATAATTTGAAAGCATAATAAAACATAATATATCTTTCCAACCGCAAAGTGTGATGAGAGAAAACAAATTAGTTTTATCACAACATGTGAGAAATGTTGAAGAACTGAGAATTCACGTTAATTAAGTTATTCATTAGTGACATTAACCCCCACAAATCATCTTTGAATGTAACTAAACTAAATTGTGCCTTATTTATTAATTTACTTCGCGAGCGTGTATTTGCAGTTATTCGGCATTCTTTTCTCATAGATATACACAAGTTCCACCAATCACTCGAGAATTGTCCAATCAACATTATTATGCTCCAATCGAATTTCCCTAATCGTGAATTGTCCAGAGCAACTTCATATTTTCCGAGTCAAATATACCATAAACCACCAAATCCAAGCACTCAATTACTAGGAAATAAGCAACGTTCTAATATTGATGCGATACCTTTTTCTGAGTGAAGCAGTTCAGTGTAATTTGAATTTCCAATGAAATCGTAATTATGTCACTTACTTTTTAATTTTCGTAGCAGCTATTCATTTCTTTTTTCGCTCCAATTTCCAGGCCGATTTTGGAAAAGTGTGAAATTTACACAAACTTTTTTTCCATTATATGTGCAATTCACAACACAACAAGTATTGTGACCCATTTCCTTCTTGAGCTCATAAACAGCGAAAAGACAGCGAATTTGCGTGGAATTATCGAAATAAATTTGACAGTCCCGATATGTTTCCCATTTCTGCCACAGCGTGCACTGCGATCGATTTGACTGTCCACAAGCACTTTGTATATCACTAAAATACAACGCCTTGCCGAGTATTCTGAACTAGCTTCTGTTACGAAACTGGGATTCGTCTATTGAAATACTCAGCTAATTATTGTCCGTCTATTACACTTTACAATAAATGAATCAAAATACTGCGCTTGACACTGCACTACTAAACTGTACTGATCAAACAAATAACTCATTACAACACTAACCCGCCGCATTCTCCGTCGCTTATATATGGTCACTAGTGTAATATTCGCATCAAGTGCTCACTGGAATATCCTCGATTGTTTGGCGTGACGTCAACCAGTCACGCTGCCTTCTTGGAATCCGTGTGGGCGGTTGGTCGCTAACTGCTCTCGTGATTTTTCTGTCGCTTCCGGAACAAACAACGGCAGTGGCGTAGGGGAGTCGTAACACAACATTCTCACTAATCGGTTCACCATGATGGGGCTTCAGTCCTTCCAGATGAACAACATTCGACCTAGTCCCAGGGCTGCGTTTGGTTCTGTGAACCACGTCGTTGATCCTCTTCTTCACTTCGTACGGTTTTTCCAAAAACAGCAGGATACCCCTTTCTTCCGACGTGGATTGTACAGCCAACCTGGTCCTTTCTTTGAGTCCTGAATTGGCTTTCAAATCATAACGAGCTTTCATCCTGTCACTCGCCAGTGTCAACCTCTTCCGAGCGGTTTCAGGGATTTTCAACGGGCTGTCTCTCAGTTTATCTGCATAGTTGTGGACTTCTACCTCTTGGGTGCTTGGTGATCCAAACACCAAGTTGCAGGGCAATCGAAGTTCCCTTTCGAAGATAATGCTAGCCGGGGTAAGTTTGGTTGACTCGTGGATGGATGCTCTGTATGCCATCAGGAATATTGGAAGGTGTCTGTCCCAGTCCCTTTGATGTTTTTTCACTACCTTGGCCAAGCCATCTGACTGGTTGGTTCTGGTCTTGTTGGTACCAATCACCTCTCAAGTTCTTGAATGTCTTCGACTCACTGCCTGATCCTGTCTAAATTATTATGGTCCCCTGATTTTCTCACATGAATTTACTTCAAGACTTCACATATCCTTTTCCTGGCAAAACCAATTAGGAAGTTGACGACCTCTCATCAGCTGTCTCCTATACCCATTTGAGTAGTCCATTTTCCACAACCAGGGAATTCCATTGTTCCCACATTGCCTGAAGATGGATATCTGTCCAAATATCTCTCCAGGAGGTTTGGATCGGTTTTCTGGTCCTGTTTCATTGTGCGGTAGTCCAGTTGTCCTCAGGTAACTTTCTCATTTGTCTGTGCCGCAACTTCTTCGGCCGAACCTTTTCTCTGACTTTGATCGGATGCTCTAGGATGCGGTCTTCTGGACAAGACATCTGCATTACTATTTGATCTTCCTAGGTGATGTTCGGTATTAGTATGATACTGGTTAGTCTTCTCCCTGATGGGGCGGATTATCAGTAATGCTTCTGATTCTATTGACTGATGACCCTACGTGCTTGGTGATCCGAACACCAAGTCACAGGCCAGTCTAAATTATCTTCCGAAGATAATGCTAGCCGGGGTAAGCTTGGTTGAGTCGTGGACGGCTGCCATCAGAAATAGTGGAAGGTGTCTGTCCCAGTCATTTTGATGTTTTTCCTCTACTTCAAGTAATAAATAGTGTGCAGTCAGATTTCCGGGCTTGGACACGGTTGCGAGACATCATTACAGTGTATCTTTGATGATTTCAGAAAAAATCAGATGAGAATTTGATAACAGGAGTAATTTTTCTTAGCCTCCAAAGAGCCTTCGAAAGCTGTAGGCGGGGATAGGTTGTTAAACAAATTGAAAGCATGGGGATGCATTTGGCAAGGCTGGTTAAACTTAAATTGAAAAATATTTTATCTCGTGAAATTATAAACGAGCAGGGTGTTCCTTGGGGTAGTTTACTTGGTCCCTTATTATTTTTAATATACATTGATGATGCGGTAAATGAGCTGGAATATGCTCAATTAATTTATTGGCGGACGACACAATGATTTACTTTGCAAATTCAGATTGTACAATGTTAGTGAATATAATCAATGAAACATTAGAAAACATATATAGATGGTGTTGTGCCAACCAACTGAAGTTAAATACAAAAAACTGAATTCATGTTGTTAGGTAATGGACAAGGAGTATAAAAAGTTTAACGAAAACAAGTGTGAAATAAAAATCCACAATAGGTCAGTTGAAGTGGTGGATACTTTCAAATATTGAGGAATATTTATTGTAGACGAACTATATAATAAAAACAATATCATTTAAAATAAGCTATTCGTACAGTGGAAGATTATCTAAAAACTCCGACAATTCCGTTTTTAAAAATATTAAAAACCTTTGGAAATTTGGGTTATGACTAAATAATGGCCTAATATTATTGGTCTTTACATTGCACAACGAAATGGAAATTTTCAGTTGTCCACCACCAAAAATTTCGATCATCTTCAATAAGCCAGGTAAAAAAATCAAAACTATAATCGTCATCCCTTTCTTTTGAAACTTGCACGAATCTCGGTCTATAAGGGTAGATATGTTCCTTTTTCAAAATTCGCATTAGATGTTCTAGCAACGCTTGTTTCAACAAGTTTCCTTGTTGAGATTTGCAGATTCTAGTAACTACTAAACATACATTTAAGCATTTTCTTCATTGGCAACGGTCTTTTCATGGGGAATTTTGTATGAATTTACGACTTGACCAGTTTTTTTGAATTTCCTTAAAACTCTTGAAACAGTAGAAAAATGAACGTTCTTGTCTGGATGGCTCTAATTGAATATTTCGGCAGCTTCTTTACTAATTTTGTAGTTGTCCTTGCATAGCAAAATTAATTCAATTTTATCCTGTTTCGTAAGTGTAGGTTGCATTTCTGAAAAATATAATATTGTCTAGAGTTCACTTCTTGAAAATAGAATTATTGCAAATTTTTCACTATTTACTTTTTGACACAAATCAAGGCAAATTTTTTATTTTGACATTTACAAATCTATTATTCGAGCGTAAACAAAATATTTATTGTTTATTTCAAGGCAATTTGACTTTATTTTTAAAAACATAGAGAAATGTCGTCCAGCACAATGTTATGTATGGAGTGCGAAGGTGGACATGTGGAATTTAAGTGACTTTTTGTTTAATGATTACAATTGAAATTGAGTTACTTAAGAATGATTTGATTTGCTAATTAGTGTAGCCCACAGCTGTCTAATAGATATGTTGTTCCTTTTTAATTTCACTAATTTGTTCTCATCTATTACCATTCTGGTTTCAAAAATAAAAAATAATTTGTTTCGTTTTTTACTTTATTCTTAAAAACATAATTTATTTGGCTGAATTGAAATGGATAATATTTTTTGAGGAATTGATAAAAATGAAGTAGCTAAAGTAGAAATCTCAAGTTAAAAATGATCTTATTTCTTTATATTTAAAAAAGTTATAATTTTTTTTACCGATAGTTATAAGATATAAACCATCGCAAAAGCACCGAGTCATGGTGAATTCCAGTGTTTCAAATTTTGCATTAGCATTTGGAATCAAATTTTACGACGATTTGGCGAATCAGAAAATGAGCGTGTCGTGATCACGATGTTTACCTCTAACCTGTTGGGTTTAGATCTAGTATAGTTATCATATAGTGAGGAATTCTAGCACATATAAAATAATAAAAACTTTTCAACAGAAAATTAAACCGACAAATAAATCAACTGAAAAGCAAAAAATAAAATAAACCTTAGTCTAAATTATAATTGAGCTCCTAAACTAATGTAAGTAACTGATTTTGAGTCGGCGCCAAACAAACAATTATCGAAGATCATTATCTATGAAAGAAGTCATCGAAACGCAGCCGTGCATCTCGCTGCCATCATTTTACGCTTCACCTAATTCAATTGCTAGATTGTTTGGCGCCGACTCAAAATCAGTTACTCACATTAGTTTAGGAGCTCAATTATCATTTAGACTAAGAAGGTTTATTTTATTTTTTGCTTTTCAGTTGATTTTTTCGTCGGTTTAATTTTTTGTTAAAAAGTTTTTATTTTTTACTTTTCAGTTCCGTATTTCGTCGGTTTAATTTTTTGTTAAAAAGTTTTTATTTTTCAATTTTTTGTGGCTATAATCTACCAATTACTACCTACTTGTTTTTTGATTACTTCTAAAATACTTACTTACCCACCTTACTTCAACTATTACCAGTTAAATAATATGATTATCTAGATTGATTTGTTGAAAATATAAACAGGATGTTCATAAAATCAGATGTGGAATCATCTGCGACTGGAAGATAAACTTTAGTCACTATCTTCCATCGTCAAGATAACCTCTTGTGGGGTATTCATGTTGAAAAGGGAAACATTCTCAATTGAATATTGATAGAAAGATTTTTCTGTGAATTGAAAAATCCACGATTAAAATGAAGTCATTTTTTGTGAATGTCTAACAGAAAACAACTACTTCCCCGGCTAAAGTCACGCTGGACATTGAACTACATCCGATAGATATTCTGAAAAGGCCCTAACTCAAAAGAAAAAATCTGAAATTGAAAATTTGCATTTTCATTCAGATAGTTTTTTGGTTTTCTATTCCAGTCTTAATTAAGAACTCCTAAAGATGAATGAGGCAAAGAAGAATGTTTTCTAAAAGAGAGTACTCACTAAGAAATCATTCGTAACATTGACGCAGGAGAGACATCGCATTCACTAGGTCTTCAATACATTTTCGTCGACGAAAATCTATTTCACGCTTCTATCAATATTCAATTCCCTTTTCAACATGATTATCTACTTTTACTATTTGTTGTAATATAAATTATTTTCGTTGTTCTGGTTAGTTTATTTCATTACTTTGTATATCATTCCATCCTCTCATAAAATATACTGATTTTGACGGATGTGAAACAAGAATAATGTCAGTAGCGATCTGTCATTGTCAACTACGTATGTGTGTGACAGTGTTCACTAGTGAAAAATCAATTATCCCCTACTTTTCTACCCGTAAGGATGGCTAATTCCTTTCGAAATCAAAATATAAGGTATACCCTATCTATTAAAAAAAGAATCATCCAAATCGAAGAACCCAGTACCAAGTTATGCCTGATAGAATCGGTTAACGGACCAGAATTCAGAGGGTGAGTGATCAATATCCTTCATTTCGCTACCCTTAGGGGTGGATTTCATCTTTTAAATTCAAATGGGACCAAATTCGAAGTACAACCTATCCACTGAAGAAATAATTATCGGAATCGGACGCCTCAGTAAAAAGTTATGCGTGATCATACATAAAAAAATATGATGGAAAAACATAAAATATACCGGTCGAATAGAGAACCTCCTTTTTGGTTTCGTCGGTTAAAAATGAGCATTATTCCTAGAAGGATACTTTTATTTCCGGAAACGTATTAGGTATACACGATCTGCCTGCTTCTCATCTGTAGAAAACCCCTCCTAACCGTGCCTAATTCCACTCTAATCAAAAAAGCAATTTAAATCAGAATTGGCATCGACGGCGTAAAGAAATCGAAGTTTATCGGAGTTTAAAATTACCCATATGTCGTAATCCGGCGAACGAATCGAAATGAAATAACTAATCATTACGGGGTTTCTACAACCAGCCCGGCAATCTCCTGCCCAATAAGCTACCGGTTCGAAAATTCAATTATGCCCAAGTGAAGTGCTGTCTCCAGGGGGTAGAGACGGCCCCTTGCTCTCTGGGGGGCACCGATATTGCCCCGCGCCATTCTCCAGTATGTTCGCGAGTGTTTTAACGCCTCGGTGGTGGCTGGATATGGATTATATTTATTTGCGAATGTACAGAGTGATTATACTCTGGTGAAATTTGTTTTTTTTTTTAGTTTTTTTGATTCGAGCGAAATTTTGGGCTTTCTAAACTTTTGGATGTGGAAATCAACAGGCACACACTTGAATAATAACAATAACATTGAAAAGAAGCTGTTGGGGTTAGATCTCTTATAGGAAACCAATATTTCTCAGTTAGCCAACGTTTCGGCAATACATTTCGCCATCCTCAGTGCTCTGAAATATAAAGTTATGGACCATTACAAAAGGAAAATTGCACAAGAACAGTTTTTATAAAAGTACAAGTAAAAGTAAGAACGTGTAAACGTTTATAGTTAAAATTATAATTATTGAATATTGATATTAGCTCAAATTCCGAAACCAGTCTTGAGAAATAATTTTATTTTAGACTTACATGAGTGATTTCGGTTTTTCTTCGTCAAAAATCATAAAAACAACATGATGTAACGAGACACTGGATAAAATTGAGTAAGTTTTCTCTTTATGGTTTTGTTCACCATCTAATTCGACACTCGAATGACTACTGAAGTGAATCGGCTGTATTGTTTGATCGGTAGATTAAATTGAGATAGGCACTGTTTAGATTTTCGGTATCTTTTCTATGACTGAATCATATTTAACGACGTTAATCATCTCTTGAAAGGTAGCTCTGATTGCCCACAATTTGTGTGTTCTCAAAGTTAAAATTATGATTTGTTTTCTGAACATGTTCTACAAGAGATGTTGGATTTTTTAGGATATCTCTTTTCATCAAATCTCGTTCGTGTTCTTTCATTCTCGTTGTTATGTAACGTTTTGTTTGTCTTTTTTTTTTTTTTTTTTTTAAAGGGGTTTTTTTTTGGAAGAATTTTTGTTTTGTTGTATTCTCATTTTTATATGAAACTTTTATATTTTCGCTGTTTAGAACTGTTCTTAGTGAAGTTTTTAATGTTCTTTTTTTGTGAATGTGTAGTATTAGTTGAATATATTAACCTGTTAAACAGTTTGGTTGGATAACCATTGTGTAATAAGTATGATTTTAATAGTTGTAGGTTACCATCAACAAAAATAGACTGCAAATCTTTATGATTCTTTGTTTTAAATTCTTAATTATATGAATTTTTTGAGAGAATGGGTGTTCTGAATCAAAGTTTAGGTACCTTTCGGAGAAACTTTGTTTATGGTACCAATTGACTAAAAGTTCATTTGAAGGAGTTCCAATGACTAGTGTATCCAAAATCTACCTCTTAGACCAATCGTCAGCTTTATAGGTTCACCATTATACAAACTTTCCAAATTCGTTGGTAACAAACAGAAATTTGCAATTATACAGGATGAGAAGTTTGTAAAAGACTCTTGCGAATTTTCTGAACACGTGAAAAACACACAAATTCCAGAAAACCAGATAATTGTATCCTTAGATGTTGTATCACTTTTCACTAATATACCTATTGACCTAACCATACAGGTAATTGAAAAAAATTGGTTCAGAATAAAAAATAACACAACATTAGAACTAAATGAATTTTTAAGTCTCTTTGATCTCTGTGTGAAGAATAGCTATTTTAATTTCGATGGACAGTTTTATGAACAGATGTTTGGTCTAGGAATGGGAAATGGCTTGTCACCAGTTTGCTCTGACCTTGTAATGTGTGACCTCCAATCAATCTGCCTAAACAAACTTTCCTTTGAAGTTTTCATGTTCAAAAGATATGTTGACGATATTTTCGCAAACATACCAAAAGATAAAGAAAACGAACTCTTGGAAATCTTCAATTCGTACCACAATATATTGCAATTCACATTGGAAATTGAGCATCACAGCTGTTTACCCTTCCTGGATACACTAGTCATTAAAACTCCTTCGAAAGAACTTTTAGTCAATTGGTACCATAAACCAAGTTTCTCCGAAAGATACCTAAACTTCAATTCAGAACACCCATTCTCTCAAAAAATTAATATAATTAAGAATGTAAAACAAGGAATCATAAAGATTTGCAGTCCCATTTTCGTTGATGATAACCTACAACTATCAAAATCATACTTCTTACACAATGGCTGTCCAACCAAACTGTTAGACAGGTTAATATATTCAACTAATACTACACATTCACACCAAAACGATAAAACTAATATTATCCATCTGAAAATACCCTATGTCAAACATATTCCGAAAAACTAAGAACAGTTCTAAACAGCGAAAATATGAAAGTTTCATATAAAAATGAGAATACAACAAACAAAAATTCTTCACAAAAATCAAAACTCGTCCCTATTTGAACAAAAATCAAATGTCATATACAAAATTCCATGTGGTAATTGCGACAAAAGTTACGTAGGACAAACAAAACGTTACATAACAACGAGAATGAAAGAATACGAACGGGATTTGAAGAAAAGAGATAGCCTAAAAAATCCAACATTTCTTGTAGAACATGTTCAGAAAACAAATCATAATTTTGACCTTGAGAACACACAAATTGTGGGCAATCAGAGTTACCTTTCTAAACGCACCTTTCAAGAGATGATTAACATCGTTAAATATGATTCAGTCAACTATAGAAAAGATACCGAAAATCTAAACAGTGCCTATCTCAATTTAATCTACCGATCAAACAATACACCCGATTCACTTCAGTATTCGAGTGTCGAATTAGATGGTGAACAAAACCATAAAGAGAAAACTTACTCAATTTTATCCAGTGTCGCGTTACATATATGTTGTTTTTATGCTGTGTTGTACTTTTGACGAAGAAAAACCAAAATCACTCATGTAAGTCTACAATAAAATTCTTTCTCAAGACTGGTTTTGGAACTTGAGCTGGTATCAATATTCAAGAAGGTTGATTATTAAGATAAACCTCGAATTCATTTTGAAGAAAACCTAAGTACCTAACCCCTGCCAACTGACCTTGAAACAATATTGGCCCAATTATTCTGTTTCCAACGATACCAGCCCAGAAATTGACGCCAAACCTTTCTTGAAAATTGCCCTCTCTCATTGCCTGTTGATTTTGTTGGGCCCAGTACCAAGTACTTTGCTTATTGAACATACCATCATTTGTAAATCGTGATTCGTCGGAAAATAGAATAAAGTTGATAAACTTCGGGTTAACTCTATGATTTTGAAGCAGCCAATCACAAAACACTACCCGTCTATCGCCATCGTCAGCATACAAATGTTGATGTAACTGATATTTAAATGCTCGATGTCCGTGCTTTTCCACTATTTTTCTTGCTGATTCGTGACTTATCTGCATTTCTTGACTAATTTCTCTTAAAGAAACCGTTTTATCAACCTCAACCATAGCAAGAACGTTAATCTCAGTCTCTTCATTATGAAATAAATAGCAGGGCCGCATTCAGGACCGTACATGTATAATTCAGAAAATACAATTTTTCCAAGTTACTATCAATTAGAGTTTCGGTGTATGGAAAAAGGGGAAAAATGAAACGCCGGAACCTGCAATTTCGACAAATTATAACACCTAACCAAACAATTGAACTATAATAAATGGAAATAAATCAAGTCAACAATCAAAACATGCCCGCATATGCATTATCGCAAGTCTGTACCTGTTTGAAACTCTACCGAAGGCGTGCCTTCTGGTCAAAACTGTCTCATCACGTATCATTGTTGTCGTGACTCTTTTCTTTAACTTGAATGGACTATAGCCCAAGCTATTGACTTCTAGGAGTTAATTTGGTCTTTATTTTATGATTTCTGGGTAACTCGAATTATGGACTGAAAACATATAAAACAAAGGATGTGACGATCATATCGTTACAAAGTAGACCCCACATCTCCTTTTGAGACTGACAAAAATGTGGATTTAAAAGGTTTTCACGACGTTTCGAATGCTTGTATCTGCAATCGTCTTCAGGTGAATACTGACAAGTTTAGGTGCTACTTACCAATTTATATGACTGCCGGTGCAATGATGCGTGTAATCCCGCCATATGCAGTGGTGCGTGTAATTTCACGCGGTGTGGTGGTGCGTGAAGTTTCGCGCCTCTGCAGCCCGCCAGAAAGAGCAAGCAGTGGTTTCCATACGTTCTTGATCTCAACGCTTGGTTGACTAAAGGCGTTATTGGCTTCGATGTATGCGGCCTCTTTGAACTTTCGTTTGAACCAATGCTCCTCTCTATGTAGAACACTTGCGTCGTCACATAGAACTCGATGGTGCTCAGTCCAGGCGTGGTCAGCGATTCCCGATTTTGACGTTTTTCCACGTTGAGTCCATTTCTTGTGCTCATCCAATCTCACTGATAACGGCCTCTTAGTCTCTCCAATATAGGAATCTCCGCATTCACATGGAACTTCATAAATGCAATTCTTACTGATTTCATTTTTGTTGGTCAGGTTTGGTCTTGGTCAGGAAACTCCGTAAAGTCCTGCCGGATTGAAAGCAGCTCTTGATGTTGAACTTGTTTCCGATCCTTCTGATCTTCTCAGAGACACCTCTGATGTACGGAAGGCAGATCACTTTGCTTTGTTGTTGCTCTTCAGATGTCCTTGTTCTCTGGAGTTGTTTCAATACTTCTCCTAGGAGTTTCTTGGGATATCCATTCCGGTGAAGGTCCTCTCTGATGTGGTCTAATTCGGCATCTAGTGACTCCTCGTCGTTGCATATGTGCGTCGCTCTCTCTACCAATGTTCTCACGATCCCTCTCTTTGTCGAACTCGGATGGTTGGAGCTGTAACTGAGGTACTGCCCTGTATGTGTCTTCTTTCTGTAGACAGAGGTGCGGATTTCATTGCCTATTCTCTCAACGTTCACATCGAAGAAGGGTAAGGCACTGCTGGTTTCCATTTCCATCGTGAATTTGATCGAATCCCTGATTCTGTTAATTCTTGAGAAGAAATTCTGGAGATGTTTATCTCCGTGATTCCATATCATGAAGGTGTCATCCACGTACCTCAACCACAGCTTTGGTTTGTATTCTGCCTCCCGTATAGCCAATTCTTCGAACCACTCAATGTATATGTTGGCGATGATTGGAGAAAGGGAAGATCCCATCGGGAGTCCGTCGACTTGAGAGAAGCATCGGTCCTTTTCCTGGAAATATGAGTTCTGTAGGCAGCACTGCAGTAATATCAATATTGCTTGGGTAGGAAAGTCAGTCCTCTCGTGCAGCTGGTAATCCTCTTCGAGTTTCCTTTTGATGATACCAAGGGATTCCTCTGTAGGGACATTGGTGTAAAGGCTCTCCACGTCGAAGCTGATGAAACGATCTTCTGGTCCAAGTTCAACATATGTGATGGTGTCAACGAAGTGCTTGGAATTCTTGACGTATGAACTGCTATTTCCTTGTTGGGGTTGTAGTATCGGTAGGAGGTATTTCGATAACTTGTAGGGTGGTGAGTTCCGCGAGCTGGTGATCGGTCTCAGTGGCATGTCTGGTTTGTGGATTTTCGGAAGCCCGTAGAGATGCGGTGGTTTGCTATAGTGTGGCGTTAGATGTGATCGTTCGTTGTCTGGAATGAAATGTTTGAATTTCCTCGAAGTGTTGTAGATCTTCCTTTCTATAGTGGAAGTCGGATCCTTCTTCAAGAGTTTATAGTTCCCTGTGTGGAGTAACGACTCTATCTTGCCATCATATGTTGTGGTGTCTATGATAACCGTGGCGTTTCCTTTATCGGCTGGAAGAATCTTTATGGATGAAGCCAATGATGCATTTAGTCAACCAAGCGTTGATATCAAGAACGTATGGAAACCACTGCTTGCTCTTTCTGGCGGGCTGCAGAGGCGCGAAACTTCACGCACCACCACTCCGCGCGAAATTACACGCACCACTGCACATGGCGGGATTACACGCATCATATAAATTGGTAAGTAGCACCTAAACTTGTCAGTATTCACCTGAAGACGATTGCAGATACAAGCATTCGAAACGTCGTGAAAACCTTTTGAATCCATTAAGACGATGGACGTCCGAAACGAGATTACTCTCAAGTCACTCTCAAGTCACCACATCGTCTACAACCTTCAAACTGACAAAAATGTATTCTGAACTATTTATCCCATCTAGACATGCATCCGAGATATTTTTACGGAAAGGAGGAAAAATTATATATTTCCCAGATATTTTGCTACACTTGGTTTGTTTCATAAAAAGATGAAGTACACTTCTTCATTGTTATTTTGGTGACTATTCGGAATATTGAAAGAATGGCTAGTTCAATAATAAGCCTACGTCGTGTCATTACCCACTCCCAATCAAGCAACGCTGCCAATTCTTCCACCGCAGCTTGTAATGAAGAAGGCCTCTCTGGGAGAATCGTCGAATGAGAACTCATCACAAAAGGAACAACATCCGATGGCAGATATTTACTCGAAATTTGGCGCTAAACAATGGACGACCATGATGTTGATGTTTTCACACCTTGGTTAACCCCTTCGGTGTTAATAGGCGTGCGAGAAGGTGGGGCCGGTTTTCGTTCGCGTTCACACCTCGTCGTCGTTTTCACACCATGCTTTTTAATCACACTTGTGTTCTTTTGTTCGAAGACATTCAATTGTTCGGGAACAGGATACGCACGCTCGAAAAAAAAAGACAAATGCAGGTAGGTGGGTGAGGTGTTGTTAGCTGACGTTTTAATTACGAACTTATTCAATTGTTTTTTTTATTTGTGTCGTTTGATGGCAGCGTAATTATTAATTTGTGTGTGCGAGTCTACAGTATGTCTTATGAATCTGATATTCACAAAAATAATGGAAATTAAATTTGAATCAACTTATGAATATACGGAGCTATTCAAATTAGCGTATATTGGTTATACAAAATGTGAATTGATTTTTCTCCCGTCTATTCACATCTCACAACACAAAGCAATAATGTACTCTCCCAGTTAAATAGCTCAATCGAAATTCCTGCAAAAATACACGCGCACTTCACCCCTGCCAAAAAATACACCGCGCACTTCACAATAGGATTTCTGTTGAAAAGTGAAACATTCTCAATTGAGTTCTTAATTAAGAATGGAAAATAAAATAACTATCTGAATGGAAATGCAAATTTTCAATTTCATATTTTTGAGTTAGGGTCTTTTCAGAATATCTATCAGATGTATTCAATGTCCAGCGTGGCTTTAGCCGGGAAAGTAGTGTTTTCTGTTAGAAATTCACAAAAAAATAACTTCATTTTTATTGTGGATTTTTCAATTCACAGAAAATATTTTTATCAATATCAAATTGAGAATGTTTCCCTTTTCAACATGAATACCCCACAAGAGGTTATCTTGACAGATAGTGACTAAAGTTTATCTTTCAGTCGCAGATGATTCCACATCTGATTTTATGAACATCCTGTTCATATTCTCAACAAATCAATGGATTTCTATTTTTCAATACCAAAGATCCTTTTGATGAATTGATGAAAAAAAATCTATCAGGTCTAGATTGTCCGACTACTTATATTGGAAGAACTATCAGACCTCCGAACCTTCGTATCAAAGAACATTCAACTAAACTTCAGAAATCCTTTTCTGTTTTCTTCAGATAAAATAATCACAACTCCTCACCTACATCTAACAGTGAAATATATATATATATATATATATGTATATATATATATATATATATATATATATATATATGTATATATATATATATACATCTATAACTTAAAAAAACAGAAATTTTTCATGGAATGGAAAATAACAGAGCTCTAACACACAAATGCACTTGAATTGTAATTTTGGAACCATGTTCAAACACTTCTGGGAATCCCAAGAGGATTGACATAACTTTATTTTAACTTGATAGGTCAAATTAGTTATAGTTGATTCTATTCCAACCGTCAAGTTGGCCTCTCCTTCCAACCTAACCCCTCAATTTGCTCTCAAAAGAAGTCTGTGGTACGTGCTCATTTTTTCAAATCCAACACTAGTTTTTTTACACGCTTTATATTAGCTTCACTTGTGTGTTTGTTTGTTTGTAACCGACTCCGTTAGGCGCGATTTTGACCCACTTCCAGACGTCTGAATGATTTGAAATTTAGCAGGTGTACATAATTCCGATGACAATGCATTAAGAAATTTTTGTGTGAAAAAAAACCAAAATGGCGGCTCCAATATGGCATACGAGTTTTGTGATTATATTCAGATTTGCTTCAAAATTGGTATTTGAGGGTTTT
This sequence comes from Gonioctena quinquepunctata, assembly GCA_018342105.1. Classification (NCBI taxonomy): domain Eukaryota; kingdom Metazoa; phylum Arthropoda; class Insecta; order Coleoptera; family Chrysomelidae; genus Gonioctena; species Gonioctena quinquepunctata. The sequence continues at coordinate 340,877 of JAFIRS010000364.1, read as the reverse complement.
CGTGGTCGCAGATTATGATTCTTTTGTCAAAATTGGAAAGTTCAGGATGGCGGCTCCAAAATGGTGGACGAGTTTTGTGATTATGGTCTGATTCTATTCAAAATTGGTATGTGGGGGTTTTTGAGGTCAAATAATATGATTCTTTTGTAAAAATTGAAAAATTCAAGATGGCGGCTTCAAAATGGTGGCCGAGTTTTGTGATTATGGTCTGATTCTATTCAAAATTGGTATGTGGGATTTTTGGGGTCGGAGATTATCATTATTTTGTCAAAATTGAAGGATTTAAGATGGCGGCTCCAAAATGGCCGCGAGTTTTGTGATTATGGTCCAATTCTATTCAATATTGAGGAATAATAGTGAAAAAAATTAATAATAATAGTTTGAAGAACTAAAAACACGCGTTAATAGAAAACTAAACTAAAAGTTGAAAATAAATAATAGTTTAAAAAAACTAAAAAACACGCTTTTATATAAAACCAGACTAAAAAATAGAAAATAAGAAAAAAATATATTTTATTCAAAAAAAAAAGCGTGGGGTGCATGGTATCAATAATTATATAGTACATTACACACCTAGGGCAGTAAAGTAAGAAATCTGAGGATCACAGGTAATTGTTGGCAGAGGCGATACCATGCACCTCACCCTTTTTTTAAATAAAATACTTTTTCTTCTTATTTCAATTTTAGTCTGTTTCTAAGTGTTGTTTAAACTATTATATTCACTTCAGTATTCTATTAACTGTTCATTCAAACTATCATATTGCTTTATTAACGTCGGCCTATTTCTGCGACCAGGGCTGAACAACGACGCCGGTGAGCACCCCCCATCCCTCATCCGGAAATTTTGCCGAATCCTCTGTTATGTTAGAGGTAAGGGTTCTTTAACGAGCTCAACATCTATGAACTAGGGACCGCCATCTTAACGTTTCCTTCCGAAGTACGGCATATCTATCGTCTTATCTCGTGCTCATTTATTTTTTTTTTCTGTCTTTATAATTTTTCTTCATTATTTTGCATTGTAATCTGATGTTTTTATATTATGTGTCCTACTATTGCCGTTCTTCATTGTTTCAAGCGGCATCGCATTTTTTTTTTTTGTACTGCTATTTCCTGATTAAACATTATTTATGGTCTGTTTCAAATATTCGTACGTTGTCATCAATCTGATTTGAACTGTCTCTTCCATACTGATGAAACTAGTGAAAACACTGTGCTAGATAATATCTGATACTTCTTAACGAATCATCAAGATTCTAGATTCTTGACTGGAAATATCTTGTTTTGCCAACGCGACAAGAATCTGCATCCTTACTCGAAAGAATAAACACTCAATAGCCCAGTTGATGTAGAACTCCCTGTAGCTGTGATTGGTGTGTTTCGTCAATCCAGTACCAGCATATAGTTAATTCATGCCTGTAAACTATTTGACCGTACGAGCAGTAATTTAACCTCAGCTCTGTTCGTCGGCGATGAGGGTTCGGCTGGCCCGTCGTCCGACAGCCCTGTCGTGACTTATGAAATACCATTGGGCCATTAGCACGATTTATGGGCTGATGATTACCTCGGGTGTTATTGCTTGTTTGCTTTCACCCTTTGCGTACCATCGCGAGGATGAGCTAATGGGCTGAGTGCTGCAATTAACGAAGGAAAAGGAAAAAAATGATATATTTTTACACAAAATAATGCATTTCGTGGACATGGAGATGGCAGCACTCATCAACAATAGCCCATCTTTTGAAAGTTTATCACCAAAATTGCAGCCATTTTGGACGCGCAATTGTTGTTTGACAATCGTTTGAGTGAGCCGATGTAAGTGTTTTTGAGAAAATGGAAAACGTCGAGTATTGAGATGTCATTAAATATATGCGTCTTTGGAAGGTAACGACTACGAAAATCAAAGACGAGTTGGACACTGTATACGGGGAATTTGCACTTCATTTACCACCGTGAAATTGTATGCAGCTGAATTCAAACGTGGCCGTACCAACTTGGGAGACGATGAACGTTCGGGACGTCCAAAAACTGCAACCACTGACGGTAACATCTCTCAAGTTCACCATATGGTGCTAGACGACCGTCGAATGAAAGTGAGCGAGATATAGGCTAAGAATTTGTCCGAAGAGTGTGTTTGTCACATATCGAATGAAGAATTAGGTAGAACTGTCCGCGCATTGAGTGCGTTGAGTAGACTGTCCGCGCATTGAGTGCGTTTACATTTCCAACGCTCTGTTGTCGCAGTTCAGGCGCCATAAATCAGAGTTTTGGCGCCGATTAATTACTCTATATGAAACTTTGATACACCATTATACCCCTGAAACAGTCAAAACAGTTGACCAAAAAAGCAAAAAGTATTTTTTCGGGAAAGTGATGGCGACTATTTTTTGGAACAGTCATGGAGTTTTCTTAATCGATTACCTCAAAAGAGAAGAATGTATGTATATATATATATATATATATATATATATATATATATATATATATATATATATATATTGTTATGTTATGAAGGACCAGTAATATATTTTAAAAGGATAAAAGGAAACAATTTCTTAAAAAACCACAAAAATAATAAATACTTAATAGTTAGTAGTTCATGAGATATTGTTTTTACATTTTGTTTGAGATTCTATTTCATTTATGAAGCCTCTGTATAATATTAATAGGTAAAAATATGCAAATACTATAATGCAATCATTTCCATACATTGTCAAAATGATTACAACCTAGAATTGTTTAAAAATACAACAAAAAAGTCTAGATTTACAAAATCATTCTGAATTAAATGTGATCAACAAAATTATAAGCTTGAAACATGCAGTATATGAAAGTGTATCTAACTAAAAATAGCCAATGGGAGAACAACAAACTTCTTGATGACAATAGCCAATCAGAGAACAGTAGGGTGAGATAAAAGATTTGAAATTGTGGAAAAGTAAGAACTGAGAAATGTCAAAGACAATTATCACAAAAGATTGTATTTAGTTTATAAGAAATGTAGAATATGAAAGTTCATAAGTTTTTTCAAATAACCCCAAATGAGTGATAATGTGACAAGAAAGTGCGCGAGTTTGAAAATTCAAATGAAATGGACAAAACAGAAATGGTATCCAGGGGAGAAATAACAAAGCTGAGGGAGATTGAAAAAAATTTTGAAAACGACGCCAGGTACAAAACTTTAGGAGAAATGAATTTCAAGATTTTCACGAATACAAGGTATTTTGTCTATATAAACTAACCAATTCAACCTCAAGAGAATTTCGACAAAATTAATTAGGAGAAAACAAGATTACCTTTTATGTACTCCACATAAAATTGTTTCCAAGCTGATTTCTGGGGATTTGTATGGTTCCTTCTGCAATTGGAGAGTTCCTGAGAGTTGTGGATTGAAGAAGGATTTCAGATTGTTGGCATGTATTGTAACAGCGACAGTTCCAGCTCCAGGTATAAACTTTTTTAGTGCACATCACAAACTGAATCACTTTCCAACGTAAATCGTATCGTATCTGAAGAACTCTATTTATTTTGGGTATTGAACTATAAAAGAATTATTCCAAACCTCAATGAAAAAGTGAGGTTATGTATACTGTATACATCACTGTTTCTCATTATTGTCTATGAAAATTTGTCAATTGATTATAGTATAAGTTATATATCGTAGGCCAGGTAAATATAAATTTTCCTGAATAAAGGAAATAATTGTTTTTCGATCATTTCTGGTTAAATTTCCACAATGACATGCTTATATTTTACCTATAAACACTGAATCGAAATTGACATCAAGACAGGGCAGTGGCTCTTTTGCCAGGACCAGCTATCTGAGACGAATGGCGTACCAACTGAGTTTAGTCGTGGTAAGAAAGAGTAATAACAATTGGCAGCAACGTGACGACAAAACAGTGACGTTAGCTAGCAATTATCATTCCATAACAATATATTATACAGGGCGAAAATAATTATCTATCAATATTTCATAACAGAAAGCTATTATCATATCACAATTGTTTTTACAAATCATTATTTCATAACAATATTTGTCGCCCAACGCGGGGCGAAATTAACAACAGTCATTAATATTACATAACAATTTGGCTCCCAACGAAGAGCGAAGATAAATAGCTATCAATATTTTATATAAATTTGTCGTCCAACGCTGAATAAATTAACAACCATTTTTTTGACAATTATTATTATATAACAATATATGCGCAGAGATGTCCGGATTGAATCAGGGAATCTCACTGTGAACCAACCCCGAATTATAGGGGGTTAGTGAAAAGGGTCAAATATCCATTAGAAAACAACTACTTCCCTGGCTAATGCCTTTGTCGGACGTTGGATGACATCTTGCGAATAATCGTGCAAAGCCTCTCCAAAGCTGGAATCAGGAATCTGGACACATGCAAAAACTCACTGGACTATGTGTTACAGATTTCCGCCTCCAGCTTTGGGGTGTCTATATGGGTATGCTTGCGCTTGATCTGAGGTGGCGCTACCAGTTGGACTTCTCCGCCTGATAATTCTCGCCTCAGACATGGCAGTGAAGTAGAGATATTTGGATCAATCAATTTGGGCTTGCAGACATTAGTTGTTGTCTGCATGACCTACCCTGTACTGATGAGGGCCAAAAACTTTTTTCGTGCCCTTCTAGTGGCTTTTTTGGATGTCGATGTGAAACTTTTAATATTTGTTATAGAACTAATTGCCTTTAACTCATCTCTGATTTTGTTTCAGGTCAATTAGATAATTCCAAAGACTTCACGATTTCCGATGGATTAGGTGGTTTCAACAAAAAGAAAAAGAAGAAACGACGTCATAGGTAACTATTTATTCCTCTTGTTACCAAGTTCCATAGAATCTGTAAAGCAACTTATTGATCTTCAGAGTCACAAAAATATACTCAGATTGATTTCTTCAGAATGAATTTATGAAAAGTTTGTATAGTTCATCCATTATCAATTGCAGAAGCATAAAAAACCAGTCTTGAGGCGCAATCCTTTGAGCACCAGAGGCGAAGATAACTAATTTTATTTGGATATTTAAATATTTTAAAAATACATTAAAATAAAAAAATAAACCATAAACGAGGATGTATGTATCAATAGGCAATCGGATCAACATAATTTCATTTTCCCATGGTCGAAAAAAAGCCATATTTTCCAACAAAACACATCATAACTATAGAATATTTCGAAACATATTTCGATCCCAGACCAGAGACGCTACTGGCTTTCATTCACTCAGACCTCCTGAAACTGGTGATTTATTAGTCTCAACGTATAGACACACCTACAAGCATTATCATTGGCTTGCGGTCTCTCAAACCCACGTTGACTATCGGCTCTTTTAATCTACCGTTCGCCGACGGAGAATTATTTTTCATTCCGTTTCTTCGCATATACGCTCGTGTTAGCGAAGTAAGTTTTCGATTAGCTCTCTATAGAAACAGCTTCTGCAATTGAAAACGGTTAAACTAAACCACATTTTTCTTGCTTCACTGCAGAAAAGTCGATCACAAGTCATTCTAAAATTTTTGTCAATAAAACAATGCACGGATATTTTGTAGCGATACCATTGAAAAAATACACCACTGAATTTTGGAATCAATATATTGTTGAAGATATATTTGACTATTCAGATGAAACCTGGAAAACTTGAGTTATCGGTATTATTTGTTCATTATTTCAATGGAATATTGTTACCCAGATCAATTTGGAACTTCAACACTTTTCCAAATATTATATAGCTCGAAAAGAAACCCAGCTGTTTTTCAATTCACTCGGTGTTCAAAAATATATTATAATTTCAATTTTGGAAGTAATATAAACTGTTTTCTTTTTTGTTATCACAAAATGATAAATCCACCATGATTATGTTACACCTTGTTCACAACTCTTACGATGTCAATTAATTCTGAATCAGAAAAAAAAACGATAAATCGGTTGACGAAATGTATCTTTTGAGTAGTGAACTCTGTGGCTTTAAATAATTTCCGAATTGATTATTTATATCAAGTCGAGAATAAAGTAGAGCGCGAAGGCCTGGAATATTTAAGCTACCCCATGCACGTTACATATTTAACTACCCTTGGTGGGTGTGTGGCAGGACGATATTTACGAGCTATCAACTGGAGGAGCTGGAGAAGGCCTTCAAGGACGCGCACTACCCCGACGTCTACGCCAGGGAAATGTTGAGTTTGAAAACGGATTTGCCCGAAGACAGGATACAGGTGAGTCCATTTTCCATTTCAATTTGGAAATCTCGATATCAACACCATATTATTTGTATGTATTCGAAACCTTCAAAGCCACAATACTTCGAATGAAAATCCCTATAAGTCGAAATATTGACCTTAATCCCTTAAATTTGTATACGATTTCCAATGTGTTTGGATGTTGAATGGTGTCTATAGTCGACCAATTCTTAGCTAGGCTAGAGCGCTTTTAGGATTCGACTCAGTCCAGTCAGTGGATGTGTGTCTGACTTATCAGGAAAGAGACTATAACGACGCCGATGTTCCATTGCATGCGAGAAATCATTTGCTGCAATGAATGTAACAAATAATTTCTCTTCTAAAAATAAGTGTTGTGGTTCCTTTTTGTCATAACGGCTTTGAAAATGAAGTACATTCTACGAATTGAAAACACATAACGTTAATATAAGAAAATAAAGAACTCTAATGTCTTCTTCACAACGGATTCAATATAAAATTGAAACACAATTGGTAGATCACAAACGAAAATCAACTACTTTCCTGGCAAATACCACTCAGAACGTTGAATGATATTCACCTGAAAATATATGGAAACTTCCATAGAAAATGAAAATTGATTGCAAATGTTTTTTTCTGATTAACTCGATTATGCACCGGTTTCAGGCTGTTGGCCCTCATCAGTATGATGTAGTCACAAGTCAGAGATCCAGAGAGCTCTGGCCGAAGCGTGACCCAACATAAACAAAATCACCATCACAAGAACGCCATGTGAAGTGGAATATATAAGAAACCAATTGTGTTTCTGGGGGGATTGGCGCGGTGGGTTAGCGTCCGACTCATGATCGAAAGGTCGTGAGTTCGATTCTCGGCCAGGGCAGAAATTTTTCTATTTAATTTGAGAGAATTAAATGTTAAATTTCGTAGCCGGGCCGAGGATGGTCCTCGACGATTCGCTGTTGCGTTCAAATTAACAGTGCTGCTCCTAGGTGGCGTATGGAGTTAGTAACAAGGCCTACCCAGAACACTATGAAATGATACATAAAAATACTCAACTTGTGACTGGCCGAATGACGAAATGTCAAAGCCATTAAAAAAAAAAAAAAAAAAATTGTGTTTCTATTTTATATTGAATCCGTTGTGAAGAAGACATTAGAGTTCTTTATTTTCTGATATATTCGGGCATTCAGCCACTAGGGAGTGTTTCTTTCTGTCACTAGGTACCGCCAGTTAAAAGTTACTTTTTCCGGCGTGCCTTGATGGTGATAAGCTTGATGGTGATTTTGTTTATGTTGGGTCTCGCTTCGGCCAGAGCTCTCCGGATCTCTGACTGGTGACTACTCCGTACTGATGAGGACCAAAAGCCTGAAACCGGCATGCGGATTGCATGACAAATTAAAAATAAAGAGACTGTTTGAAACATTGGCGATCTTGACCACCAAGTTTTTTGTACGGCCAGTCGCGCATGGAGGCGCTGCCCGCAATCCACAGACGACTGATGACATGATAATTTTCCAATTTCGACATTTGTCAGAAAATAGAAGTTTATTGTTCACACATGTATTTTTCATTATGACAAACCACGCAATAATTTCAGAATAATTCTTCTACTGTTATTGTCATCGAAAAATTAATGACATAAATTATGAAATCATACTATGGACTTGAATTAGGAACCCAACGTCGGAAATAGAATGTTTTGTTATTCGAGTTGACGTTGACGGAAATATTCTTTTACAAGGTAAAATATAAGCTGCTTTTCACAAACTGATACTTATTTCCATCCATCAGTTGCAGAAATGTTTTCACAAACTGATACTTATTTCCGTCCATCAGTTTCCATTTCCTATCACCATTCGAGGAAGTACGGAGATTATCATCAAACTGGAGTATTTGTTATACCTACTCGTTCTCCTTCGTGCTAATAAATGAACAAAATTATTGATGGTTTGTTGTAAATGTAATTTGTTTTTATTTTGGTTGACTTGATGATAAGACTGAAGAATATTTTTAATTTTGTTGTTTTTAAGATTTTTATTATTGTTTTGTCTATAGTTGTACCTTGCCCTAGATACAATAAAATGCGTGTTCAACTTATTATTCTTGTTTTATAAGAACTTTAATTTTGTTCTTGATATCATGAAACAAAGATTTATTTTGAAACTTTATGTTAAACACGAACGAACTAACAGATTCTACGAATCGATTAGTGTATATATTTTATTAGTGATCGATTTGCCATTCCTGTATTCCATATGATATAATCATTCATATGAAATACAGGAATGGCAAATCTATCACTTATGAAATATATACCATATCAATCATATAAAAGTAACACATTTTAAAAACCCGCCTTGTCTCAATCGGTAACTGCAGATAAATCTGTTTTACCAACAGTATTAACTCAGTTCGGCCAATTGCGAGATATGTCGCCACTGTCTAAACGTGGTGCCAACTTTCACTGGTTGACAACTCTCTTTATTTTTAGTTTCTCTATGGCGGATTGTTAGGCGGACACGGCATGAATTAAACATAATCGAGTTTATCAGAAAGAAACATTTGCAATCAATTTTCATTTTCTATGGAAGTTTGCATAGATTTTCAGGTGAATATCATTCAACGTTCTGAGTGGTACTTGCCAGGAAAGTAGTTGTTTTTCGTTTATGGTCTACCAATTGTGTAATAATTTTATATTGAATCCGTTGTGAAGAAGATATTAGAGTTCTTTATTTTCTTATATTTTCCACTTCACATGGCTTTCTTGTTTGACATAACGTTAAGGTTGAAAAGGGAAACATTCTCAATTAAATATTGATCAGAAAGATTTTTCCGTTAATTGAAAAATCCACGAAAAAAAGTTTTTTGTGGATGTCAATCAACAGAAAAACCTTTCTGATCAATATTCAATTGAGAATGTTGTCCTTTTCAACATGAATACCCCACAAGAGGTTATATCTTGAACGATGGGAGATAGTGACTTAAGTTTTTTTTTCAGTCGCAGATGATTCCACATCTGATTTCCGTATTTTCAAACAAATCAATATAAAAGAATAAACTAACGTTCAACTCAAAACAAAAATCCACGGATTTAATGTAATAAAGGTACAAATAAACCACCTTGTTGTGCCAAACAATAGCCAAGTCTGTCAAACAGAGATAATCTCATATCGCTGAGTAGATTTGGCGTGATTTTGGCGAAAAATCCCCCTTAATTCATCAAGATTTGTAGCTCTCTGAAATGCATGTCGATAAGCGGATTCTTTCAGATATGCCCATAGAAAGAAATCACTCGGAGATGAATCTGGTTATCTGGGAGGCCACATGATCGTACCACGTGTGGTTACAATTGGAAAGAGTTTGGAGAAATCGTGTCACTGCTCGTGCATTGTAACTTGAACAATCGTAATGTTGGAAACAAATGTCCCCAAAATTAATAGGAAGTAGCTGAAATGTCGGGATGATTTGAATTTGAAGGAGTTGTAGATATTTGACAGCGTTCAGGTTACCATCGATAAAGAAGGGGCCTATGATAAAGTCTCCTAACATTCCTGTCCAAACATTGAGCTTTTGACCAATATCGTACAACGGATGGATGGTGTTTCCTATGTAAAGAAAACGATGAATCGTCCGTAAATAATACGTTTGAAAAAAATTCATTTTGTTTTTCCATCATGGTTTTACAAAATTCCATCCGTCTAATATGGTCCTCGAGAAAAATCTCCCGCGTTGTTTGTACTTTGTGAAAATGGTATCCATTCCTTTTCTAACAGTGATCCAGTTGAATAATTGATTCTCCATTGCGCATATTTGTTATATTTTGTGCTGGTCGACTATCGACACCATCCATCATCCATACACATTGGAAGTCGGATATTGCGGCAAATTTATTCCACATTTGCATACGTTTTTTTAAGCACCCCATAATAGTTTTTTTTAATTGTTTTCAATTCAATTTTAAAATGGTAAGAGTTAAAAAAAGCCATACAGTGTTACATAAAATTATCTCTTCACTTTTTTCCTCAGGGGCGATAGGTACACAACTAGGCGGAAAACACTGTCATGTGATATTTTTACTCATCATTCATGTCAGATTGCATTTTACATGCAAAACTAAAAATACTTTAAAAAATCAAATCTACCAATTTTTCGTCTCGAAACTAATATGTGTTCGTACTCAAAATCATCCTTAGAACCCGAAAAAGTAAAAATATACATTTGAAATTCCCAAGTTGGGGTCGTTTTCGGTGAAACCGGAAGTGATGGGAGAGTATGAAATATTGAAAAATATTCCAATTCTTGAATCCAACACTCCTGCCAAATTTGAATCTCCTATGCTCGGAACTCAGGAAACCAAGGCTTGTCCAAAGAATACGTTGACACCCGGTATATATCGAGGTTTGGATCGTCAAAGAAGTTTCACTTATGTCACGTATACTGAGTTGTACGCGTTTTTTTTTTCTGAGAAATATGTATGTTTCTCATTGTTAACAAACAAGTTGTAACAATTTCAATTTCTTGATATTCAATTTTAATGATTAAATAACGTTTTTTTGTTATTTCATTAATGTAAAAAGTATATCAAAAATTCAGGGACTGAGGTCAAAATTTCGATTCGAAGGGATTTTTAATTGGTCTACATGATCAAATTTGGAAAATGATGATTGAGAAAGACTAACTGAGAGAATTTAACATTTTATGAGCTTAAATACAGGGTTCTCTTTTTTCAGCAGGATGTAGAGCTCCTAAAAATAAGTTATTTACCGGAAATTCCCTATGGGTGTCAACGAATCTATTAGACGAGTCATAACTTCCAGAATATTAGGTGTATCAAAATGAGATTTGGTATAGGTTAATGGTATGTGAAGAAGAGAGTTTTCGCATATTTTTCACTTGCCGATCACGACCATTTTTTACAAGCACTTTCCGAAAAAAGGGCTTTTTGACGAATCCAACGATACTGATTTATTTGCGATTGGATTAAAAATACGAACATACATTAAATATTACTAAGGAAAATACTGGATAATAATTTATTTACTTTTGTCAAGTGTGCCATGGATAGCCATGATGCATAATATTTTGCAGTTATTTTCATCAAGTCTTCTTTGGAAAACAAAATACTCACTCAGATAATGACAGTGACATAAGCTTCATGAGCAGACAGTAAATGTTTCTTGATTTTCGCTAAATTTCCCAATTTAATTTTTCTTCAAAATAATGTATACTCGAAGTGAAAAAGTGGCTATGTTATAAATATTTAGAGAATGTCATAGGAATTCAAGGAATGCTGCTGAGTTATATGCTCAGATATATCCCAATCGGCAACATCCAGCCCATCAGTATTTTCCGTATGTTGAGAATCGTTTTAGGCAAGAAGGAAATCGAAAGGCGGAACAGAGGTTTATCATAAATGAAGAGACTGAGATTAACGTTCTTGGTATGGTTGAGGTTGATAAAACGGTTTCTTCAAGAGAAATTGGTCAAGAAATGCAGAAAAGTCACGAATCAGCAAGAAAAATACTGAAAAAGCACGGACATCGAGCATTTAAATATCAATTATAGTCCATCCAATATCAATTGCAGAAGCTGTTTCTATAGGGGGCAAATAAAAACTCACTTCGCTAACACGATTCGTCTGGGCCAATCAAGTCCGACATCATTGCTCGCAAGTGTGGCTATACGATGGGAGGTCATAAATCACGCGTTATCTTTGTGTTTAAATAGCTCTGAAAGATTAAAAACCAGTAGCGTCTGTGGTCTTGGTGTGTGCCGATCGAAATACGTTTAAGGATATTCTAGCTTTTTTTTTCTTAACGTATTTGTATAAATAAAAGCTTGTCTTTAATTTTTTTTCATTTTTCATTAATGTTGAAGTATTTTTAAAATCTTAAAATATCTAAATAAAATTAGTTATCGCCGCCACTGCTGCTCACAGGATTTCGCCGCAAGATTTTTTTATGCTTCTGCAATTGATATTGGGAAAACTATACATCAACATTTGTATGCTGACGATGGCGATAGACGGGTATAGTAATTCTAATCCCAATTGGAACGACATTAAAAGTGTCGGGAAGGAATTCTCTTTGCACTTGCCGCCTTGACATAGGCGTCCGGATATTATTTTTCAGTGGTATTTCTTACTTATTCTTACAATCATAGCAATTGATCACCCCATGTAAAAGTAGACACATGTTATCTCAACTGAATTTTATTATTTGTTTCGAAAGGTCTCCAGAAAGCCATATTGATAAAATTATTTTCAATGGATAATTCCTAACCTCACGGCACGGCACTGATTAAGGAATATTGTGAACAGGGAATATCATGCTGCTTCAGATAACATGTGTCCAATCCAGCTAGCCGAGCTTTTATTACTCAAATATATTTGATAGCGCCTTTACTAATAATCTGGGCAACTTGAGACACGCGCCAGAACTTTTTTATGATTGTACCAAGAACGCTTTGAAAGTAAAAACACTGGTAGTATATAAATTTCCCATTTGCCGGGCAGTGCATATGAGCACTCCTCGTAGTGCTCTTATTTTTATTGCCGTTCCAATTGGGATTAGAATAACTATAGAGATTTCAAAAGAACTTTCCAATAATGACTATTGTCTGAACATCCAAGTAAATTTGAACAGAGATTTCTACCCCCTTCATGAAAGGATTAATAACTAAAATCAAATTCCAAAATACCCCATAACTCCCCCCAATTTCTTCAAACTTTTTCACAGAATTGGCAACTGATTTCTCAATTTTTATTCCATTAAGTTGGCACTACCTATTCCTCTTAATGACAGTTGACATTTAGAATCAAACCAATTGTCATTAAGACATTGACATATCCACCTGGCCTTTGAATTCCAACATGTGATACGTTAGATTCTAAGCCAATTTATAATCATTTGATTAACAATTTACTCATCTATTGTTTTACTTCCTGCACCTGACATGTAAGTACTCAAAAACGTTTACAAAATTCAAAGAATTTTCCTAACCTATAAATTTTAAATTCATATTTAAAGTCTTTCAACCAGTATTTACTTTCGGGAAGCACTGAAGATGACGAAAGTCGGAAGAGCTTTGCAAACTTAAGAAAAATATACACTTTATACGAAAATCTTTCATTTATTTAACTCCAGTGTTTTGTGATTGGCTGCTTCAAAATCATAGAGTTTACCTAAATTTTACGATTTACAAATAATGGTATGTTCAATAAGCAAAATACTCGGTACTGGGCCCAACAAGATCAACATGCAATGAGAAAAGGCAATTTTCTGGGCTGGTATCGTTGGAAACAGAATAATTGGTCCAATATTGTTTCAAGGTCAGTTGACAGGGTTAGGTACTTAGGTTTTATTGAAAACGAAATCGATGATCATCTTGATAATCAGCCCTTAGCAGTTTCATGGCGAATTTACTTCCAACAAGATGGAGTTCCCCCTCATAATACCAGAGAAGTTCTTAATTACTTAATAGAGCATTTTAATAATCAAGTTATTGCAACTAATGGTCCAGTACGGTGGCCTGCCGCTCACTGGATCTAACTGTGCTCGATTTATTCATTTTGGGATATAAAACTAGAAATGCTGAAAAGCTACATCTCACTAAATGCAACCTCAGTAAATTTAAAAAATCACCAAACTATGCAGGTCCCGAAGTTTTCAATAAACTCCCGGAAAATATAAAGAGTTTAAAATCATATCAAGCATTCAGAAAAGCATCAAAAGAATACTTAGTAGAAAAATGTTTTTATAATTCATGCAATAAATTAGCTACTAAGGGTACTGTCATTTCCAACCTAGGATTAGATAACAAATAACAAATGATTGGCAGTTAATCAAGATACTTCACACCACTTATTCGATCCAAGTGTATATCCATAGCTTTAATCTACTCTCTATCTTAACAAGTATATATGCAATATTATATGAAAAAGCAAACATACTTATTTATACATGAACGAGTCAGTTTGTATTAACTATATTTGACGAAACCTACTTTAAGTGTTCTTGGTAAATAAAGATTTATTTATTATTTATTTATTATTTATTATGTTATAGAGAAGGTTCACTATGCAACAGCCCTAGCCACTTTTAAAATCTCAGAAACGTGTTGAGAGAAACAATTGAACGTGCTGAAATGTGTCTTGAACAAAAAGGAATGCACTTATAACAGTGAAAGGGAATAAATTATTATCCAAGGCACACTTGACCAAAGTAAATAAATTATTATCCAGTATTTTCCTTAGTAATATTTAATTTATGTTCTCATTTTCAATCCAATCGCAAATAAATTAGTATCGTTAGTCTCGTCTTTTTTTTAAATTAAAATAGTCGCCATTTGAAAAATAATAGTTAGGCACGAAAATGTAATTTTGCCAACTTGTCTTATTGCTATCTATCATACTAGTCACTAAAACTTTTCGATTGTAAATTTTCTGACATCAGCTGAGGTCCTCAGATTAGTTAACGTCCGATCATGGCCACCTAGATGCAATATTAAAAGTGACTAAAAAAATTAAGTTGTCGTATGAACTTTCTAAAATGTCACATTCTGATCCAGAATTGTCTCAGAAATCCAAAATGTTACAATATACAGGGTGTCCCATTTAAAACCAGATCCATTTCCGGTGAAACCGGAAGTGACCGGAAAGTGAAAAATATTCGATAACTCTCTTCTTCACATACCATTTATCTATACCAAATCTCATTTCGATGCACCTAATATTCTAGAAGTTATGACTTGTCTAATAGATTCATTGACACCGGGTATAGAAGTTGCATAATTACAGACATATCATTTATTGAAGATTCAGTACAAAGTAGTACGATCCTGGAGGGATAACTTTTTGCAGAGTGATGTTTTCTAATAGGTCCCTGAATGACACAATTAGAAGTTCCATCAACAACCAATCACAAAACTGATTTCAAGGATATAATAAGCAAGTTATATTATTGTTGGCGATGTAAATTCCGGTGGTGCTAGCAACAATATTAGAGACATATACCAGTTGTGTTGATCCTTACACTCTATGGATTGACGATCTAGAAACGGTTATGGAAGGATTGGGAATTCAAATTAACTTGGCAACATTGAAAAATGTACAAGAACATTTCTAAAAATGAAACTATGTACCTGCGAATTCACTACTTCATTCATAAATGCGACAAGTACTCTTCGAAATACGCACGAAACTGTTCGGTGTTTAGTTGTGATAACAAACTTCAGCAAAAGACAAATACAAGAATGTTCAGTTCACATCTCGTCCACATCGTGTACTATTTTCTGATTGGTTGCTAAGTAGGATCTTTCATTCACCAGCCAATCAGAATACAGTGGTCGAATCTGACAAACGTTCGTTCGTTGACAGGTTTCTAATTCCCAGCTAGAGGTGAATGCGAAAATTTTGAAAACACTACTGTTTACCTGGATCACTAGGTCACGATGGCAATCGATATTATTTTCAATAAATACTCTTTGTGTTCTTATAACTGATTATTCAAAGTGTGTTGATTTCATCTACTAGCTCTGACTTTATTTGCCAGTTTGGATATAACGAGGTTTGTTTGTTTTCATCACAATTAAATTGAATACCTAGCACAGGTAGCCTGCAAGGAATGCTTAGATTTTTTTTTGTTAGGCGGATTGCCTTTCCCAAAATTTTGTCGAATTTGACAAAGCAAAATAATTTTTTTAATGTTTTTTTCCGAATTTTTAACCATTGTAATTTGTTATAAAATAGCATTATACACTGTTATTCACGGGTGTGAGGTTAGATTACACCCTTAATAAATATATCTATACTATTATAAAATTGTAGATAGATAGATAGATAGATCACTTTATTCAAATAATTGTACTTATACATCATGCAAATACACAAATACAATTAGGTGAACCAGCGTCACAGTCATGAGGTTTATTAACATAAAACGAACAACATTTATCAAATGTAAAGAAAATCAAATAATTATTTGAGAGAAAATATAAACAAACAAACAATAAAACAGACATGTTAAAATAGTAAAGTATAATATATATATATATATATATATATATAATATATATATATATATTTAAAATACAAATAAATTAAAATAAATTAGAATCTAGAAATTCATTCACAGTATATGGTTCGATATTGATTAATAATTCTGTTACAAGATGTTTGAATTTTTCAAGGCAGGGTTCAATTTTCACATCCTTCGGTAGTCTATTCTTGAACTAATACACGAATACATAGGTGTTTTTTCTGTCAGAGTTAGTCTGTGGGCGGGAGTATTTAAATCCACAGTTCTTGTGGTATAACTATGCTGTGATATAAACCTATCGAATGTTTCCCTATTGTTGAACAGAAATACTAAACACTCACATATATAGATACTTGGAACAGTTAGTATGTTAATTTCTTTAAATTTTCCTCTGCACGATTGTTTATTACTGTACCCTAACAAAATTCGCAGGGACTGTAAAGACACTCGGCGCTTCCCAGCTTCCTTCCCAGAAAATAACTCCAAAGCGCAATAGAGAATGAAACTTTGAAAAATACACAGTTTTTAGAGCTTTACTGTCTAAATATTCTGCTGTGATTCTGAAAGTATAACACACCGAGTTTAGTTTTTTGCAGAGTTCATTTATGTGGATCTTCCAGTCTAAATTTTGGTCAATATGAATTCCTAAGAACTTTGTGCTATTCTCTAGGGTAACATAATTTGTCTGAAGTTGTATGTCTTGCGGTATTTTGTTACTTACTTTTTTGGTTGTTGTGAAACAGATATAGGTAGTCTTTCCTTTGTTTAGGGTCAATTGGTTTTTAATGAGCCAGTCTTGAGCTCTTTTTAGGCTATCGTTTGCCAAACCTAACATGTCTTGGAATGAGGATCCTACCGCTAGTATGTTCGTGTCATCGGCATAATTTATAAGATGTGTTTTATCGTTGATGGTTTCTGATGCTAAGTCATTGATATAGAATACAAACAATAGAGGACCCATCGCACTTCCCTGTGGCACTCCAACCATCAGCTGTCCTCCCTCAGAAAAGTACTTCTTTCCATGTTTATCTATTGACACTTTTTGAACGCGTTCGGACAGGTATGATCTTATCCAGCCAAGTGCTGGGCCTCTGATACCATACCGCTCCAATTTTCCCAACAAAATACTATGGTTAATGATATCAAATGCTTTTGACAAGTCCAAAAATATACCCATTGACAGATATTTGTTTTCATATCCCATGTTTTCTATAAAATCATAAACAGCAGTTTCTATTGATTTGCCCTTCAGATATCCATGCTGTGAGTGTCTTAGCAATTTTTCAGCATAAAAAAAGCTCAAGAGTCTAGTACACATGGATATCTCAAATATTTTTGCAAAGGACGGTATTAAACTTATGGGATGAAGATTTTCTAACAGAGTGGGATCACTTTTTTTTATACACTGGTATGAAAATAGCAAGTTTCAAACTATCTGGAAAAAGTCCATATTGAAAGGAATTATTTAGTATGTGGCACAAAGGGATCGCTAGTTCATCTTCACACCTTTTTATGATACCACACGGTATTTCGTCGTATCCTGCACTCATTTTGTTTTTCAATATTTTTATTATCTTTATAGTTCCACTGATAGTTATGGGTATGAGGACCATTGAATTTTTTGAACCAGAGAAATGAACTAATGTTCAATTACCCCATCAGTTCATTTCTCTGTTTTACATTTCTCATTATTTATTACCATAATGTCAAAAGACAATTTTTTACTGAACATCGTGTCATCCAATCTCACCTATGTTGTAAGTATTATTAATTCACTTAATGATAATCTCTCATATGTGTAATATTTTAAAATTGTAGTTCCCTGATGATGGAATTTTAAAACCCTATTTTATAAATATTTATATATATATATATATATATATATATATTTACAATTTTTGTATCTGTGCTTTAACTTTAATCTTGTAGAATTGTAGAATTGGCTATTTTGTCCGCGATTATTGGCAACTCTTTTTTTTCGGGACGGTCCTCGCAGACACGAATAATGACGGTAAAATCCTCGCTTTAAAGTACGAACATAAAATGTATAATGGGCCGAGTTAGCGCATAGCTCCGGAGCAGCGCGGACCACCGAGTCCGGGCCCGTACACAATAACCAATTATTTAGGAACAACAACGACGACCGAAAGCTGATGTCGGTTCATTAGAGGCAGTCGTTTCTGTTCAAGTTACGTCATTAGTCGCGCGTTAAACAACCGAATGTCAGAACAAAACTTGCACAACTTCATAGCCCGCTCTCTATTAGCAGCCACGTAATTACTTCGTTAGTAAAATTCTTGCCAACTACGTTTGTTCGTCTACACGTCGCCGGCGTCGCGTCGCCCCATCTTTGCCAGTTTAGTTCAATTAAGACAAGGTATGAAACGGTGAAATGCGAACTGGTGACAGAAACGCTTTGCGCTTGGTGAGAAATCGTTATGATACAGGTGAGGGGGGTTAAAAAAATTATTTTATTGAATATAAAGAGTACCTCCAATAATCGGCCGATCTGGTTTACTTTTTGTATAATGCCTTACAAATATTTGTTTGATAATTGTGGTTTGTTGGGTGCTTCAAAGTATGCTGACTTTATCTACCAGCTCTGACTTCATTTTTTGTTTTCATTAGTGAAAAATTGACATTATTGCAGAGCTATTGAAGTTTTCCCAATATCAATTGCAGAAGCATAAAAAAGTCTTGCAGCGAAATCCTGTGAGCAGCAGTGGCGGAGATAACTAATTTTATATTGATACCACACCACAGACGCTACTGGTTTTTAATCTTTCAGAGCTATTAAAACACAAATATAACGCGTGATTTATGATCTCCCATCGTATAGACACACCTGCAAGCATTGATGTCCGACTTGATTGGCCCAGACGAATCGGTTGTAGAACAGACAGCAGTCACTCGAATCCACGTTGACCAGCGGGCTCTTTGTGCCGACGGAGACTGTATACAAGTAGTACAGATTATTTTTCGTTCCGTTTCTTCGCATATACGATCGTGTTAGCGAAGTGAGTTTTTATTTGCTCCCTATAGAAACAGCTTCTGCAATTGATATTGGATGGACTTATACAAAAATACACTTAAATAAATAATAGTTTTAAAAAACTAAAAAACACGCTTTTATAGAAAACCAGACTAAAAAAATAGAAAATAAGAAAAAAAAAATTTTATTTAAAAAAAAGCGTGGGGTGCATAGTATCGCCTTGGCCAACAATTACCTGTGATCTGAGACATTTCTTACTTTACTGCCCTAGGTGTGTAATGTACTATATAATTATTGATACCATGCACCCCACAATTTTTTTTTAAATAAAATATTTTTTTTTCTTATTTTCTATTTTTTAGTCTGGTTTTCTATAAAAGCGTGTTTTTAATTTTTTTAAACTATTATTCATTTTCAACTTTCAAGTTTTCCATTAAGGTGTGTTTTCAGTTTTTCAAACTATTATTATTATTAATTTTTTTAACTATTATCCTCCAATATTGAATAGAATCGGACCATAATCACAAAACTCGCGGCCATTTTGGAGCCACCATCTTGAATCTTTCAATTTTGACAAAATAATCATAATCTCCGACCCCAAAAACCCCCACATACCAATTTTGAATAGAATCAGACCATAATCACAAAACTCGGCTTCCATTTTGGAGCCACCATCTTGAATTTTCAATTTTTACAAAAGAATCATAATATCCGACCCCAAAAACCCCCACATACCAATTTTGAATAACATCAGACCATAATCACAAAACTCGTCCACCATTTTAGAGCCACCATCTTGAATTTTTCAATTTTGACAAAAAAATCATAATATCCGACCACGAAAACCCTCAGATACCAATTTTGAAGCGAATCGGACCATAATCACAAAACTCGTACGCCATATTGGAGCCGCCATTTTGTTTTTTTTTCCCCACACAAAAATTCTTCAATGCATTGTTACCGGAATTATGTACACCTGCCAAATTTCAATTCATTCGGACGTCTGGAAGTGGGTGAAAATCGCGCCCAAAGGAGTCGGTTAAAAACAAACAAACATACAAGTGAAGCTAATATAAAGCGTGTAAAAATGGTGTTACTTTCTCTACGTTTTTTCGAATCTCTTCTAAGGAAGTGTTTCCGAAACGGTCGGATATCATTTTTTTATTTGACATTGACCGAATTATTTTGATAGGTTTGGTATAAACAATGGTAAATACTTGTTTTATAGCAAGTAGCGTGTATATTCACGAATATACAAGCAACATGGTCGTATATTCGTTGATATTTTCGATTTGATTGGTTAGATAAATGCATTTGATTGGCTGAATTAAGTTCGAGGTAAATAATCATTTTGTAGGAATAAACCTACCACCTATATAGAAACTGATACGCTTGCAGAAAAATATAGGCATCAAGTGCTTCATCTTCCACCGTATCAGTGCATGTTCAACCCTATCGAACATATTTGCGGATTAACAAAAAAAAAGGTAAAGGGTTAATGTGGGTAGATATGGCAACTTAGTGAAAAATCACTGGCTATATGGAAAGAAGCTTTAGACAAAGCTACACCTGATGTATGGGCTGAAACTGTTCGACCAACCAAACAAAAAATAAAACTATACTGGGAAAGAAAAGTTGGGTTTGATAGGGAACATGTTCAGCCCCTTATAATACATTTTGATTCCGATGATGATTATGGTGCGAAGATGATGAAAATGAGTTGTAATTAGAAAAAAAAATTGGAAATAAATAAATTTAAATGAAATATTTCATTTCTAATTACTATAACAGTGTGCTTTTCTTTAATGCCCCCTCCCCCCCTTTAATTTTTTTAACGGGTCAACTCAAAAAATTTAAACTTGGGATAATGAAATTGATGCATGAATACTATATTTTGGAGTAAAATTGACAGATGAAACTTCCAAGATGGCGGCTGGGCGCCATCTGGGAAAAAACAATTAAATTGAAAGGGGGGTCTTGTGACACATCCTTTTGAAGCTCCTGACGAATACTTCACAACCCTAGAATATAAAGTCAATATCTTCACCTACTACAAAATGGCGGAACATTTAATAATTACCTGCATACAAACACATTAATATCGATACATCTATAAATATTCATTTTTCTCTGCCATATGGCAATCCCAATAACCCAATAAGGTTTGATAGGTAATTTTTTGTTTAAACAAAAAATTACAAGAAATGTCAGTACGACAACGAACATAATTGTTCAGTTAAAATATTCTCATTTAGTTTTCGGTTTTACTAGTAAATAGGTATAGTTTTTCCAATATCAATTGCAGAAGCATAAAAAAAGTCTTGCGGCGAAATCCTGTGAGCAGCAGTGGCGGAGATAACTAATTTTATTTAGATATTTTAAGATTTCAAAAATACTTCATAAATAATGAAAAATGAAAAAAAATTAAAGACAAGCTTTTATTTATACAAATACACTAAGAAAGAAAAATAATTTCTTTCATTGTTTGATGTAGGTTACTAGAATATCCTAAAACGTATTTCGATCGGCACACACCAAGACCACAGACGCTACTGGTTTTTAATCTTTCAGAGCTATTAAAACACAATTATAACGCGTGTTTTATGACCTTCCAGTATAGACACGCCTATACAAGCATCGATGTCCGACGATTGGCCCAGACGAATCGGTTGTAGAAAAGCGACAGCTGTCACTCAGGTCCACGTTG
Source organism: Gonioctena quinquepunctata (assembly GCA_018342105.1). NCBI lineage: Eukaryota > Metazoa > Arthropoda > Insecta > Coleoptera > Chrysomelidae > Gonioctena > Gonioctena quinquepunctata. Next base: position 318,933 of record JAFIRS010000364.1, on the reverse strand, counting down.
ACTGCGGCTCTTTTGATCGACCATATGCCGACGGAAAATGTTTACGAGTAGTACAGATTATTTTTCGTTCAGTTTCTTCGCATATACGCTCGTGTTAGCGAAGTGAGTTTTTATTCGCTCCCTATAGAAACAGCTTCTGCAATTGATATTGGATGGACTATACCACGTGAACTATCTCTAAAATGGTCAATTTTTATTTACGGTGCGACGCGTAACTTTCACGAAACCGAAATAATTTTTAATGATCGTTTCCCGAATCGTCCTATCTGTAGAAAATATTAAAGGGAACTTGTAACCAAATTTACACCTACCGGTAGTGTACAGAACAAAAAGCCCCCAGGTCATGCGTCCATTCCGGAAGAACAGCAAGTTCAAATAATTGGTGAGATGATAGTAAATCCTTAACAGTCTACTTCCTTCGTCGCGAATGTTTGTGAGGTGTGTCCTTCTACTGTATAGAGACTTTTGAAGAGGAATAAGTATCATCCATACAAAATTAAAATGGTACACCAGTTAACTGAAGATGACCCTGATCGGAGAACAGAATTCTGCGAAATTATGACGGAAACCATTGCAAGGCATCCTACATATCTCCACAATATTTGTTTCAGTGACGAATCTACATTTTATCCCAACGGCGAGGTTCACCGACAAAATTGCCGTTATTGGAGTGACACCAACCCTCACATTTTCCGGGAAACTCATACTCAATATCCAGAAAAAATTAACATATTGGCAGGAATATTGGGAAACCATATTGTAGGACCTCTATTCATTGAACAAAATTCAACAGGTGAACTGTATTTGAATGTGCTGGAAAATACTGTTGACCCTCTAATCACCGAAATCGTCGAAGCGAATCCTAATGAACCTGATATGGATATTGTATTCCAACAAGATGGAGCACCACCACATTACTACGGACAAGTAAGAAACTATTTGGATAATACTTTCCCCGGTCGTTGGATTGGCCGTCGAGGTCCTACGGAATGGCCAGACCGCTCACCAGATTTGACACCTGTGTACTTTCTTTAAAGGGCTATTTGAAGCAAAAGGTGTACGAAACTGAACCTGTTTCAATATTGGATATACGGCAGAGAATAATGAATATTTGTAGAAATATCGACGTTACTGTGTTCGAAAATGTTCGGCGTGAAATATTGGATATGCTGTTCTCATGTCAAGCAGTTCAAGGCAACCATTTCGAGCATCCTCTGAACTGAACTCAGCTTCTTTCCTCCAATTATGAAGTTAAACGTCGATATATTCTGGCAATTATTAAATGTTCCGCCATTTTGTAGTACGTGAAGATATTGACTTTATATTCTAGGGTTGTGAAGTATTCGTCAGGAGCTTCAAAAGGATGTGCTACAAGACCCCCCTTTCAAATAATTCTTTTTTCCAGGTGGCGCCCAGTCGAAAGTTTCATCTATCAATTTTACTCCGAAATATATTATCCATGCATCAATTTCATTATCCCAAGTTTCAATTTTTTGAGTTGACCCGTTCAAAAAATAAAAGGGGGGGACATTAAAGAAAAGCACTGTATAAAAGAAATAATGTAGAATGTCTCTCTGATTGTATTTCAACTAAGTAAGTTAGTGAAATAGGTTAATAGCCTTCATTGACATTTGAGAAATTCAGATTCGTTTTTTATGGTAGTATTGTTGGTTTTAGAATCTCTATTCAGAATTTAATGAAATTTGGTATAGTAGTCCCAACTAACATTATAGGAAAATTATACCAAGCAGTGGGGTAAAACGGCTTCAAGAAGTCCGAATTTACCCATTTCTGACCAAATATTTCACCTTCAAGTACTAACTAACTCCAAAGTTATAATTGGAGTTATTAAAACCATGATTGAGACCACCAAATCTCCTTCAAAAACCAAAAACTCAATAGGCGTAGTGCGTAGTATGAAATTACTTGTTATGGACTTCAAATATACCTTCACAGCCTCATGGGTTAATAGAGTTATTCACTAGGTTAATTTTAAGGAACCAAATTAAAATACTTGGAACTCTCAGGAAAAACCTTCTGGTGAATATTTACCTAATTATTACCTCATGTGTGTTCATATAGTCAGGGAATTGACAAGTCAGTAAACAGGTCTACTATATACTCTTCATTACCTATTTTGGCACCAATTAAGTTGAAGGAGTTGCCTGGACATTTCTTGACCTAGTTTATACCTACTGCTCTACAATGAGGGCGAGATTACCACAATATTTGTCTAATCAGACTAAATGTCTACAACGAAGTCAAAGTTACCTAAAATAAAATCCTCAAAGTAACTTAGTCTATCATCAGATATTAAAGATCAAGTCGATTCAGATGAGGATGACATGATACAATTTACTTCCTTTAATTTTTTTATTGTGCCCTAAATTTTAGAAATCTATAAAATGCCGAGCAAAAATTCGAATAGAGTTAGTAAACCATACAGGTATGCCACCAACTACTATCGATTAGCTGCCAGAATTAGAACAATCCGAAACCATCCTATACTTTCCGATGTCCAGAGATCAGAGCCATCATCTTCCACTCAGTCATCATCAACTGCAGAAATTAATGTAGAGTGTGAATTTGCTTTTACTGATGATGATACCGGGGAAAAATATGGATCAGAAGACGATGAGTTCAATGAGAATAAGGCACAAAGCTGGGAAGATAACCTCTCATTGTTAGAGGAGCACAGACATTGGGCCTTGTCGCATAAAGTCTCCATACAAGCAGTTGGTGACCTACTAAAAATATTAATAATGCATGGAAAATCTGAATTACCAAAAGATGGTAGAACACTCTCCTTTTTGTTCCCACTTATGTGGTACATAGGAATATTCAACTATGGGTGTTGCTCCACGTCTTTTTATGACGGCAACTATTTTAAAACACTCATCCATTATTGAAATAAAAAAATGAAAGCGTTAACCTTAAACTTTGGTTAGGTCTCAGGTCATGTCGGTAAGAGATACTGAACAATGAATGGGCTGCGTTCAGAAAGCTTCGTCTGTCGCCAGCGGTAAACTACAGCCGCGACGTTTTCAATGATGCAGCGACAAAATGGAATTCAATGAAGTTCATCCTTTTAAAGTAAATGGATGAAAAAATTGTATTGAATACGCAAAAAAATCAAATCAAATAGAAAGTTTATTTTAACAAAAATAAGAGATTGATGTGTTGAAATGATGAGTTTCCATGGCTTCGAAAATTTCCAAACCAATTATTGTGGCTTCCGGAAAAGTCAAAATCAAGCAAATCATAATTGGTCAATTTTTTAATGGTATTTACAGTTGGCTGATGAATTGTATATTTCCGGGCACTGCATGCGGAACGCAGAAATGTCAAATCAAAATTATTCAGCCAATCACAACACACCATTTTATATTTAAACTGTTATGATTGGCTATTTCTCTTCGGAAAGAGATTCCCTCATTAGACCATAACATTAATCATGGTTTCTATTCTGGGAAGATGTGCACTGAAATATAAATATCGCGTACTATTATCAACATTACTGATGGATTTGATATTTAATTTCAGAATAAACACTCATTACAGGGTTTTCTAGTCTATATCCATTTCTCTGAGTAACTATAAGTTACTTGGCTTTACCATTAACATTAGCAAAACATATTGATTTTTTCACCCCGTATTGACATTTGAGTGTTTCTGCACAGAACATAGAATAAGTAAAATATAAATTTATTATCCACGATTCGCAATCCATCCAGAGAACGAAACGTATAGACATGCATGAAAAAACATCCAATAAAATATATTGTATTTCATCACGTGACCACAATGTGAAAGGGTCTGAAATCCCAAGATAAGGAAAATGGACTTCAAAGTCAGGAATAAAGGTTACTTTCGACTTTGAACAAAGTCTATGTGTTCTCATAGTCAAAATTTTAAGGAATTTCGACATATAGGTCCCATATGGAACCTACGCCATATTTTTCGGTTTGAACCGTTTCCGCCATTGTAAAAATAATACATAATTTTCTCGAATCGACCACATTTTAATGATTGGTAGTCAAAAAATAGGTGAATATGATATGTATACACATACTTCATCTATAAAATCAGTTTTTGAAGTGTTTGATGGAACAAGTTGTGAAAGTAGACAGAAATTGATGGTTTTTTTTCATACAAATTTAATAATTTGATGGACCCACTTGTTTTAGACGAGTGAAAATCAACATTATCACAGAAAAGTTTGTATCGCAAATAAAATCACAACTAGGTGTGAATTCGAAACCATCACTTATTGCATTCTCTGTTATACGTTTATTAACAGTTTTTTTCTTCATACGCCATGTTCATGTCAACTTCAACGCTTTCACGAATAAGCATGTAGGTTAAGATACACAATATACAGTAAACTTTTATCATCTTCTTCTAACCTGCAATGGTTTGTTGTTTGTTTCATTACAGTGTTTATAACCTGAAATAGGTAAAAATGACTACATTTTTACCATCAGTCGACTAGTCTGGAGGCAATTTTACCTATTTATGCCTTCAACTTATAAGGAAAAATGTCTTAATTTCCCAAATTTCGACTTCTGAATTACTTCCATTTTTTTCCCCATAATGGTAAATTTAAGGTAATTATAACGTAATAATTACCTTCGCCAATTAGGGCGTTGACCTATTCAAAGGTCGAAATGACGTAAATTTTACCTATAATGTTTGTTGGGGTAGATTATGATATAAGAATGCATAATTTCGTACATTTAATATAGAGCCTTATGAAAAATCACAGGTTTTCATTGTATTTTACAGAAAGTACCGTTCAGATTTCAATAAAAAAGAGAGAGCGGGGGAAAATAATATAAGAACCATAGTAGTTCATTTTGTAAAATACAACGAAACCTGGGATTTTTCACAAGGCTCAATGTTAAATGTACGAAATTACATATTCCAAGATCTTTTTACTGGTTTTCTATAGCTCTGTAAAAATCTACTTGGATCTTCAACTACTTCTACTACTGGACGTTCTATAGGGCTCGAACATAGTGGCCCCCATGGGGGGAACTCTAGCGCTTGAGATCTAACATAACGAAAATTTAAAAAAATCCTTCATCACCCAAAATAGAAGAGGACCCTAACGGAGATTAAGATTGTTGATATAGTTCTACGGATGTCAATACTCATTGTTCATTAGTACAAAAAATCTTAGAAAATTTGAAATATTGCACATATTGGCAACGCTGTACTCTGTCGTCTTGTGACGTCATTCTCCGTTTAACACGAACAGACTATAGAAGTTGGGTGGATATTCAGCAACAAATTGAAACAGAAAAGTTGTCTTGTACCAAAAACGTGTGTCTTACTTATATTTATTCTGTCCAAATCTATTTCTTTCAATAATTGGCACACATTTTGAATTCCCTGTTGCCTGTGCCACATTCTGAATTCAAATAATGAGTTCCATTGTATTACTTCATACATAAGTGAAAAATGTCTACCTTATTAGCACTTCCCAAAAATAATAAACTTTCATGTCGACCATCGCTATTACCTCTCATAAGGTTGTTGGAAACTCGTCAAGTTTTCCGGAGGCTTTCCCTTTGTCGCCGACATACGAAGTTTATGCACGGAGAGAGTGGCTTTGAATTTCAAACAAGAATAATTTTATTCAAATGTGTACTCGATGACATCGACAACGAGCTTGGTAATTATCGCATTTCTTTTGACTTCGTAGGTTCTTGAATACCGTCTGTGTACATTTGAATACGATCGGGGTTCGCTATGTAAAGAGGTCCGGCCATTTTGATTTCGATGATGGAGGAAAATGCGATGGCGATATGTTGTCAAATGCATGAAAATTGAATATCGAAATGAGTGAAAAAAATCCATAGAATTGCACAAAATTATAAAATGTCAACGTCAATTACAAAGCTTCAGGATTTGCGATGACAAAAGTACCTTTCGATTAGTGTCCTTGAAATTATTCTTGTGATACCACTCTTTGAATTTAGATTAAATGAAGTTTTTGTCCGACTTTTCCGAGTAGACTGCTCTCGTAAAATTTGACACATGCATACAATTCTGGAAAGAATATGTCTCATCATAATGAAATTGTAATTGAAACAGGAGTACATCACAAAGGAAACAATTCTAGTAATGAAAGATAAGTGCCATGTGAAGTGGAATGAATAGAAAAATCGACTTAAACGGTTTTCTTCACATAAAGGATTCAATATAAAATTGAACCAGAAAATGGTAGATCTCAGGTGAAAAACAACTACTTTCCTGGCAAATACCACGCAGAACGTTGAATGATATTCACCTGAAAATCCATGCATACTTCCATATAATATCAATGGACATTGAATGCAAATGTTTCTTTCTGATAAGCTCGATTATGTTTGATTTATGTCGTGTTCACCTAACAATCCGCATACCGGTTTCAGGCTTCTTGGCCCTCATCAGTACGGAGTAGTCAACCAGCCAAAGGTCCAAAGAACTCTGGCTGAAGTGGGACACAACGTAAACAAACCATCATCGAGCTTGTAACACCTATAGGTCCGCCGGAAAAGATAAACTTCAACTGGCGGTACCCAGTGACAGAAAGAAACACTCCGAAAATCTCCCACCTCGATAGGTTTCTAAATGAAAGATTCCTTCTCAGTAGGAGTGGCAAGCCCGTCTAGCATATAGTGAAAGATAAGTGCCATGTGAAGTGGAATGAATAGAAAAATCGACTTAAACTGTTTTCTTCACATAAAGGATTCAATATAAAATTGAACCAGAAAATGGTAGATCTCAGGTGAAAAACAACTACTTTCCTGGCAAATAACACGCAGAACGTTGAATGATATTCACCTGAAAATCCATGCATACTTCCATATAATATTGAATGCAAATGTTTCTTTCTGATAAGCTCGATTATGTTTAATTTATGTCGTGTTCACCTCATACCGGTTCAGGAAAACAAACCACCCTTGAAAATAGGACCGCCGGAGTAGTCAACCAGCCAAAGGTCCAAAGAACTCTGGCTGAAGTGAGACACAACGTAAACAAACCATCATCGAGCTTGTAATACCTATAGGTCCGCCGGAAAAGATAAACTTCAACTGGCGGTACCCAGTGACAGAAAGAAACACTCCGAAAATCCTTTATGTGAAGAAAACCGTTTAAGTCGATTTTTCTATTCATTCCACTTCACATGGCACTTATCTTTCACTATATGCTAGACGGGCTTGCCACTCCTACTGAGAAAGAATCTTTCATTTAGAAACCTATCGAGGTGGGAGATTTTCGGAGTGTTTCTTTCTGTCACTGGGTACCGCCAGTTGAAGTTTATCTTTTCCGGCGGACCTATAGGTGTTACAAGCTCGATGATGGTTTGGTTACGTTGTGTCTCACTTCAGCCAGAGTTCTTTGGACCTTTGGCTGGTTGACTACTCCGTACTGATGAGGGCCAAGAAGCCTGAATCCGGTATGCGGATTGTTAGGTGAACACGACATAAATTAAACATAATCGAGCTTATCAGAAAGAAACATTTGCATTCAATGTCCATTGATATTATATGGAAGTATGCATGGATTTTCAGGTGAATATCATTCAACGTTCTGCGTGGTATTGGCCAGGAAAGTAGTTGTTTTTCACCTGAGATCTACCATTCCTTTATGTGAAGAAAACCGTTTAAGTCGATTTTTCAATTCTAGTAATATTTACATGAACAGGAAAGGATGATCAACAGGAAACGATGTGAACATTATGAGGACAAGCTACTAATAAATGCTCAAATCACCATCATGTTTCACCCAAGCTGCTAGTATTCTATTAAATGAGCCCTGAACTCTGGCAAGCATTGCTCTATCAATTGAACGGAAGGCTTCCGTGATACTGTTTTTCATATCATCTGCAGTTGTTGGACGATCTCTGAAAACCCTTCCAAGGAAAAAATCTATAGGAGTAAGGTCTGTGGATCGCGCAGGCCAAGGAATAGTACCTCCTCTGCCTATCCAACGATTAGTAGCTGAGTGGTCTATACAGAACAGCCTACAACTAAATACGCAAAAGACAACTGTAATGGAAGTTATTCTTCGTGGAAAACCAGATAACTTCACTATTCTTATTGAAAATGAAAGGAAAGTAGAGGCATCTGAAACAACAAGCCCCATATTAACTACTATGCAAATATACTCTGTCACCTGAGTTATGGCATCCTGGATTGGGATGTACCTACTGGTATCAATAGATTATTTGTTCTTCAAAAATTACATATATATCTTACATATATATCTATGAATTGTGCATTTATGTTTGAATGAATCATGGTAAAGAACCCCGCACCAAATACATGAGAAAATGGCTTTCAGTTGCACGTGCAAGTTTAAATTAGTTTCTATGTCTAGTTTCGGAGATATAAATTTTCGAAAATCATAAAAATGGCTATTTAACTTGAACATAGTAAGGTTCACTTATCCAAAAGTATTACTTTTTAGATGATTAGTTACTAAATAATAGCATGGCTGGTTTAAAGGAAGTCAAATGAATGAAGCAATCGGCCAAAAAAGCCACAGATATATCAGCCAAAAACTTTATAACCAACTACCAGACAAACTAAAAAACAAGCAGAATACAAATAGATTCAAGAGAGATCTGGAAAAATATATCCTATCCAAGCCCCGCACTGATATACATACTTTAGTATATAACTTTTAGATTCTATATCACATCATATGTTTTCATTGTTTCTTTATTTTTATATTTATATAAACCTTTTTGTAAATTATTATTGTTCTATATACATATGTCTTTAATAATCTTCTTATCAATCTTTTTATCAACATTACAAGTACCTTAGTACTACTGTCACACACAAGCTATGCTTTCGTGACCTAACTACGTTTACTTTGAATTTTTTAACTCTTGCAGTGTTATGTACTTCACCTTCGAAATAAACGTCTTATTATTATTATTATTATATCAGTCACTCGGTCGTTAAGACAAAAGAAGCCGCCTATGATACAGGGTGGGTTAAAAATAGGGACAATTTAGCATATTTCGCCAATCTTTATCATTGGTCCCATTAGTGGGACTGAGCATTTTTCATAAAAAATATCTTTATTGGGAGTCTTTTCTTATGACAAGAATATCTTCTTTAAAAGTTTTAATTTTATTCCAAAAAACTGATTGTTTAAAAAAAAAAGTTTTTATACATTATACTTAAAACACCCTTTTTGAGACAATAAATCCGCTTTGAAGTTCAAATAGGTTTTGCATCTAATATATACAGTGTCCGCCAAAAAGTATGTACCATATGGGAAAAAGTTTATTATTGGAGTTTCGGGAAAAATATTCTGGGGAAAAGTTTGTGCATTACCTAAAAATCTATTTTGACACATGTCACGTGATCGCTAGTATGGTGGCAAATTGAGAAAAATTGCTATGAAAAGGCGAAAAGTGGGGTAAGATGCTGTCACTTTTATGAGAAATTATTCTGTTCGATAATGATCTTTGCGTTTGAATATATTGTTTATTACAATCATAAAAAGGAATACTATAAATTACATTTGACATTGAAAGTAATGGAGTTTCACCTTTAACTTCCGAATGAATTATTCTGATTGTTAGAACTGTTTTATATGATATTTAAAGAAATTCCGTAGTGTGAAATAATCTTGAGAGTTTTGGAGTGATCTCTCTTATATATTACGTAATTACGTGAAAAAAGGTTGAGTAGGACTTAAATATAATTGCGGAAATTATTCCTAACCTCTCCGTTTCACTTGTCACACCACATAGAGTATATATTTATATTTATATGATTTTAAACAATGTTAATGTGTTTTTATTAACTTTGAACTTTGTTTTATTCCTTGATCTACATTTTTTTTCTTTTGTATCACTAAGTTAGATGAATATTTTTAACATCATTGAAACCAACCTCAACAAAGTTGTAAGTAGCATAATGTTTCGCACTTGATTTTTTTATCTATTGTAGTTTCCCTGACGATGGAAATAAAACACTTCCGAAAGCTTGAATAAACCTTAAAAAGTTTACTTTTTCATTGCTGCTTATCCCAATATCCCAAGTTTTATACCTAACTACTCAGCAAATACTATCTTCGCATATATATATATATATTTATATATATATATATTTATATATATATATATATATATATACACAGTGTGTCCCAGCTAAAACTTGTCACCCCCAAATCTCCGAACTCGTGAAAAAAATTGAAAATTGCTCAGACCTGTCGATTTTTATTTCAAGGGGGATCACTTTCACCAAGTACATCATCATTGTGTTGTCAACCCCTCAGCCCCAGCACCCCCTACTTCAGAATTTTCAATGGGACTAATATGCTTGTGATACATCATTTTGAAGGGAATTCAATCCCAAATACATCGGTGTACCCGAAATTGAGAATCGATCAAGTGTTGTTGAAGTTTTAATGAAAACTAAGTTTTATCAAGATATTTTTATTTTTCATCACCTAAAATGTTATCATCGAAAGAATGGTTCAAAATGTGAACCATTCAGTTCCATACAGAAGTATAAGCGGTTTTCGAAATGTCTTCGCACATTGCTCAACATTTCTGGAGTCACTGCACGACACTCCACAACAATTCTGCTGCGTAGATCATCAAGAGAAGTTGGCTGTGTAATATAATCTTAGGATTTCAAATGACTCCATGAAAAGAAGTCTAATGGTGATAAATCAGGAGATCTAGCCGGCCATTCTATTGGTCCTCGCCTTCCAATCCATCTCCCTGTGAAATTGTCATCTAAAAATTGACGTACAGGTGCAACAAAATGTGGAGGAGCTCCATCTTGTTGAAAGGTGAGCTGACCTTCAAGTAGCCTATCATCGCCTTCAAGTAACTGAGTGATTCGGGGGTTCACAGTTGTATCAAGAAGTTCAAGATACGTTTGTCCGTTGAGGTTACCATCAATAAAAAATAGACCTACAATATGGTCTCCCAGAATACCAGCCCAAACATTCAATTTCTGGGGAGTTTGTGAATGAGTTTCCCTGTACCAATGGGGATTTACGTCACTCCAGAATCTGCAGTTGTGCCTGTTCACATGTCCATTTAAATAAAAAGAAGATTCGTCAGAAAAGCACACATTGTAGACCAATCAATAATTGACTCATGATTTCACAAAACTCTATACGTCTGTCAGGATCATCTCCATTTGATTCTTGTGCATTCTGCATTTTATAAGGATGGAATTTTGCTTCTTTCAGAATTCGATGTACGCTGCTTTTCGAAACTCCAGAAATAGTCTCAAGTTGTCTTAAAGATTGAATGTTGCCTATCACTGCATGTCCTACAACTGCAACAGCGACCCCTTCATTTCTCATAGGCTTCTCTCGTTCATGTTTTTTATTCAGTACTGATCCCGACTCCATGAACTTATTCATCAATTGAAGCACGAAGTGATATGATGTGTTTTTTTCTGGATCAATTTCATTGAAAATTCGAGCCGTAGCTCTAGCACATCGTCCATTTTCAAAATACGCAGCTACAATGGATATTATCTCTTGTATAGTATAAACCAATTTCGAAAGTTTTCAAATTGTTGAATGAAGTGACTCGAATACATCAATATAGCAAGGCGTAAACAAAGATATGCGTATACAAAAACACATGGCGACAATTTTTTTTCATAAAAGCGTCTGTCTCACCTTCTAAACTATTATTTCTGACAGCATATTATTTTTCAATACAGTGGCGTACCCACAGTGAACCTTTCTTACGATGATAACATTTCAGCTGATGAAAAATAAAAAAATCTTGATGAAACTTAGTTTTCATTAAAACTTCAACAACACTTGATCGATACTCAATTTCAGTACACCGATGTATTTGGGATTGAATTCCCTTCAAAATGATGTATCACAAGTTTAGTAGTCCCATTGAAAATTCTGAAGTAGGGGCTGAGGGGGTTGACAACACAATGATGATGTATTTGGTGAAAGTGTTCCCCCTTGAACTATAAATCGACGGGTCTGAGCGATTTTAAATTTTTTTCACAAGCTCGGAGACTAGGGGGTGACAAGTTTTAGCTGGGACACACGGTATATACAGTGCGAGTTTCTAATCTGGAATAAATTCAGTAACTCAAAGAAATTTGTTTTGTTAGAAATATGCCCGGACAGGTCGATTTTTATTTGCGCTCGTTTTTATGTAAGGAAACAGCGTGTCTCAAATTTGAGATATGACGTCATCGACTATGTTTTTGGATGGCAAACCTAATTTTATTATGACTATTCTTGAAGGGTATTGTAAGTTAGACATGCGTACCAAATATCAAATTCTTATTCCTTGTCGTTTGACAGATATTTAACAAACATCAACTAATTCGAAAATGAGATTCACCTGATCTATCTGATATCAACTCAAATATGGTTCTTCAATAAATGCTCAAAATGTTGTCCAGTAACTAACTGACAGTATCCTAAACGGAATTTAAACTCGTTTTGAAAATTTCTCATTACTTGGGCGGAAATTAGTCTACACTCCTGTCGTATTCGTTCTTGTAACTGCTCAATGTTTTCCGGTTTGGTGTTGAAAATTTTGGTTCTCAAGTACCCCCATAAGAAATAGTCCATAGGTGTTAATCCGGAGACCTGGGAGGCCATTCAACCTCTCCTCTTCTACCAACCCATCTGCCTGGAAATACATCATCCAGATGTTTCTATTCGGGACATGGGCTTCATCCGGATCAGGAAACAGAGTAGCCAAAGTCGGAACTAGTTCTTCCCGCAGGAATTCTAAATATCTATCTCCATTGAGATTCCTTTGGAAGAAAATTGGTCCTATTACTCGATTACCAACAATCCCTGCCCAAACATTAACTTTTGCTTCCCTCATCCAGTGTGGGTTGTTTTCTGGCCAATAACGACAATATGGACGATTCACCTCACTATTTAACGTAAACGTTGATTCGTCAGAAAACAGGACGTTTTCTATGTTTACAACATTTCTGTCTAGTAGATCGATCATTTCTTCGCAGATTTGGATTCTTCTATCCGTATCATTTTCGGTGCGTTCCTGGAAGATTGTCATTTTATAAGGATGAAATTTATGGGTTTTCAGAATTTTCATCACTGAAGACTGGCTAATTTCGAGTTCCCTAGCTATCTGCCTAGTGGGAACATGATGATTTTCTTCAACAGAGAGGAGTACATTCATTTCGACATCTTCATTGAGGGCACTCTGACGATGATTCTTTGTTGTTCTCACTCACTCACCTTTCGACATAAATCAGGGACGGACCGAAGGCAACTTATTGAAGGGGAAATATGGATTTTCTCCCAACTTCATAACTAAACAACTAAAAAAAAAGGCACACCCCACTTTTTGTGAACGACACCTTGTTTATGTGGTGTTCAATTCGTCCCATTGTCAACTCCCAACTTGCCAACTTGTGATGACCGATCTCCCAACTCACCAACAACACCCGTCCCTGTCCATTTTTTTTTAAAGTGCCTGAATTATTTCATTGTGTCAGATTCCTTCATTTCTCGCATCTGTCAAACAACAAGGAATAAAAATTTTATATTTGGTACGCATGTGTAAATCATAAAAAATCAGGATTGCCATTTAAAAAAATAGTCGATGACGTCATATCTCAAATTTGAGACACGCTGTATAACATTTTCTTACTTAAAAACGAGCGCAATTCAAAATAAAAATCGACCTGTCCGGGCATATTCCTAACAAAACAACTGCCTTTGAGTTACTGAATTTATTCCAAGTTAGAAACTCGCGCTGTATATATTAAACAAGAAAGCCAAACATGTGAAGTGTAATATTAGAAAAACGGACTTGAAGTCTCTTCACAAAATTCAATATAAATTGAAACAAGTGGTAGATTTTCAGGCAGATATTATTTGTAGTATACCACTTGTTTCAATTTATATTGAATTTGTTGAAGAGTTTTTAAGACCGTTTTTCTAATATTACACTACACATGTTTGGCTTTCTTGTTTAATTCATACGCTGGTCGGGCATACAGCCACTCCTATCATAGGAGAACCATTTTCGGAGTGTTTCTTCCTGTCATTTGTTAATTTTAAATCCGTACCTACAGGTGATTACCCTTGATCATGTTTTCATTTGTATTGGGTTCCGCTTCAGCCATAGTTCTTCGGATTTCTGGCTGGCGACTACTTCGTACTGACGAGTGCTAAAAGCCTGAAACCGGTATTCGGATTGTTAGGCGGACCTGACACAATTTGAACGTAATCAAGTTTATCAGAAAAAAAACCATTAGCAATCATTTTTCATCGATAGTGGAAGTTTGCATCGATAATGGAATTTCGCATAGATTTTCATTCAATGTTCTGCGAGGTATTTGCCAGGAAAGTCGTTGTTTTCTGCTATTAGTCTACCACTTGGTTCAATTTATATTGAATTATTGTACATGTTTTATGTCCCAATTTCATATAGTAGTGACCTGAAGATGAATAGTAGAAATTGAAACGTCGGCAAAATATCAAAAGTTCTTTCAGATATCAGACCTTACCACAGAAAGGTTACAAAGTATTTATTTATATTGAATTTTTAGGGAAAGCGAGTTTTTTTGTATATAAATATTCATTCTCCGTAGCAATTGCCGCTCGTGGAATAAAAGTACCTGATAATCGAATTTCCTCGCTAACTGGTTGAATACCGCTCTGTCGACAACAACGTCGCCAAACCGGAGGCGTACCGGAATTGTAGTGAAACGCAAACAAAATTCATTTTCCGCGAAATTATCCAATTATAGACGGTGCACACAATCTCTGTTACGTCGCATTCAGTTCATTCCGCGCGCCCCGACGGCTGTCGAAAACACTCGACAAGCGCGACCTTAACGGCCATTGGCGTTTCCACGAGGGGATATTTTTATTTGGGAGGGGGTAGTTTCTTAGCCATCATAGAATATAACCTAAATAATATGTTTGTGCAACTGTCTTCAGAAGTACAATTTTTTCAATGTTTACTTCGTCGTGTATTATTCCTAAAGCGGATCACAACATAAATTAAAAATGTAAATTATTTTGGAAAGCAAATCTAATTCCTATCTATCGTATACTTGATTCGACTGACCTTACCAAAATACTATCTAACAGGAGCCACAACTTGGGCTGTTTTTGCCCACCTAGTTGCTCGCAGTACAATCACTTTCTAACATAAATGGCAAAATGTGTTTCTAACATAAATGGAACTAACAAAACTTATTCTGCATTACTTAACTGCTTAACTGCTGAATTACTTAATAACATCTGATGATAATATTATTATGCAACAAGAAGTTAAGCATATTCCTGAAATAGGCGATCATGAAATGATTTTATTTAATACTAGATTAAAACTAGAAATAAATGAACCTATATACGTCACCTGTAGAAATTTTAAAAATTTAAATTACAATCAATTTAATAGTGACCTACAATCTATACCCTGGAAAATTATATTTGAATTAAACGATGTTGATAGCAAAGTGCAATTCTTATCTGACAACATCATTAATATCCTGGATCTTCACGCCCCTTTTCAATGCTTTAGAATTACAAAAAAATACGCTCCATGGTTAATTGATGCAATCAAGGCTATAACTTCTGATAGAGATAGAGCCTTAAAAAAAAATCAAGAATACCAAAAGTAACAACGACTGGCAATCTTATAAACAATTACGTAATTTAGTAAATGTCACAATCAAAAAAGAAAAAAAGAATATATCAAATTTAAGCTGAAAAACCAATCACATAAAGAGAGGTGGTCCAGTCTTAAGGCCATTGTGGGATCTAATAAAGATCGTAATGATATGGATTTTTTAAATAAGTGGAATGTGGATAAAATTAATGAATTCTTCTCAAACGCTGTTCCTAAATTAACTCCTGACTATGATACGAAATATTTCTATGAGTACAAGTATAATACAAAAAAATCGGTACATACAACCCTCACGTTTCAACCAGTATCTGAAATGGATATTCTGAATATAATAAAAGGTATTAAAAGTAAAGCTGTTGGACCAGATGGCATCAATATTCTTACTTTAAATTTGTGCTTACCATTTCTGTTACCGTATATTACTCATATAATCAACTTTTGTTTATTGAATTCTGTGTTCCCTCAAAATTGGAAAAAATTATTTGTTACTCCCTTGCCTAAAGTTAATAATCCACAATTGTTACAACAATTACGACCGATCAGTGTTTTGCCAACTTTATCAAAGGTTTTGGAAAAACTGCAACTGCAGAATCATTTAATAAAAAATTCCGTAATACCCACAGTACAGTCCGGATTTAAAACTGGTCACAGTTGTACATCAGCACTATTAAAAATCTCTGATGATATTTTGGCAGCTCTTGATAGGACTAAATTAACTGTGTTGCTCTTATTTGACTACTTGAAAGCATTTGACACTCTTAATCATAATTTACTCTTTTCGATCTTAGCATATAGTGGTCTGGATATTAAAGTTGTAGATTTATTTAAATCGTATCTATCTAAGAGAAGTCAAGCTGTAAAAAATCAAGAAAGTGTATCAAGTTTTTTATCTGTGAGCACCGGTGTGCCCCAAGGATCAATATTGGGCCTTATACTCTTCTCTATTTATACATCGAATTTTCCAGATATTTTCTTTTCATGTTCACAACATTACTACGCTGACGATACTCAGTTATACATGTCTTTTTCCTTGGATGAAGCGAATCAAGCGGTAACTGCTGTTAATTATGACTTACATAATCTTTATACATTTTCAATTAATCATTGTTTACAACTAAATTCATCTAAGACTAATGCAATTATTTTTGGTAACAAAACTGATTCGCAGGTGTTCAAACAAGAATACTCATCAAATATTTTAATTAATGGTCATACTATACAATTTAGCGAAAAAGTTAAAAATTTAGGAGTGTGGTTTTATGTAAACTTAAGATTTTCGCACCATATTAGTACCTGTTTACAAAAATCTTATGTAGCACTAAAAGTCATATTTCAATCTCGCCACGTGTTGGATAGATCGGTTAAAATCCTACTATGCGATTCATTAGTATTATCTAAACTAAATTTCTGTGACATTTTATATAATTCTTGTTTAAATTCATTTGATATAAATAGAATACAAAAATTGCAAAATTCATGCCTAAGACTTATTTTTGGTATTCGCAAATTTGTCACACTCTCAAAATTACTAAATGGCTACACATGAAAAATCGCCGAGAATTGCATTCTACCATGTTTTATATTAAGCTACTAAAGAAAAACTCTCCACCTTATCTGTATCACAAAATAAAATACAGAACTGATGTACATTCTCTAAATTTAAGACACAGAAATACTCTTACTATACCTCGCCACCATACTGAGTTTTTCAAACGATCGTTTTCTTATTGCATTGTTAACCATATCAATAACTTATCTCTCGATTTCAATTACTCATCACAACATAAACTCAAACAAGTCCCATTTGACCATTATTTTTCTCAACAGTAATTAAGTTTGTCGGATTAAAATATCTTCCCTCGGCTAATGTATTAATGGCTAATTAATCGCTATACTAATATTCTTTCTCTATTAATTTAATTTATTCATTTATTATTCTATTTGCTGTCTTTGACTTCTTTTTGGGGTTAGATGGAAGAGCAGATGTATGTTAAATGCTAATATATATTTCATATTGTACTATATTTATTATTACATACAAACTGAATCCCGCCCTAACTATATAAATAAAATGTAATATTATCCTTTATTAATTGGTAATAAAGACATTTATTATTATTATTATTATTATTATAGACACCAACTTGCTATTCAATAATCCTTTTCGATGCTCACAAGCTTATTGCTGCCAAAGAATTCTTTTAGCTTTTCAGAAATGATTATTTTGACGTTATGATCTCTTTTTTTCTCTCCCCAATCGTCATAAATACATAAACTTAACTTTTCAAATCGTTCATTTCTGGCAAATTTTTTAAGTTGTCCTCTTTATATTCCAGGGATGTCTCCAACAATAATATATGATTCTTCTTATTTTGGGTTTTGTCTCTCCTGGAAGTTACAATGATTAAAATGGTAGGAGTAGTCCATATTACTCAAAGTGGAGTGGATAGACAATAGGATCAATGGGGAGCAACACTAAGTCAATCTCCACAACAATATCTGTAGCTTACTTTAGTTTCGAAGTGTATGCATTTCGGAGGTTTAAACCTCCATCATCAGCACGAATACAAAGAGTCTACAAAGAAGTTAAAGTTAGAAACTTACAATAAAAGGAGACCCCAAAAATGTGTTTCTTATATTTTTCAATATTCATAGTAATATGAATGAGAATGAATGGATTTGAGTTGTAGTTCCATATTCTGAGAGATCTTCATCAAGTTATTTTTGATCTCATCCACATATACCTTGTTGGTTGCATCCTTACTGACGGTCGGTTGTTCAACCATTATCAAAATCAATGTTACCTTGAGGTGTGTTGTTCAGATCTGGTGATACTGTAGAATGTATTTTTCGTGTTTGAACTAGCTACGCCAAACTTGTCATGATGGAAATGCGTTTGCAACAATAGTATATTTAGCTGATGATGTCAGCTTCCTTGAGTTCATTGAATATAGTTAGTCGTAAGATCCATTGCCAGCATTTTTAAGGGATGAGTAATTTGAAACCTTCAGATAATTCATTCAGATCATTCCAATGAATATATTCTATATGTTTTGTTTTGAAATTTTCATGGGTTCATCGTGGGTTTTACCAATAGCAGCAAAAGCATTGTTGGAACATGGGTTTGATTAAATTATTATATATTCCCTACCATACCAATTCGACTTTTGCGGTAAATTTGAATTAAAAAAAAAACCTAAAATTGTTCTGTTAATTGATTACACATATTTGATTTCTACTATTATTATATGTATTTCCTCCACACTGTAGTATGAAACGTTTGGGGAACGGCGTAGCCTCCTTCTGGATAGTATATAATAGAATAGTATAGAAGTTTATTTTGCAAAAAAAAATCAAGTAAGTACATCGAATATATGTTCAAAATAAACAACAACAAAAAGATCTCACAGGTTACACCTGTTTGTGAGGATAATGGGTACATTCCTAAACTAATTTTATAAACTATTTCTATTATATTATATATAGATTGCAAAGTAGACTTGGATGTCTATACATGAGGTTGAGATCTTCAGAATGAGAGGTTGAAATAGTTAAACTATTTGAGTTAAAAATATACATATACATATTAAAATATCGTTATACCATACTTTTCAAAATAAATAAGGACAAAAAAAAATACATGATAATATTACAGCTATTACTACATTAGATTACATATACAGTGGAAAACTATTCGAATTTCATTTCAGTCAAACAATTCATGTATGAAAAGGGAAACATTCTCAATTAAATATTGATAGAAAGATTTTATGAACCTCCTGTTTATAATTTCAACAAATCAATTCATGTATGTTCGCTCGTGAGACATATTTTATATGATCAATCACTTTCTTTTTGAATAACCTGGTAGATTTTTCAATTTGAATAGTGGGAGGTAGAGTATTGAAAAGTTTGGGGCCTAGATAGTTGAAACTCTTTTGTCCTATTGTCTTGGATACAATTGGGTGGAGAAATTGATTTTTTTGCCTAGAATTATAGTCATGGGTTAGTACGATCAGCTTGTTTTTATCCAGGTGTTGATGAATATTTATATTTTTGTAGAACAATTGTCGAACATCAAGAATGTGAGATTCGCTGTAAAGAAGGTCGCTTGGATATCTCCATTCTTTATTCAGCATGAGTTTTAAGAATCGTTTTTGAATGATTCCGAGGGGATGAAGGTACGTTTTCGCCCCCCCCCCCCTCCCCATACGTAATGTGACTCTCTACTTGGCTGTGATAGATATTTTTTTTTGCTGTAGATCTAGGATATTTTTGAGTTGTACAACACAAAGCGCAATTTCCGTAAAATATAATCTATATGTAAGTCCCATTTGAGATGACTGTCTAGGATGATCCCAAGATATTTTATTTTTGTTACAGAATCCAGATTTATGTTATTTCCAATAGTAATTTGAGAAAAACGTGGTAAGGATGATTTTCTGTTGGTGAAGGGCAAAAAGAAGGATTTCTTAAAATTAATGGATAATAGTTTGCTATCAAATCAGTCTCTGATAATATTAAGATCCGACTCTGCATTGCTTCTGACTTCATCCCAATCATCAACCTCATAAAATATTGTAGTATCATCTGCGAACCTAATTATTTTGCATTTTGTTGGCAAGGAAAATAATCCATTGATATAAATCGAGAACAAAATCGGTCCTAAAACTGTTACCTGTGGAACACCATACTCTATGGTCTTGTAACTACTCATTTCATCATTGATCTTTACACATTGTTTTCGTTCTTCAAGATATGTTCTGAAAAGCTTGGGGCAATAATTTCTTATTCCCATATTTTCTGAGGTAGATAGTAATATTGGGTGACTTACGGTGTCAAAGGCTTCTGCGAGGTCTAAGAACACAGTCATGCATGGCTTACTTTGATCAAGAGATTCGTAGATTTCTAACGTTTGTTCAAGTATGGCGTCCTGAGTAGATTTACCTTCTTTGAAACCAAAGTGCATAGTAGAAAGTAGGTTATTTTTATCAAGATAGCTTATTAGTCTTCTTTTAAGATTTTTTCGAATATTGTACTAAGGTTCGTGATTAGTGAAATGGGCCTGTAGTTTGTTACTTCGGTTTTGTCACTGTTTTTGTAAATGGGACTAACTACAGAGTTTTTTAATTTTGATGGATATATTCCTGTTTCTATGGATTTGAATATATATGTTAGGGGGTTTGATATGGGTCCTGTAATTTGTTTAAGGGTTCTGATTTCAGGTTGTCCATGCCAGGAGCTTTTTATTTTTTAGCTCTCCAATGATATCGATGATTTCACTTGGAGATGTTGTACTTAAAAATATTGAATTATTGGAGATATTTTCATTCGAAACGTAATTTGGATTTCTAGTAATTTCAGATGCTAGGTTTTTGCCCATATTGATATAGTTGTCATTGAACCGTTCCACAATTTTTTTGGGATCAGTATTTATGTTAACTGATTGAGTGTATTTCGTTTGATTCACTCTTCCCAAACATATCGTTTATATTGTGCCAAAGTTTCTTCCAGTCATTTTTATTACCATTGGATACGCCACTGTTACCGACGTATTGAATAAGAGTGCGGCACAAAATAAACTTTTTTGTGTGGCAGGATTGATCTGCCAACAGCAATTCGCTGCCATTCCGGATACGCAGTATGGGGTTTACTCGAATATGAATTGTCAATTTCGTGATGGATCGTAAATGACGTAGTTTTATTGTTGGGGTTACTGTGGAGCAATTCGTTTCATATTGGATGACATTGACTGAGAATATGGACCGCTGTGAGAATTTCAGCGTGCGACAAACCGGTGGGCCCATTACAGTACTCGAAATTTTCCCCATAGTATTTCAGCCGTATTCTGAATTTGCCAAGACATCTCATATCATCAAAACTGTTTGCATAGTAATCAAGTAATGAATGTTTGTCTACCATTTCCTCTAGAACTACTTTTCCAGTTTGACTGATTCTTGCAAATGAATCATGGAATTTTACCCAGGTTCTGGTATTATTTGATAGCTTTAAACTCTGTCCTTTTTTCACTGGCAACTAAACACCCTCATTATAAATGCAAATCTGCGAAAAGTTGTTTACCGTCGGCTCAAATGAATTTCATGGTAACAAACACGTTTTGATAGGACTTCATGTGTTTTCGAGTTTTATTTTCTAGTCCACTCTGTTTTATCTCTAATAACAATAGAACGGTGCAATTATTACAAAGCATCGATGGTAAAAGTACTGAAGTGCATTCGGTAAACCATGTTTCAAAATTTATTTATTTTTTATTAAAACTTTCCAAGAAACAATACATATTTATAACAATAATAAATTTAGAGTAATAATTGACAATACATCGATTATTGGATGTATCAAAGTTACACAAGTCAAACTTTTCAAAATGTGCGCTCACCTAAAATGTTTTAGTTGCAAATAGTGATGGTAATAAATGTAGGATGAGTGCACCAATGGTTGACCAATTGAGAGCTTCTTTCAAAAAAAAATTGCTTATAGATACCAAAATATCAATTTACATGAAAACCAAAAAAATATACAAGAAGAACCAAGGTTTGGGATTCTTAATATCATGTTACAATCTTGAAAATAATGGTAACATGTAGTTAAGAGAATATATGAGTCAAAATAGTCATAAATCACCAGTGATTGACCAGCAAGAACTAGTACTTGACCACAATTTTACCCAGTGGTTGACCACTTCATAAAATCAAATAAATGATAGTTTAAAACTAAAGAACACGCTTTAATAGAAAACTAAAGTAAAAAGTAGAAAATAATTTTAAATGAGTTTAAAATAAGAATACAGTGATTAAAAACAAATTTATTTCATCGTAAAAAAGCGTGTGGTGCTTGATGTCAATTGTTGTTAATATTTCATGGACAGATATTGGTAAAAGTAGAATCATTATGAAAATATCTTAAAAAGCACCCCACGCTTTTTTACGATGAAATAAATTTGTTGTTAATCACTGTATTCTTATTTCAAACTCATTTGAAATTATTTTCACTTTTTAGTTTAGTTTTTTATCAAAGCGTGTTCTTTAGTTTTTAAACTATCATTATTTTCAACTTTTTAGTTTTGTTTTCTATTAAAGCGTGTTTCCAGTTTTTCAAACTATTATTATATTATTATAATTTTTTTTAACTATTATTCTCCAATTTTGAATAGAATCGGACCATAATCACAAAACTTGTCCACCATTTTGGAGCCGCCATTTGAATCCTTCAATTTTGACAAAAGATCATAATCTCCGACCCTTTTAAACCTCCTTCTCCAATTTTGAATAGAATCGGACCATAATCACAAAACTGTCCCCATTTTGGAGCCGCCATCTGGAATTTTTCAATTTTCACAAAAGAATCATAATATTGGACCCCAAAAACCCCCACATACCAATTTTGAATAAATCGACCATAATCACAAAACTCGTCTACCATTTTGGATCCGCCATCTTGAATTTTTCAGTTTTGACAAAAGAATCACAATCTCTGACCATGAAAACCCTGAGATACCAATTTTGAAGCGAATCGGACCATAATCACAAAACTTTTTTTTTTCAAACAAAAATTTCTTATTGCATTGTCACCGGAATTATGTACACCTGCCAAATTTCAAATCATTCGTACGTCTGGAAGTGGGTCAAAATCGCGCCCAAAGGAGTCGGTTACAAACAAACATACGGTTACAAACATACAAGTGAAGCTAATATAAAGCGTGTAATAAAACAAGTTTCTAAGCAAAACTGTAGATTTATTGAAATAAAAAACAAGTTTTGATTTTCAAACAGAATCTTATAAAAGATTGATAATTTTTTAACTCAAACCTTTTCAAAAAATACTAGTTTTTTAACGAGTTGAAACTTCTTCACACGGGTTTGGACTACAATTTCCGTATAATTTTTATATCCGGTAGTTCAATCTCAATATTAAATTTTGTTTTTCGCTTTTATTGTTATTTTCTTGCGTTTCAGTATTACTCTCAGTTTTCTCTTAGAAGTTTCATCATCACTAATAGTTTTAATTTCCAATTCTATATCAATGTGTTTTCCTTTATTGTATTCTTCTTGGTATTATCATATAATTCTTCTGCTGACTTATCGCCACCCCATTCCTTCATTTCTGCTTTTTTAAAGGAGTCCCGCCTTTTCTTGGAAATGAGTGAATCGAAATATAGAAACGTTAATTGGCTTGATTCGTTCTATTCTGTCTTGATCTCCCAAAGTTCGCGGAGCATCGTGCATACATTTTTTGAAATCTACTGCCTCGACTTCAAAATAAATTTTTTATACTTATTTTGTTTTAATAAAACTGGTAAAGAGGCAATATCAATCAGAAAAAACTTTTTTCTATTTACTTTTCAAATTATTTATTAAAGTAGCATGCGGTACCCCATACCCCATTCAGCCTCTTCGATTGTTTAATATTGCTAACATTGCTCATAGCTGAAAAGGTAAACATTCTCATTGAATAATAATAGAAAGATTTTTCAGTGAATTGAAAAATCCACGATTGAAATGAAGTTATTTTTTGTGAATGTCTAACAGAAAACAACTACTTCCCCGGCTAAAGCCACGCTGGACATTGAACTACATCTGATAGATATTCTGAAAAGGCCCTAACTCAAAAGAATATCTATCAGATGTAGTTCAATTCCACTGTTTACGGAATATTTTCGTTAGACATTCACAAAAAATAACTTCATTTCAATCGTGGATTTCAATTCACTGAAAAATCTTTCTATCAATATTCAATGAGAATGTTTACCTTTTCAACATGAATACCCCACAAGAGGTTATCTTGACGATGGAAGATAGTGACTAAAGTTTATCTTTCAGTCGCAGATGATTCCACATCTGATTTTATGAACATCCTGTTTATATTTTCAACAAATCAATTGCTCATAGCCTTCGTATATTAAGAAAATCTCGTGTTAGTTTCATTTATTTTTTGTGGGAAATACAGTGGTTTTACTAAACCTGTATTTGAAAATAAAAGAACCTTATATAAAGTAAAATATATGTACCAGTTGTTGACCATGCCAAAAAACCAATAGTTGACCTCCACAAAACGGTGTTCAATTACTAGATCCGCTTTAAAATAACGATATTTTTTTAACAAAAATAAATATTTTACTCATACGAAAAGCTATGAAACAGACAATTAATTCCTTTGGAACACCAGTAGTTGACCAAAGTGGTTAATTACTGGAGCTTCAACAAATATTTTGTTCTAGTAGTTGACCACATGAATTAAAATAGTAAAAACACACATTCCAATAATGAATGCAATGAAAATACTTAACTATATCCATATAGCTACTAGAACATCAAATATATTCTTAATAAAACTATCAACAAAACGAATGATCACTAAAAATTGTCCTCTTACAATGCTTATTGCCACATCACCTGTTTTCTACCAGTAAAAGACGAAAAATGTGTAAACATGACAGTGACCAACTTATCGCAAAATTTATTGCCGTTAATTGTGACATCTACTGGACCAAAGCCCCATTCAATTTTCAAAAACACAGGCAACTAACAAAAGAATATAGTATCCTTATTTTTGTGCATCAAGAGAAAAATGGTCAATTACTGGGTGCTGGTCAACTACCGGTACCACAACCCTATGTAGTTACTTACCTAAATGTCCATTCCACAGTCATCATCGGTATCCGAATCAGATGAATCTTCGGGTTCTATTGAAATTACTAGAGATTCCACAGTTTGGTCAATTAAATTATCGAAATCCCACATCTTCTGTTCTTCTGTTGATACATGATTTACAGCATTTTCCAATTGTCGCTTGTCACTTTGGAGAACGATGCTAGAAGAAGCTGACTTACATCATCCAATTTAAGTGTTGTTCCTTGCAACGTTTCACTTGAGCCCATATGAGCTCGATAGGATTGTGCTCACAATGGTGTGGAGGTAATCGTGATACAACCATCTTTTTTTCTTTAGCCATTTCGTCAACTACGTTCTGTTTGTAGTTTGCTTTGTGTTGCCTCGCAATGAATAATAATTCTTTTTTTACCATGCTATTATCTTGTGGGAGATTTTTCTGCTGTAACCAATCAATTATTTTTTCATTTTGATGTTGGCAACGATTCCTTAAGCCTGGAATGCCATGACAATAACGGCATTCGCAGGCAACAGCTCTATCATTTGTGAAAAGTAGTCCTCAAACACACCCGCATTCATCTCCTCGTGGTAATCTTTTGTTGATTTCGAGACGAATTGCAGAAACCACCAGCATCGACAACCATGCTCATTTGCAATACGGGTGATAATTAACCTACGCCCTTTTCCGATCGGTGCAGGTAACCCAGTGGAATATCCTTCCATGACTGCTTGGCAGGAAGTTTTTATGTTAGTGTCGACCCATGTTTTCTGCACAGTATGTCCTTCGTTAAGCCATGTTTCGTCCAAATAATAAATTGTCCTTCCTTCAGATCAATACTTCCTGATTGACCTCAAATAATTTCTTCTCCAACGCAAAATTTCGTCTTCATCTATAAGGAGGGACTTTCTATTCTGCTTTTCCCAGGAAAAGCCTATCTCGTGTAAAAGTTTCCATAATTTGGTTCTGCCTACTTGTGGTAAATCGTCGTCTTCCTGAATTGACTGCAGAATTTTGTCTTTTGTTGCTATCTCTTTATTTATATAAAAAGAGTGAACTTTCTTTCGAATGGCGGTCCTTTCAAAGTCATCGATTGATAGTGACTTCCTGAATTTTGTTTTGGTGCACTAATGACTCCACTTTTCTCTCGTTCAAAAACCTGTAAATTGTTCTTTCACTCACTCCCGTCGTATTAGAACATGTAGACACTATCTGGCGAACGGAACTCGTGGGTTGTTGATGAACAAGTGCAACATGCACATTAAGCACTATAGCTTTTTCTCTTACAGAGTATGCAACAAATATATTGGGTTTAACTGGTGTAAAGTTTGCACCCGATGCCATTTTTATAAACACTACTCGAAGATCACAAACGTATTAAGAATAAGCAGTAGCTCGTCACGGACTCTACAGCAAAACAGTATTCTATTGTATTTTGTAGAAACTAGTCGACGTGGGAAACTAAGAATTCCTTCATTTATTTAATTTATTTAATACCAACTAATGATCATATAATGGGGCAGGAGCATCCTTAATAATAACAATTAGTGCACTAATGACTCCACTTTTCTCTCGTTCAAAAACCTGTAAATTGTTCTTTCACTCACTCCCGTCGTATTAGAACATGTAGACACTATCTGGCGAACGGAACTCGTGGGTTGTTGATGAACAAGTGCAACATGCACATTAAGCACTATAGCTTTTTCTCTTACAGAGTATGCAACAAATATATTGGGTTTAACTGGTGTAAAGTTTGCACCCGATGCCATTTTTATAAACACTACTCGAAGATCACAAACGTATTAAGAATAAGCAGTAGCTCGTCACGGACTCTACAGCAAAACAGTATTCTATTGTATTTTGTAGAAACTAGTCGACGTGGGAAACTAAGAATTCCTTCATTTATTTAATTTATTTAATACCAACTAATGATCATATAATGGGGCAGGAGCATCCTTAATAATAACAATTAGTGCACTAATGACTCCACTTTTCTTCGTTCAAAAACCTGTAAATTGTTCTTTCACTCACTCCCGTCGTATTAGAACATGTAGACACTATCTGGCGAACGGAACTCGTGGGTTGTTGATGAACAAGTGCAACATGCACATTAAGCACTATAGCTTTTTCTCTTACAGAGTATGCAACAAATATATTGGGTTTAACTGGTGTAAAGTTTGCACCCGATGCCATTTTTATAAACACTACTCGAAGATCACAAACGTATTAAGAATCAGCAGTAGCTCGTCACGGACTCTACAGTAAAACAGTATTCTATTTTATTTTTGGAGAAACTAGTCGACGTGGTAAACTAAGATTTCCTTCATGTATTTAATTTATTTAATACCAACTAATGATCATATAATGGGGCAGGAGCATCCTTAATAATAACAATTAGTGCACTAATGACTCCACTTTTCTCTCGTTCAAAACCTGTAAATTGTTCTTTCACTCACTCCCGTCGTATTAGAACATGTAGACACTATCTGGCGAACGGAACTCGTGGGTTGTTGATGAACAAGTGCAACATGCACATTAAGCACTATAGCTTTTTCTCTTACAGAGTATGCAACAAATATATTGGGTTTAACTGGTGTAAAGTTTGCACCCGATGCCATTTTTATAAACACTACTCGAAGATCACAAACGTATTAAGAATAAGCAGTAGCTCGTCACGGACTCTACAGTAAAACAGTATTCTATTGTATTTTGTAGAAACTAGTCGACGTGGGAAACTAAGAATTCCTTCATTTATTTAATTTATTTAATACCAACTAATGATCATATAATGGGGCAGGAGCATCCTTAATAATAACAATTAGTGCACTAATGACTCCACTTTTCTCTCGTTCAAAACCTGTAAATTGTTCTTTCACTCACTCCCGTCGTATTAGAACATGTAGACACTATCTGGCGAACGGAACTCGTGGGTTGTTGATGAACAAGTGCAACATGCACATTAAGCACTATAGCTTTTTCTCTTACAGAGTATGCAACAAATATATTGGGTTTAACTGGTGTAAAGTTTGCACCCGATGCCATTTTTATAAACACTACTCGAAGATCACAAACGTATTAAGAATAAGCAGTAGCTCGTCACGGACTCTACAGCAAAACAGTATTCTATTGTATTTTGTAGAAACTAGTCGACGTGGGAAACTAAGAATTCCTTCATTTATTTAATTTATTTAATACCAACTAATGATCATATAATGGGGCAGGAGCATCCTTAATAATAACAATTAGTGCACTAATGACTCCACTTTTCTCTCGTTCAAAAACCTGTAAATTGTTCTTTCACTCACTCCCGTCGTATTAGAACATGTAGACACTATCTGGCGAACGGAACTCGTGGGTTGTTGATGAACAAGTGCAACATGCACATTAAGCACTATAGCTTTTTCTCTTACAGAGTATGCAACAAATATATTGGGTTTAACTGGTGTAAAGTTTGCACCCGATGCCATTTTTATAAACACTACTCAAAGATCACAAACGTATTAAGAATAAGCAGTAGCTCGTCACGGACTCTACAGCAAAACAGTATTCTATTGTATTTTGTAGAAACTAGTCGACGTTGGAAACTAAGAATTCCTTCATTTATTTAATTTATTTAATACCAACTGATGATCATATAATGGGGCAGGAGCATCCTTAATAATAACCATTAGTGCACTAATGACTCCACTTTTCTCTCGTTCAAAAACCTGTAAATTGTTCTTTCACTCACTCCCGTCGTATTAGAACATGTAGACACTATCTGGCGAACGGAACTCGTGGGTTGTTGATGAACAAGTGCAACATGCACATTAAGCACTATAGCTTTTTCTCTTACAGAGTATGCAACAAATATATTGGGTTTAACTGTTGTAAAGTTTGTACCCGATGCCATTTTTATAAACACTACTCAAAGATCAGAAACGTATTAAGAATAAGCAGTAGCTCGTCACGGACTCTACAGCAAAACAGTATTCTATTGTATTTTGTAGAAACTAGCCGACGCGGGAAACTAAGAATTCCTTCATTTATTTAATTTATTTAATACCAACTAATGATCCTATAATGGGGGGCCAGGAGCATCCTTAATAATAACAATTTCGAATTGTATTGGTTTTTCCTAAGAAGTAAGCAAATTTTAATTAACCCTCATTATAATATTAACCACTCACAAGCTGAAACTGTCAGCTTCTGTGGTTATTTCTCTTATTCTTCTACGGTTCCGCTTTTTCATTGATATGTTATGTATTTTTTGGTGAATAAACTTTATTATTAGTTAACTGTTAAGCTGGATAATAATGAAAAATGTAAACCTGAATTCAATACTACACTCAAAAATAAATATTGTAAAATTTCCCACGCACAGGTTTTATCCTCTGTGGGGCGTGCATATATTTGTTAGAAAACGTCTGAAGATACCAACTTTCTAATTTGTTATACAGCTTTATATAAGTGCTATGTTTTTTAATATATCTATGTGTTTATACACTTTATCGTAATTTATTGTATTATCGTATTCTTGTAGAATGACCTTAAGAATATTCTATTATCTATTACTCTCTTCCCAAGTAGCACACAGAGGTCATAACTAGACCTTTCGCAAAAGTCTATGACTTATGTCTTGTAATATGCTAGACGTCGCTATGTATGCCAATACGACAAAAAGGCACACTCTCGCGACGTCACATCGACGTTATAAAGTAGTGGTAATGACTTGCCAATATAGACTTATATAAGCCAGTCGCAAAAGGGTCGTTCTCTGGTCTTATTGTAGTCATTATATCATTATGCATGGTCATAATCTTTCTAATATATAGTATTACAATATGTATACCATGTTTCCTAACTACGATACTTATATAAGGCAGTCGCATTAGGGTTGGATTGAATATTATTATTACGTCGTTCTGTGGTCTCAGTGTAGTCATTATATCATTATGCAAGAAGGTCATAATCTTTCTAATATAGTATTACAATATGTATACCATATCAAAAGATTGTATATAATATCAATATAATATATAAGTCAGCCTTCCTTAACATGTTCATAATACTCTGTGACCGTGATAGTTATCGAGATAAAAATGATTGTCATTTATGTGTCTTTAAGAAATGTTCTGAAACTCTAGTGACCAAGCAAATCCATTTTTACGATCAAAATCCAATTCTACTCGAAAATGAAGAGAGATAAATATTCATTTTCATTTTAGAAAAAATATATTTCATCCATTTTTCTCATTAATCGTTGAAATATGTAGACCATATTACGAAAGATACTTGATTAGCACATCTCCAATGATTTTTAAATTGATATAACACCCAGGGTCCCATATTTTTCATTTTTAATATTTTTGTTCCAATATGGCTACCAGAATGATGTTATCAATCAATCGAAAAACATGGACCGTCCTTCTAGTGTCGAAAACTTGTAATTACTTCGGTATGTACTATCATAGAATAGTTTACGAGTGTCTCAAAGACATCGCAATATCTTATATAAAAAAGTTGTAATGTAGTCGCTGTGACCACAAGTAGCAAGTTTTGTTGTACTAACGTCGTAACGCTATCAAAACAGAAAAAGATATACACTGAGTGCATAAGCATTCCGCTAGTTCCGCCTAATGGAAATCGCTAAAAATAACTGACATTTACAATAGAGGTTATGTTGATATGTTAAACAGTTATATTCAAATATTTTTTATTTATCACTCGAAGTGCACATACATATTACTTATGTCTTTCCTTGTTGTGAAAACAATTGGTGGAACTGGATGAAATTCATTTTTTTGCTGATTAATTATTTCAGATGTTAATTTTGGGGTAGGCACTCATCCTTCCTTTTTATATTTTTCTATACGCTCCAGTTCTCTTATAAGGCAGATTGGATTTTTGTTTTGGCATTTTAATCATTCATACGGAACTGAATAATATTCTACATACATAACACAATATACCTATCCAACAAAAATAACATAACCAACAAAAATATTCTAACCATAGATACATAATGTAATCATTACGACCAAAGTTCATCAGTTGATGAAACTACATTACATGAGTACAATGTGTAGTCGTAGAAACGTTTCAAAAATCTATTCATTAGAACCACATATGTTCATTGTCATAATAACCTCACACCAACTGCTCTCAAGTTCTACTTAACGACACTTACAATTTATTTACATACAAACCACAGTACAACTTCATCTCGAGAATTATTTATTGTACTCTCGTTATATCAATTACACGACGTCATAGCAACGCCTGAAGGTTATAAAACGCACATTAACTTTTTGGTTTTAAAACATACAAATACGTGTTCTTTAAGACGGTATAAGAACTCATTATGTTAATTTTATGACTCTGTGCTACTTGGGTTACTAGTTTCAGTTTAGATCTTTATTATTCTTTTTTTCACACAATCTCAAACCCTAAACCCTTAGTACAATATTAACCACCCACAAGCTGAAACTGTCAGCTTCTGTGGTTATCTCGTTTATTCATGTACTTGTTTTTTTACGGTTCATCTTTTTTATTGATATGTTATGTATTTTTTTAGGTGAATAAACTTCATTATTATTATTATAACATCCAAGATTTCTGGTGATGTTTCTATATGTTTATCCCAATTAAAACTAGAATTGACAGGAAAAATCGAAAACGATATGATCTAAATATTAAATGAATAGTCGAGATCTATCTTTCTGTTTTTATATCTTTCAACAAATCTTTAATACCAATAATAATACCGTACGACTATTTCTAAAGTATATATCCGTTCGGATTCAAATTAATAAAAACATATTAACTTGAGTCGGATACTAATTATGGCAACTCTATGCTTGGATATTACCAATGAAAGACGAGTTACCCCATTCGACTCTTAAGGTTCCTGCTCACCACAACAAATCACGACCATATTCCCTTGCATACGAAGAATGAACAGGGGCAAAAACAAGAGAGAAAAAACAATCGCGCGATGCTTCATGCTTACTCACAATGCATGGAGAGAACCGAAGAAAGAAGTCGCGCCCACTATCTATCTCACTAATTAATATCAGGAGAATAACCATGACTGGATACATAGTGGAGAAAAGAGCAGAATGTGGTAAATTTTTTTACCAGGGATTACATGTATGCTAGTTTTTTATTTGAATATAGTATTCTCGTACTTACTTACTTATCGAAATGAGAGTTGAAAACTATACAAAACTTGATTAAATTTCTGAATAGGTAAACCCCGCAAATTCTTTGAATATGGCTGAATTTTTGTATTTAGGCAGTTCTTGACTCACCGAAAAATTTCTAAAATACAACTTCTAAGACCTGAGGTCTGAACTACAGGCGTGTTAAAATTTCGTTTTTTGAATCGCCTCAACCCTTTCACTGCGAAAATGATTTTTGAAATATTTCTTCACATACGCAATATTTTAGGTTGTACGTCTAGAGCAGTGTGGGTCAATTCATCGGGTATTCAAAGAAAACAAATTATATATATTTTGGATTGACGTTTATATCAACTGGAAAAAACATACAAAATACCATAACTAATAAAAAATAAAAATTGCCATAGCCATGGCAACACTTCACGGACAAGTTCGTAAAAGTTGCAATTTTGGAATTTTTTTCAGTTCCTAAAGTTGCCATACTTGATTGATTATTGATTTCTTTATTTTGATGGCAGAAATAACATGCTTTTATATGAAAGATTCTTTGAAAAACTTGTACAAAAAATATTGTATGTAGCACGTACGCAAATGGCTTTCGCGGACTCATCTTCATATTACGGACTCACCTAGCACCTTACGATTCGTCCGCGAAAGCTTCATGCGTGCTTGTTAAAGTTTATTCAATGTCAGTTGAATATGTATAGGGTGTTACAAAATTCAATACAAATATTTCAAGGGCGCATTCCTTGGGTCAGAATAAGCCTTTTTGTCCCATAAACATGTGTCCTAAAATTCACCCCCTCCAAGCTACAGACATCGCAAGTTGCACGAAAAAAATCGTAAATTTTGAATTGTGGCTACTATTATGCATCAAATGTTCGGAAAATTCATAGGCTCTTGGTTTTTGAACGTTCTATTCATTTCTTGCTTCAAAAATAAGGTCACTGATTCAAAGGGGTGAATGAGGGTTGCCTACAGTTTTTATAGCCAAACTTTTTATTTTCGAAAAAAAAACTATTTGTATATCACAGTTAAGTTGGCCATGAAAAAACCTGAAATTTTGTTCTCTTGAATTTTTTTGAATCAGCTAACAGTTTTCGAGAAAATTGCTGGAAAATGAAGTAACAAACTAAAATACTTAGTGGGCTATGACTTTTTACCTTGTTTCCCCCTTTGGCGCTTTTGACGTTCAAATTGTAACAGCAATTTGATTTACTTGTAAGTGTGACGTTTGTGTTTCACGGTTTAGTGAAAATAGTTTATATCCATACCATGTTCAACGTGTTCAAGGATTGATTCCAGGGGATTTCCCGCGACGCTTGCAGTTCACTAGGTGGGTACTTAGAAAGTGGGAAAGGCTCAATTTAGCCGCGATGAAGTAGTAAATTTCCACAATATTCATGTCTGGGCTGTAGAAAATCCGCACAAGATTAGAAAAAAACGTCATCATGTGCAGTTTAGCCTGAATGTATTGGCCGGAATAATGGAAGTAAACACTCCAAAGTCGCTAATCTGTAGTCTTTACGCTCCGAACTGACTTAAATCTGTACTGTGTACTACATGTCGCAGCGCGTCGAGGCCTTATATTGAATTCCTGGCTCTAGTAAGTTCCGCTGCTGGACTTTTGGAATCCTGGCCAGTGGCGTTTCATTTTCCAGGGGCGTTATATGGATTCGTAATAATACATCCGATTATGTTTAATGCACCGAGAACAAAATCAAAATAGATGAAGATCTATGTTCGCGTTCTTCAAATAAAATTTTCATCTTTTTTTATTTTTCAGCTTCTATAACTTGGCAACCACGCATTATTAAATTATAATTACCGATTTGGAAAAAAAATTATATTCATTTTTTATCTAAAATTTCCATAAATATTTTCTCAACGACAACCACCGTCCATAACATGGCAACAGCGCATTTCTGCAAAGACGATTTTTTTTGCAAAATTCACTTGATTCAATAGATATACCTAGTATCCACTTTGAACCATTCCCATACCAGATTTCCAATAATCCAACTTGGCAACAACGCATTTTCTGGAGACGAAAATTACACCAAAAAAATTGATTGAGCAGAAGAGTTATCTCGATATTCTCCAAGCAAAATTTCTATAAAACTTTACCAAATGATTTCTAGCGTCCATAACTTGGCAACAGCACATTTCCGCAAAGTTCAATATCATTGCAGATTTCCTGATTGATTAGTATGTAATCACTTCGAATCATCCCCATATCAAATTTTCAGTAATCCGAAGTAACCAACTTGGCAACAATTTAGCACTTTTCCGCAAAGTTCAATATCATTGATTGCCGATTTATTTTTCTTTCAATGAAGTATTACGATTTTTTTATCGCTTCGGAGGATTTTCCAAGATTGGATATTCCGAAGATTTAACTAGACTAATTTTGCAAATTAGAGATATAAATGACATTATCAGCAAGTGTATCGAAAATAAAAATTAGATAGGATTACTGTATCCAAATACAGTAATCCTATCTAATTTTTATTTTCGATGCGTATATATACGTCTAGAGCAGTTAAACGGCTAGCGTATATTTACGTCAAGAGCATTGACAGGATTAACAAAGAATTGAAATAAAAAAACAAAATTCATTTTCTACATGTTTTTTTGGGTTTTCACCTTGCAAATCTGAAAAATCTATGCAAATGTAGATGGGCAAATAAGGTCGTTTCTGAGATAAGTCACTGCGATTTTGAACTGGAAATATATTTTTCAAAAGATTTCTACGACAGTTTTCGTTCTAGTGTTGTTTCCGATTTAAATCCAAAATAAATCCATAGAGGTCAAGTCCGGACTGTTAGGTGGCCATTTAATACTTCCAGCATTTTCTATCCATATTGGAAATACATTATTCAAATGTTCTTGTACGGGTAGGACACTATGCAGGGTAACCCCATCAATTCCCAGAGTTTTTTCGATTGGTGCGTTTGTGAACAAACTTTTAACATCGTAACCCATCAGGAAGTATCCATTTTGCTTTTTTTATCCATATAATTTTTCCTAGAAGTAGCGGGTGCTTCTTATAAAACTCTTTTCGTCTTCAGATGTTGGACTCAGAATATTGAGAAAGTACCTACCTGGCGAGATTTTGGCCAGGCGAACCAATTTACAATTGGTGTCCTTGCAAACTTCAACATGGGGGCCATAGTAGCACAATCCTACTTGCTGATCCGTAGACGATATTTTCGTCTTGTCTACGAAATCCTTCAGAATTCTTAGATCACCTTAATGACATCCATTCTAATATGAACTTCGCATTGGAAATCGAAATGGACCATTCGCTTCCTCCATTGGAGATTCTCATCATAAAAGTCAATGACTCCTTTACCCACCCAGTATACAGGAAACCGACTCACACGCAAACTCCCATCCCCATCTTGCACAAACCAGACGACACAAGAGTTGGACGCTTTACTCTAGAATGGTTTCATCTCGTGAATCGATAGATTCATTCAACTAATCCGTTCTCCAAATCCTGGAAATCTAATAGACATCATTCAGCCAGATGAAGCTTTCCTGTCATTCGCTAAAGATGTGACAGATAAGATCAGCAAAATTCTGGAAAAAAACGAGTTAATTTTCAAGGTCAACAACCAACTTTACAAATTCCTTGGATCCATTGAGGACACAACACCAAATTATTCTCAGGCCACATATGATATACCATGTTTTCAATGTGCAACGGTAAATATTGGCCAAACTAACACGCTAGTAACTGGCAGAATTTACGAAGTGCTAGCCATGAAATGGAAGCCTCATTTGTCATACTCCCTATCTGCGTCATCATCGCAGTTGATCCGGTGGTAGATGAGCAGTCCATTCAGGCTTCAATCTCTTCCCTTTGAAAAGAATAAAAGGTAGGATGGCTTGCCCCAGGGCATTGCCACATCCCACAATACTCACATGTTCACCATGTTCTGGCGCTGTAAAGTGGACACGTTTAGCATCTTTCTTTGCCAACATGGTCTGCTGTTTGTGAATAGTTCGACGGCAACCTTTCTCATCCATATTATACACGTTGCCAGGTTTATGAAACAATCCCAATTTTGTGAATACTGCGTTCAATTTCATAAAATAATCATTCACAATAAAACGGTGCATTCTTTGGGCTCTAGCTGGATTCATTTGGTGATCCTTACGTCTGGCCACATCGGGATGTCTTGCAAAAAACAATTCAAGTCATTTTCTTCCTGCTATTTTTGATGTGTGGGAAAAAGGAGTGGGTAAGTTTATTGCTGTCGCATATAAAAATAAACTTTTTACTATTTTACTTGTTATTAGCATGTCTATCTCTGTTAGCTTATGAATCCTGGCCTCTAGATCATTTTCTTGATCAGGACTCATAACACTCTTTCTTCCAAGACGTTTAACCGAATTTTGGATTTGATATTGTAGTCCAAGTGTCGTTCGAGGAATTTCATGTTGTATTGCAGCTTAGCTTATACTGCTTCCAGCTCTTATTGCTCCTAACGCTGTGGCAATGTTCGCCTCATGCCACTGGGCTCTGTTTTTATTTGACATTTTGTTAAAAAAAAAAGGTTTCTTCATCAAACATAAATTTTCAGGGTAAGTTCTAAATATTGCCATGGCAATATTA
Source organism: Gonioctena quinquepunctata (assembly GCA_018342105.1). Lineage (NCBI taxonomy): Eukaryota > Metazoa > Arthropoda > Insecta > Coleoptera > Chrysomelidae > Gonioctena > Gonioctena quinquepunctata. The sequence continues at coordinate 281,882 of JAFIRS010000364.1, read as the reverse complement.
GTGTTCCATCTTCACCTCCTTTTGTTTATTTTATATTAGACTTACTATTACTATTATTATTGTGTTTGTCTGAGTATACCTCTCTCCTAATTGTCACTGCCAATTATCGCGACTTTGGCGGTGTTTCCCTTTATCCTAGATGACGAGTTGCTCGCGCATCTTCGGCCAGAAGTGACAAGAACACTCTATTGTTAACGTTCACCTCGAGATATCGTTGCTCCTAAAAACAAATCTCATACTCCGTGAGTGATAAGGAAAAAACTTGTGTTTGTGACCTGATTGATGTCAATATAGCTGGCCAGCTGGTGCATTCTCGCCAATTGATTAAGGTAAGGAAACCACAGCCCCGATTTGATTCATCCCCAAAATCATTGAATATTAGAAAATCAATCCATCAGCGCTAATTTTCAACTGATTCAAACTATACAGTCCACTAAAAGAGCGAGTTCGAAACAATTAGGATCACTTCTATCCATACAAAAAATGCTATTCATTCATTCAATTGAACACAATGTGGATCAAGAATGTACTTGATTGTACCTACCTCATCACTTTGCAATAATCGGTATTAACAAGCTGGTAACAATTAGTACAGTTTTTTTAATAGAAATGCACGGAACACACACTACTTTGAAGTGAACGCCATTACTGACTGGTAACTGGATGCACCTACAATGTTTCTACAGTGTTTGTCTTAATACGACGGTTGGACTGACAAAGCCATCTGTGACGCAAAGGACGAACTAACGAATCCATGGGAAGAGGTAATATTAAGAGCATGGCAATAATTGGCTCACCTACCTTATTATTATCAGTAGTAATAGTATAAGTTCTTAAAAATAATCAGGTTATACATCGATAACTTGTTTCATAATTACAAAGAGTGACAGTTTGACAGTTTAAATAATCGACTCCGCAGCGGGAGGATTATTCTGTCAAACTGACACGATCAACTTGTTGCATAATTACAAAGAGTGTCAGTTTGACAGTTTAAATAATCTGTCAAACTGACACGATTTGTAATTATGCAGAAAGTTTGAGATGTATAACCGTATTCATTTTGAAGTACATATTATATTTGATACGATTATTTTTTGAGTGAATTAAGTGAATATAAACAATTTACTAATTTAAATACAAATTGGTATAATGAAAATTACAATTATTATATACTACGTTTTTTTTAACTGAGTTATTTTCTGCACTGAAAACGTGTCTACTGCTCATTGAAGTGCTGGAAATACCGAAGGTGTTATTACTTGAACCTGTAGCTTTTTTAAAATAGGATCTCATATGATTTATTATGTTGTTCATCTAACTGTAGGTAGGGTTTGATAGAATTGCTATTACCATGTCCTGTTATTTTAATAAGTTCTTGTTCCGATACACCTGCTTTTGCCAATTGTGAAACAGCAGTGGTTTGGTGAGAATGATTTGAAAATGTTTTGTTTGTAATATTTAAATTTGCCAATTCTGCAGACTTTTTGGTACATTTACTAATTTCATGCACTCCAATTGGCATATTTTTGTACCAGCCAAGGGTTATTTGTTTTCTCCAGTTAGGATTTATGGTCAGAAATAATCTATCTGTTTTAATATTGATGTTTTCGCTTCTTTTTATCATTAGATTATCTAGAAGTCTCACTGGACAACGACTTACTTCATTATGGTTGGGTACAAGCCATTTGTTATTAGCACACGGTTTTGCTCTTCTCTGTGTGGTTTTGGTTAAAATAGGATTATATTGTATTTTATCAGATAGAGTATCATCATTTCCAGTTTCCTTTTGAAAATAATGAATCAAGCATGACGCTCCTGCATTTCCTCTCCAACGCAAGTTCTACAGAAGAAATTAAGAATTTTTTTATTTGTAATCCTTCCGGTGTATTTTCATCCCATGCTTCTATCATTGCTATGTACTCGATATTTCCAAATGCTGATGCACTAACCTTTCTCTTGTCCGGTAACATTTGAAGTTTCCTTCTTTTTGAATTTCTTGCGTTTCGTGCGGCTAAAAATATATATGGGACTAGAGAATCGATCAATTACTCTATTAAACTCCTTCATTTATTTTTCTTGTATTTGTTTTGCCGTTACGTTCCACATCGTTTCAACCACATTTTCTTTATAATTTTCTCCATTACCTTTTCGCATATTGAAAGCCCAATCTTTCAAAATGGATGCTATCATTTCAGTGGAAATTTATTCATTTAGTACATAGTTTCTTTCACTAGAAAACTACAAAACATAAGAAATTGTTTCCATACGTACTTCTTTGTTTTCACTGTGTTATGAGGCTCAGTATTTGGTATACTTTCGTCTATTGCATTTAATGATAAATCTCCGAACCGACTCAATTTTGAACAATTATTGATAAACGTCAGAATTTAACGGTCCTGTTAGTTTGTGGATTGTTGTATATTGATGTCGATGTGGTTACTACGGAAATGAAATTATTGTAACATTTTCGATTGGTGGAGCTACTCGATGTATAATCGGTATTATCGAAATTATACAAGGTAACTCAACTAAATCGAACGTTCTGATTGGTTAAAAATTACACGAAAAAAATAATCAGTGGTAATACTATAAGTACTTGTTGCATAATCACAAAAAGTGTCAGTTTGACAGTTTAAATAATCCGACCGCGAAGCGGGAGGATTATTCTGTCAAACTGTCACGATTATTGTAAAATTTTCGATTGGTGGAGCTAGTCTATGTGTTATCAGGTATTATCGAAATTATACAAGATAACTTAATTAAATTGAACGTTCTGATTGGTTAAAAATTACACGAAAAAATAATCAGTTGTAATATCCCAAGAGATTGATAATAAAGTGATAATAATTTGACAGACTTTGCTATTGCCAAATGTTTAAAAAAAATCTAGAAAGAAAGTTTGAGAAAAAATCTGGCGAATTATTTTCTACTTTATCGAACTCTCGTGTAGTATTCTATAATAATTTTTTTATGTTACAATCATAAACACATTTCCTTGCAAAATGATACAATATACTAAATAGATTTTGATTCATTTTTCACTTTTTATGCGGATTGATGACAGACGTAAAATTAAAAATATAAGTAGTCAGACAATAAAAACAAAATACCTCAAAGAATTCCCGCGGCAATTTTATAAGTAAAAAATTCTCACAATACTAATGTTTTGATTGGCCAAAACGTACATGAATGATTTTAATTGGAAGTTTGTATTGGTTTCTAGAAGTGTCAAAAAATTATCTGTAATATAGGATTTGTGACCCCAAAATCCACCCTGGTATGTGGTTGACATCGACTAATTTTCTTCCAGTTTTCCAGACTCACTAAAGAGTACTTCAACATCAAACTTTTGATTTCACAAGATATTTTCCTCAGAGTTCCCATTTATCGAATAAAGTGTCACAGGTACCGCAGTAAATTCATTTCTAGTGAAATATTATTATCAGATCGAGCAAAAACTAGATTTTGACAGCTCCTGTAGATCTTCTTTTCGGTCTTGAAGATATTACTCTGAGCCTTTTTCAGCAGAAGGTAAGAAACAAATTTACCAGGAGTAAGAAAAAAAATTGAAACTTTCATATGTCTTTTCATCTTTACTCCTAACTTCTCAGTTGTTAACGACACGCTCCCCAATCTGGAGTGAAGTAAGTATGTATCAAAAAGAAAGTTTTCTGAAATAAAATTAGGTTTTTCTACTTTCCCCAAGTTAATCAATCACTAAATATGCCAATATCTCTATGGATACTATTGGTCCTCTTCCTCTTCCGCCGACAGGGCTAGCGATATAGCTAGGGGGCTCGAAAAGTGAGGGCTCAAAGTTCAAGGTATCGGATTCTGCAAATCAGTATGAGATTTAATTAAATTTGTGACGGGGTTATGAAAAATATGAAACTCCTATACGTTTTAAATTCAAAGCGTCAAAGTTGGGACTCTCGATTGGGATTTCCAAAATACCGAAATTTCAGCCACATTTTTTCGAAATATGGTAAAAACTAATTATAAATAATAATAACATAATTTGAACAATTGGTGATATTGACCCCAGCTGACAACGTAGTTTTCTATGTAGCATTAATTTACGTGTTTTCCATGGAAGTCTCTCCAAGGATGAGAACACGCTTTTAACGCGCAAAAAAGTAAAACATAATTCTAATATTCAATGACTATGCCAAAAAGCGTGGGGTGCTTTGTCGAAATCAATTAAAATAGTCCAACATCCCAGAGCCGGCAAACCTACGTCATTTTAGCAAAGCTGTAATTTTGTGTATGAGTAGTGTGATTTGTAGTTGAGAACGTATGCATACTTGCTGGCTTGAAAGAGGGGACTCTTTACGGGTAGCAGGTATAAAAGTACATAAAAAACTTTCTTACTTACTAATAGTATGGTAATGCGTTTAACAATCAATATCGTCCAGTTGGCCAAGTGGTCCAAGGCGCAAGATCTAAGCTCTGATATAAAAAACTGGCGAGGGTTTGAATCCACGCGCCCGACGATTTTTTTTATTTTTTCCATCGAAATTGAGAAATGATTTGTTTTTTTTATTTGAATATTCATCCCAAAACTGAATAATTTCTCAATTTCAAAGTGAAAAATAAAATAAAATCGTCAGGCGTGGGGATTTGAACCCTCGAAAACTTTTGAGATCCAGAGCTTAGATCTCGCGCCTTAGACCGCTCGGCTAACTGGACGATATTAATTGCCAAACGCATTACCATACTTTAACTAAGTAAGAAAGTTTTTTATGTACTTTTGTACCTGATACCTGTAAAAGGGCCCCGCTTAGTAGTATGTATACATTCTCAACTACATATCACACTATTCATACTTAAATTTTCAGCTCTGCTAAAACGAGGTAGGTTTGCCGGCTCTGGGATGCTTTCCGGCGTAGTCGTTGAATATTAAAATTATTTTTTAATTTTTGGTGCGTTAAAAGCGTGTTCTTCAGTTTTTTTAAATATATATTTTTAATAACTTGAATTTTTTATTTTTTTTTATAAACAAATTTCATTATTATTAGAGAGATAACAAGTAACTTTTGGAATAAAATACAATACAACAGAAAAAAAAAACAAATAAGTGATTTGGTGCTCTCTTGCTCATAGAAGAGGACGAATGCTTCACCACTTTCTGGTGATATTGGTGATACTCTTGAGTCATTGTACTCGTGCCATGTGTCTGCATAAGGGTGCCTACAATAAGCCGTGTAGTGTCCGCTATAGGATGTTCCACTATGATTGGACACAGCATACAAGTTGTAGCGACATGGAATTATGTTATCTGTTGAATAATTACTCATGTCTAATCCTTCAAGAGGAAAGTCAATGGTGACATTTAATTTTCCCCCGAATCTATCCATCAGCGAAAATCATTTCAAGTGAATGACTAATATTTTGGGGAATTTATGTATGGATAATGACTTAGTGCATTTAATCTTTTCCTTCCATTTACAACAAAATGGTTTCTGTTCGCCATCCAAAGTTTCTTCTTTAGTGAATGAATCTAAACATTGTGACAGTCTGAGCTGGCCAGTTCTCTGTGGAATATGAAGTGAAAGGTCCCAGAAGGGGTCAGAAGAGACAGAACAATGGCCACAGAAAGTACACTTCAACGTTGATTTCAATTGACCAACAAAGTTATCAACAATTTTTGAGTTGTCCATTCTTAGATATCTTGTTCAAGACTCCTGTGCCTTTTCATGGTCGCTTGATTTTTCATCAATTTCTGTCAGGATAGGTTTGGGCTTTTCTATCACTCTGTTTACATCTTCATGAAGACCTTCCAATAAATATCTGAGAAATTCTTGAGCGTCCTGTTGAGCGTACTCCCCGAAACGAGGTGCGAATATTTGTATCTGCTTTTTCAAAGAAACAGTATTCACCACTCTATCAGTCGAATCTTCCGACCAAAGTTCTTTTATCACTACAGCAAATGATTTTATTAGAGCACCCTTCATACTTGATGTGCTTGTATTGATATCCCTCATATGATCGTCTTTTCTAAGATATTCGAGCAACCATCTGGTATTCGATAAACATTGTATTACGCTATTCATGAAACAGGTGTTGCCAATGTTTTTCAATCCATCAAGTCCGACAATTTGGGCATTTTCATTCACAAGTGGACTGATGGTGTTGTTGTAGTTATAACTGCATACATCATTAATAATTAAAAAGGATCACATATCAAAATTAGAAAAAATATTGTGTGAAACACGTTGGAAAACCCTATTTTTCGTAACCCCCTTTCTTTTGCGGAACTCGCCTCGATCGTTCCGCAGAAATTCGCAACAGACAAAAATTAACAACAAAATAATAATTCACAAAGTTGTTTTCATCTGCATTGTTGTACTACCCTTAGCTCTCTACTCCACTATGTTTTCGGCCTAAGCCAGCTGTGGATTAGTTCACGAAACATCAGAAAGCGCGATTACTCGAACGGAGCGATGCGTTGAAGAGCCGAACGAGGCGCTCTCGTCGGCCAAACTGATTGGTTGAAGATCGTGACGCCTTCCAATGGCTGCCGGCAGGTATATTGCCGGTTCGTTGCGTTCGGACTATAATAATAGCATGGGGGTCATTGTTGGTGTTTAGCGTTTAAGGTGAGAGCGTTTTCTAAAGGTGCATGGTGTATTTGAAAATTAATACGAAAGCGTTTCATTTTTTAAGATAGCCGAGATGTCCGTTGGGAAACAAAATATGGCGGGAAGTGGACATTGAACAGGATTAGAAGTAAAAATGCGTGGCAAAGCTGAGAGATGAAGCTTATAAAAAATTCAAAACATTAATAATGAATAAAGATAGAATTCGAAGTGAAAAGAAATAGCGTAGGAAGTTTAATCAAAACCAAAAAATTGTAATATTACGAGGTTAAAATTGATGAAAATTACCATGATTTCAAGGAAATGTGGAAAACACTGAAAATTTTAATAAAAGGAGAAAAACCTGCAATAGACATCAACAGTATAAATTTATCAAGTAATCACTCTCATTCTTTAGCTAGAAGTGACCTCGATGATGCAAATAAACTAAATAACTATTTTATTGACAGCATAATTGAAATATCAGAATCTATTAATACACTTACTTATTGGTCATGTGACAATGGGCGATGACACGAAATTTTCAGAATATTTTCAATGGATTTTACAGCTTGTGAAAACTCTTTTGGTAACTTTCTTTTTTTTTTAATTTTCTAAAACAAAAAACAAAAATTTGAAGTCAACAAAATTCAAAAGGCTTCTTTTTAGCGCCATTGCGAAAATCAACCCATCCCACAGTTGACAGCTTCAATCAATTTTGCAACGTTGCTATGTTTTCAAATCTTAGGCCGCGCCTCGATAACAAGAATAAATTATTGGCTTTCTCTTCGTTATAAATCGTTTTGATCGAACACAATGATTCATAATATCAAAAATAACAAGGTTAATGTGCACTGTGAATCGACAATATATTGTTTTATGACAGATCGAATGTTTATACACCCTTCAAATCCGTCATCGTCGCTAGACATTGCGAATAGTGTTCTAGTTCTGACATGTACAGTTTAAGAAACTTGGCAACATTGCCGTTTGATGTCACAATCAACCCGATTACGCCTATTGGCTACTCGGTCGTTTACGTCATTTACGTCATGAAGAGAGCCAATATTAGTAGCTTTAAAATTTGCTGATCTTCAAAAAAGAATGGAAACTGCTGTAATTGGAATTTGACATAAAAAATGGTTTCTGGGTACATTTAAATATGCGTTATGTTCTCGCCAATTATGAAATAATTCAGTCAAGATTCTCAACTTTCCAACCTATTTCAATAAATGACCCGAAATCTGTTATATTTTAATTGAAAAATAAAGGTTCTCAAACGGAGGTATTAAGCACCATGTTTCTAAAAGGAACATTTCATACTGTAGGTTTTGTCAATCCTGAACTTAATAAATACCTCTTTAGAGTCTGGCATCTTTCCTGAAAAGTTGAAATTGAGTACAATTGTACCTACCTGTTCCTAAAATGGGTAATCCCACTGAAGCTGTTCATTTGAGACCCATAAATACTTTACCATCCATTGAAAAAGTTCTCGAATTAATAGTACATAATCCACTTTCGACATATTTCAATAATAATAGTCGTTTTTTGGGAAATCAATCTGGATTCCGTCAACAACATTCCTGTGAAACAGCACTACAGTTCACTATATCAGACTGGAGAAGAATCATTGATGATAAAAAGTATATTGTAGCAGTTTTTTTGACCAAAAGAAAGCTTTTGAAACAATTGATCGTTACCTTCATATTGATTAAAAAATTACAATACTATGGAGTGGGAGGTAAGGTACTGAAATGGATTGAAACTTATTGGGAAAACAGGCTACAAATAACCATGTCAGATGAAATACAAAACAGTATAGATGTACCTCAAGGTAGCGTACTAGGTCCATTATTATTCATTTTATATATATATATATATATATATATATAAACGATATAAATTATGTTAATGGTTTTGATTTTATAAATCTATATGCAGATGATACTCTGGTTGCCTACTATGTTACTGAACTAGATGCAACCGTATTCAAATTAAATGGAGCCTTCCTTATGTGAAACACTCTGTATTTTCAATTGCATTTTATTTTGAGAGATCAACTTCCATTCTGATCGATCGTCAATAATAAATAACTCAATCAACTCGTAGTCTCGCAAGCGAATTCTTTCACCTAAAAATTGAGTATATTGGAAACTACCATGTAGAATTTTTTTGTTTTTGTTTTATAGAAGAATCATTCACGAATCATAGTAACGCTCAGTTGAACAACAGTTGAATATCGATTACAAATAAGATGTAAATGTTTTTCATTTATCTGAATTCACCCAAAAATAATAAAATTCGTGATTTGGAGTAATTACATATATAGATACAGTGTGACCCATTTAAAATGGAACCACCCCTGTAGAATACGCATTTTTCAGTCAATCTCAAAAATATTTCTATTCTAATACTGTATCTTGACACAAATTTTCATAACTTTAGTTTCATTTCCAAGGCACTCTATGGTTTTTTTAAATAATAATAATAATAATAATAAATGCTTTTATTGAAAGGTTACATACTCTGTACATAGAACCTAACAAAAGGCAGGATTCAATATCTGCGCATGAAACATCATTGCAGAGCTTGCTCTTCCATCCAACCATCAAAATATATTCATGATCATGCTTAATTTAAAAATATTCATTACAAAAAAAAAAAACAATAAAAATAAAAAAAGAACAAAAATATAGGAAAAACTATATATAAAATAAAATATTGCAGGAAATCAATACGAAAATATTAATAGAAGTTGAAAACAGGGGTGTGCCAATTCAAGTTCGTTTTATATCATATTTCAATATACGGGAAGCTGTTTTCGATTAAATATTGTTTCAGTTTTTTTTTTAACGTATTGAGTGAAAATGCTTTGAATTCAGTCGGTAACCGGTTGTATAAGCGAACAATCTGATACGAGAAGGAGCCACGGAAGAAAGAAGTTCTATGTTTAGGCGCTGTCAGGTTATTCCGAAATCTCAAGTTCAGATTGTGTATATCTGTTCTGAAAGATAACTTTCTGAATAGGTAAGGTGGCTTTCCAGTTGTAATGATTTTGTGGAAGATCGAAGCGGAATGGAGTATGCACCTGGCCTCCATATTGAGCCAACCAAGATTTTTAAGATGCTGTGAAACATGTTCCCGCCTTCTTGTGCCTGTGATGAGTCTGATGCAAGAATTTTGAAGTTTTTGTAGCCGCATTCTGTCTGATTTCAGTAGTCCCGGGTAATAAACTACGTCTGCGTAATTAGCATGTGAAAGTACTAATGCATCACATAGCATGAGTTTACTTTTCTTGTTTAATTTATTTCTACTTGAATAAATAATTTTCAGGTTCATGTACCCTCGCTTCAAAATATTAGTAATGTGTGTCCTAAATCTCAGAGCACTGTCGAGGTATAATCCTAATTTTTTTGTTATTTCAGTAGTGGGTAATTGGACACCATCTACGGCTACATTAACTAAATTCTTGCAACGGTTTCTCGCAGCTGTTCTTCCAAAAATCATGACATAAGATTTAGACGCATTAACAGTGAGACAGTATTTATTAGAGGTCGTTATTAAAGAATTCAAATCCTGATTCATTTGTTCAAGTGCATGGTTGAGATAGTCTTCTTCGAATTCTAAATACAATTGTGTATCGTCTGCGTAACAATGCATTGAAGTATAACGTAAGGACTTTGAAAATTGGGAGGTATAGAGGACGAAGAGAAGGGGGCCCAATATTGACCCCTGAGGAACACCACAATGAGTGAGTTTGACTTTTCATTATTAAGTATAACACAATGAGATCGGTTATGAAGGTAACTTTGGAGGAGTGATGTGGCATCCGAGGAAAACCCTAGGTAACTAAGAATAGCTATAACTAGTTTGTGATTAATGCGGTCGAATGCTTTCGAGTAGTCAAGCAATACTAAGAGACAGAGTTTGTTATTGTCAATAGAGATATGCACATCATCGACAACTTTCAACAGGGCCGTTGTACAACTATGGTCAGCTCTAAATCCCGATTGACAGGATGGCAATATATCGAATTCATTTAAGTAAGATCGCATTTGTAAGTTCAATATTTTTTCGAAGGCTTTCGAGATGGCACACAAAATACTAATTGGACGAAGGTCACTCATAATCTCTGGATTGGTGATTTTTGCCAATGGTAGGACATGAGATTGTTTCCAACTCGATGGGTACATATGTTTTTGTATACAATAATTGAATATATGTGATATGTGCGTTAGAATCATGGGACAACAATGTAATAACATTTGTATACTTATTTTGTCAGGTCCCACAGCATTCGATTTAATGCCCAGTAATGTAGTATAAATTTCCTCATCATTCGTTTCATGGTAAGAAAAATGATTATCGTTCAGTGTATTACCTGAGAAAAAATCAATAATTTCATCGTCAGGCGTGGAGTTATTATTTGAAATGCTTCCAAAAAAGTTATTGATATCTTCAACATGCATTAGGTGTTCCGGAATTGTTTTCTGCACCTTTTTGTTGTTATATACGTTCATAGTTCTTTCCATAATTGTTTGTTTCTTGTTAAACGATAATTGAGGTATGCTTTTTTTTCGAGTATCACAGTCCGATTCGTGAGATTTCTCATTTCTTTATAATAATCCCAATGATGCTGATTTTTTGTTCTTCTAAATCTTGAGAGAGCCTTATCTCTCAGTTTGAACATAAGTTTCATATTATCAGTTATCCACGGTGCTTTTTTCTTCGTAATTTTGACGTTTTTTACCGGTGAGTGTTTCTCGAATATTTCAAGTAGTAAAGTAGTGAATACGGAAACTTTCTCATCAATATCATTGGAGTCATACATATCACAGAAATCAATTGCATGCAAATCCACAAAAAATGAATCTGGGTTGAAATTTCTAAAGTCACGGAATGTGTACATGAAACTGCCACCTGTTGATTGTATGAAGCCAGCTTTACACGATACAAGGAGATGATCTGCGAATGAACTACAATCGATCGTAGTACAGTCGGTTATATTTAATATCTCTGAACAGATTAAAAGATCAATTATTTTACAACTGGTCGGGGAATATCGTGTTGGTTGATCAACAATTTGTGTCAAACCGAATGTGTCAATTATTTCACTCAACTGAATACAAGAACTGCTCGTAGGTTCTGAAAAGTCAATATTAAGATCGCCTGCACAAATTATATAATCAAATTTTGGACAAATGATGGATAAACTGTCTTCAAATACTGACAGAAAAGTTGGGAGTGGAAGATTAGGAGGCCTATAAATGGAGGCTACTGCGTATTTCATTCCATGTACAGTAAAGGTAATCCACACTTGTTCAACTGTGTCTGACGATATATTAGGAATTTGAGTGGCTTTGAAAATATTTTTAATATAAGTTGCAACACCTCCCATTTTCCCTATCCTTCCGAAACAGTTGATACCCCGCTAGACTAATATTATCGTTTGGGGTATTTTCAGAGAGCCATGTTTCAGAAACGGTGATGACATCATAGTTTTTGTATACCTTCTGTTTGAAATCTGGGAAACCGTTTAGTATAGATCTCGTGTTTATGTGACATATTTTTATGTCACGCATTGTTTAATGAAAGTGATAGCACACGAACTCGAGAAGGCACAAAAATCAATATATACATATATATATATATACACGCATATACACATACATATATACACAAAAAAAGGTTGATTTATTCGAATGAGGAGATGAAAAAGACAAAAACGCTCAGATATTAATAATATATGGAGAAAGTAAAGTTGAGAAATGAATTTTATTATGTTCCTTTGGCAGCCCTACGAGGATTCTCTCTTGAAGGTTTCTTGATGCTTATATTTTCCAGAGGTGAGGGGTTTTTCTTTTTGGAATTGGCTTCTATAGCGGGGATTGATGGTGTGAGTTGTTCTCTGATTATGGAGGGGTCTAGCTGTAAATCTTTCAAGCTGTATTTTTTATCATTCACGATCAAATGACTACGTCTTATAGTTGCTTTGAAGCCTTCTTGCTTCGCCTGATTTAGATGCTGACGTAGGGCTTTGTTAACAGTCTGATCCTCAGGACTCAGATCGTCCATTACATAAACATTCTCGCCCTTCAGTTTCCGGAGGTTCTTTATGATTTCAAGTTTTTTCAGATATGAGATTAGTTCCAGTTTGATAAATTTTTTTTCCAGTCTCTTTCCCAGGAATAAAGAAAATGTTGTTAACGTCCCTCAAATTCAAATCGACTTCCAAAGTATCTCTCAAGTACTGAAGACCTTCTTCAGGAGTAACGGTCTGCACTCCAAAAACAATAATATTGTTTCTACGCAATTTTCTGTCTAGCTGGATGTTTTCCTCTTTCAGTTTGATATTTTCTTCCTCAAGGTATAAGATTTTGTTGTTAGAGGTCAGCAACTCGGATTTAATTTCAGATAATGTGTCTTGGGTTTCGTCTGATTTAGTATTCAATTTGATTAGGAGCTCATGGAGATCCTTCAATGTCACATCTGACATTTTAGATTATGGTATCTTTATTTATGGCGCACTTGCCGCTATATTGATGCAATGATCGGTCAAAAAACTTACTTACCAGCTCCTATTTGGAGATTGTGTGAAAATGCGATACTTTTACGTAGTGTATAACTGGAGTAATTCTACTTTTCACAGGAGCACACATACACACACACCTTATCGTATATACTCGATAGAAAACGGCAAAACTTCATTAGGCAATTTTTTCTTCCAAATTTGACTACACCACTGGATTCGTAGTCGTTATAAATGAAAACCATCAAAATTTCATAAAAAAATATTGGTTAACAACGAAGTTACAACAACTTCAATTTTGGAAACAAAGTACTTGATAATAATTTTTATTCAGATTGCAGACATATTTGAAATCTGGCAACACTGCCGATACAAAGTAGAGCACAAGTGAATTTGTACAGCGAGAATCCGAAGTCAATAGCTCATTCCGTTCAACAGTTATAACTACTGAAAGTATGGTAATGTGAGCGATTTGTGGTGTACTAAATCACAGCCTACTATTGATTTAGTACAATACCTATGCCCAATGTATTAGTTCAGCTTTCCTCAAATTATTGATACCTTCTCTAAAAGCTTGTTTCAGTTGAGTTTTGCAGAATAAAAAGGAACATTTTTTTGTCCTGCTTTCTGTTTTATTATTGAATAAATAATTTTGATACTTTAAAACTTGATTCGGTTCATTTCGTTTTTATCAGCTATTGAAAACTGCATAACTTGAAAATGAATTTTTAATTTTCTGTTATTTTCAAATACACTTATAACCTAAACTTAAATAAATGATTTTAAGGGAATATAATTCACAAATCCAGTGGCGTAGTTAGATTTTTATTACAAAATCCATACTTTCCATACTTTCAGGAGTTATAACTGTAGAACGGAATGAGCTATTGACTTCGGATTTTCGCTGTACAAATTCACTGGTGTTCTTCTTTGTATCGGTAGTGTTGCCAGATTTCAAATATGTCTATAATCTAAATGAAAATCAATATCAAATACTTTGTTTCCAAAATTAAAGTTGTTGTAACTTCGTAGTTAACCAATATTATTTCATGAAATTCTCATGGTTTCCATTAATAACAACTACGAATCTAGTGGTGTAGTCAAATTTCAAAACGAAAATTGCCTAATAAACTTTTGGCCGTTTTTAACGAAGAAAAAACCATAGAGTGCCTTGGAAATGAAACTAAAGTTATGAAAATTTGTGTCAAGATATAGTTTTTGATGCTTAATTTTCAAAAAAAAATTTGAGAATGACTGAAAAATGCGTATTTTACAGGGGTGATTCCATTTTAAATGGGTCACACTGTATATAATATGGACCCTTCATTTCTCCAAACACTCTGTATTCATAGCTTTATTATATTTTGGTCGATCAACAAACCATTCTGATTGATCCTCAATGATAAACTCAATCAACTTATAACCTCGTAGGCGAATTCATTCACGGAAGAATTGGGTGTATTGTTGACTACCCTGTAGAAAAACAGTCGCGTTTTTTTTTCTGTATTATGGAAAAATATTTCTCACGAATTTTCATTTTTGAGTGCGAAATGACCACTAACAGTATACTTTAAGAAATGTTATTTTTTGACGAGGTGGCTTTGCTCGTTCCTGCTCTAATGTCAGTTTGACAGGGATTTCTTTTTACGCAAGACCTAATGCTCTTACCATGGTTTTGAGTGCGGAAAATTGCACAAAAGTTGTTGACAAAAATGAAGTTATTTTTTAAATCACAAAGAAAACCTTTTTATGTTGTGAATTTTTAATTAAATGAAAAATCTTTCTATTCAATATTCAATTGAGAATGTTCCCCTTTTCAACATGATTACCCCATCTTGAACGATGGAAGATATTGACTAAATTTTTTATACACCCTTTCTTCCCCAAACAGGTGACTTCTTCCACCACTCATGAACATTCCTATATCCAACACCCAAAGAACACTATAAAATTCCTCTTTACTTTCTATTTACTCCAAGGAGTCCTATGTAATGTGGATGCAATCCAGTTCAAATCGAATAAAACGAAATTTTTCATCCAATTTGACGCTATTTTCCAACGGTTCGAGAGGTAGGTGAGTCAAGAATGGCAGTGAACCGAGAAAAGGGGCAAAAAGCACAAATCGATCGAAATAGATCAGTGCGATTATATTGCCGGAGTGCATCAATTGTAGTTCATATAGGGTCTACCAATAACATTTAAGGCCTTAGGTTTTTTTTTTAGATAGAAATATATTCATTTTATTTTATTACAAGCTTTTATTCACTTTCACTTGTTAGTTCGTTAGGGCCAAATCTTGCAAATTGATTTTGACCGTCTTCTTGGCGGCTCCAAGATGGCGGCTCCAAGATTAGCGACTCCAACATGGCGGACGAGTTTTGTGATTATGGTCCGATTTGAATCAAAATTGGTATGTTGGGGTTTTTAGGGTCGGAGATAATAATTTTTCTGTCAAAATTCATAAATTCAAGATGGCGGCCCCAAGATGAAGGACGAATTTTGTGATTATGGTCGACTTCGATTCAAAATTGGTATGTGGGGGTTTTCAGGTTCGGAGATTATGAGTTTTCCGTCAAAATCTATGAATTTGAGTTGGCGACTTCAGAATGGCGGACGAGTTTTGTGATTATGGTCAGATTCCATTCAAAATTGGTGTGTGGGAATTTTTGGAGTCGGAGATCATGATTTGTTTCGGCTCAAAACTTACAGGGAAGAGACCTTGTAATAACGATGCTCTATTAGAAATGAACAGATTAAGGCAAACTAACTAAAAAGCAAAAAATAAAATAACTAATAAAAAACCTTTTTAGAGACAAGCTTCCATTTAAGCTGTGTACTAAAACGTATAAAATAAGTTTAAGTCATCGCTGACAATGATTTAATTATTTTTTGTTGAATTATTTGGTTTCAAAAAGCTTGTCGCGCGAATTGTTATGAAAGTAATACTTCGACAAGTTGTTTCTTACCAACCAATCAATGTCCAATGAAATTAATTGGTACATACTTTTATGAACACTTCGCGCGACAAGCTTTTTAAAACCAAATAATTCAACAAAAAATAATTGAATCATTGTCAGCGATGACTTAAATTTTTGATACCGGCTTAAATAAAAGCTTGTCTTTAAAAATATTTTTTATTAGTTATTTTATTTCACAATACCGTCAATATACCGCAGAGATAGCGTTAGTTGAATGTTTCGAGAAACATTAACCAAATCTCTTGACCTGAGAAAGGACACTGACATGCCTGGTGTCCATTCAAATTTGGAAAGATATTCGAAATACACATTTTTCGAAAAATTACATTTGAGTAAAATGACATTAGGGTGAGTTTTGCTGAGCTATTGAAGAGAAATATATTAGATATCTACCACAAATGTCCTAAAAGTTTGTGTTGTGGTTTGGTAGAGATATGTTGATGATATTTTCATATTTTCTGAATTACCCACCGAAATTAATAATCTAATAATTTTTCAAGTAGTAGCGCAGGCTTTTCGCGCCATAGTAGTGATTGATATGTACTATATGTGTAAAAAAATCAGGTACTTTCGGATCATTAGTTTTTGCATAATTGCAATTTGAATTTTTCAATGCACTTCATTGGTGCAAGCCTGGATGCGTTGTAGGTGATCCGATTTCAATGTTTCAAAAACATATGGCAAGTAGAAGTATATAGTACTACAAAACGTCTATTCTGATTTTGCGTTAAAATGCTAAGACATATAGACCAGGGTCGATAATTTTTGAAACCAAAAAAAATTATAGTAGAATGAAACTCATTGGAAAAGGAAGAGAATATAACAAAAAAAATAATTTACGGGCGATCTGAGGTCGGGAAGTGGAAGGGGGTGAGTTTTTAAAGGTGAAAAACGGTTTATCTCGATTTCCGGCAAAACTACAAGTCTTATAGAAAAAAGTTGAATGGCAAAGTTGTAGGCAATGAAAAGATCTACAAATTTGGTATCCACACTTTTTTCACATAATCTCAAAATTTATGTGAAAAATTCAAATAACAAAGTTTTTGGTTTTTTATTTTTACCTTTTACAAAAAAAAAATTTTTTCACGAAATTTTGCGAAAACGCACCTTTTTAAGTCCCAAACACACTGTAATATTTTTTATTTAAAATATTTATTTTTCCACCTTATTTTGACGTAATATCGAAAAAGCACCCTAATTTTCAATCAGAAATTCTCCCGTCAAAATATCAGTTTTTTCAAAAAAGTCGGTGGGCTTTTTGTTCGTTGAAATCTCTACTTTCTGATAGTGTAAAAAAATATATACATTACTATGGTAAATGTTCTCAGAAAATGCAAAGAAATAACAGGTAGTAAGGCCCAGACCCTCCTAGCCCCTTCCCCACTTCTCTATGAAATACCTTTTGATGG
This sequence comes from Gonioctena quinquepunctata, assembly GCA_018342105.1. NCBI lineage: Eukaryota > Metazoa > Arthropoda > Insecta > Coleoptera > Chrysomelidae > Gonioctena > Gonioctena quinquepunctata. The sequence goes on along the minus strand of JAFIRS010000364.1, from coordinate 264,388 downwards.
GCTAAAATTTTCCGTAGTCACTCAGGTATATAAGTTATCTTGAAATAGCAATAAATAGGCATCTACGCATATAATTTATAGAAGATTCTACAACTTTCTCAAAATATTGTAGATGTCTTATAAAATTCGGATTCGAGTTTTTTTCGTTTCTTTTCATTTTCTGTCAAAGTAATGTACTTTTTTTTATACCATCAGAAAGTAGAGATTTCAACGAACAAAAAGCCCACCGACTTTTTTTAAAAAGCTGATATTTTGACGGGAGAATTTTCGATTGAAAATTAGGGTGCTTTTTCGATATTAAGTCAAAATAAGGTGAAAAAATAAATATTTCAGATAAAAAAAATCACAGTGTGTTTGGAACATGGAAGAGGAGGTTTCCACCAAATTTCGTAACAAAACAAAAATTGTTGTAGAAGATAAAAATAAAAAACCAAAAACTTGGGTATTTGATTTTTTCACATACATTTTGAGGTTAAGTTTTCTCAATAGGACTTGTAGTTTTGCCGGAAATCGAGATACACCGTTTTTTACCCTTAAAAACTCACCCCCTTCCACTCCCGACCTCAGGTCGCCCGTAAATTATTTTTCCTTTCATTTTTGTTATATTCTCTTCCTTTTCCAATAGGTTTCATCCTACTATTATTTTTTTCACTTTTTACCATTGTCAAAGACTTCAGCACTGGTCTAATAGGTGAGAAATACTTGCAAACATGAGCGAAAACGGACGAGCGCGTGAAAGCTGCTTAGTAGTGGATGTAAAGCAGCGCAGTCTGCTGCTCTATACCCAATACTGGGCCGCTTTCAGGCGCTCGCCCGTTTTTGGTCATGTTTGCAAGTATTTCTCACCTATTTTGCAGTATTTCAACGCAAAATAAAAATAGACGTTTTGTAGTACTATAAAGTGCATTGAAAAATTCAAATTGCGATTATGCAAAAACTAATGATTGACCGCGACTGAGTTTTCTATACATGAACTACATATCAATAACTGATGTTGCGGAGAGCCTGCGCTGTAATTCCAAAAATGGCGGTGTTATGAATATTTGAAAAAACGCTGATTTTTCCGGTTTTTCTCCATTACTAATAATCCGATCGAATCGTGCCAGGGCTCATATTTCTCGCAAATCGATTCTCAAGAGCATCGTGATTGCTTCATTAGTTTTCATGTTACAACCAAAAAACGAAAAAAAAGTTCCTTTTTTTCCCTTCCGATACTCTTGTTAACGCTGAGCATATGATTTCACTATTGTCTCTCTGTAATGTATATAAATAGTAAATAGTAAACATTCGAATTACATGTACATTAAAAGTTTGTGAACAGTAAATACTTGTATAAAGTTATACAATTTTATTAACTTACTTTTTAAGTTTGTATTACACATACTTGCTGCACTTTCCATTTCTCTAATCTGCATTGCAAAATTGCAATAATGAGACAATATAACTCACGTATGGTTTAGAACAAATAACAAATATATTTTCTACTTTGCTCCATCAATCCAACTACGGCATACAAAAAACATAAGAAATTATGTCCAGAAAAGGATATCATCATCTAAACACACGTTATATAGAAATGGTTTTTTTGATGGACAACTTATCAATAGCAAAATTAATAGTTCCTTGAAAGAGTTTGAACATTTCATTAAAGTTAACTTACAGTTAAAAATATCAGAGAAATCTTCGTGTTGCAAGAAGTGATTTAGGCCAGCAATGCTATATTCATTCAAGTCTGGCCAGAATTTGTTTCTTAACAGGCTTAATAGTACTACTTGACTTAATATCCATCATCAGGCCAAAATGAATCAACTTTCTTATAAGTGATTTTATTCCCTTAATATTTTTCAAATAATTATTTGAAAAATAATCTAAAAAATCGTCAAAGTCACTCAGTAAAAAGTAAAAAGCGAAACAAAAACATTTAGGTCTCTATTTCTCAATAACATACAATAAGTGTTCTTTGCAAAAAATAAGCTTTAACCAAGGTTCAGCTTCTTGTTCATCATTTCCATAGCAGTTCTAACGATAAACCCGGTATATCCAACGCTAAACCCCGCATTCACATATAATGCGATCCAGTTCAAATCGAATAAAACGACACTTTTCATCCAATTTTCCGCTGAAAGATATTTCCCAACTATTGAATTCGAGAGGTAGGTAAGTCAGTCCGGAAAATAGCGCAAAAAGCAAGCGTCGAACGAAATAGATCAATGTGGTTTTGTCGTTGAAGTGCACATCAATTGTAGTGCATGGTGTATTTCCAGGAGGGTCCTTCGAATTTTCCAGAAAAAGGAAAACGATGGTAATATCTTGGAAAGGGAGTGGTGAATACGGTGCATTGAATGGCGAAGTAATGAGGTTTGAGTGATTCGAATATTATGTCTGAAAGTTGGGAAGGAGGAAAACTTTTTTGCTTTAAAAAAACCGAGACACTTACTGAATGTCTTATTGAGGTAACAGCTATAATTCTCTGTACCTGTTATCACTGAAAATTGAACCCTCGGAAGTTTTAGTCAGAACTTGTACGAGTTGAAACAACGGGGCTCATTTTTAACCGACGAAACCAAAAAGGAGGAGGTTATCTAATCAACGCCTATATTTTTTTTATGTATGATCACGCATAACTTTTTACTGAGTTGTCCGATTCTGATAATTCTTTTTTCAGATGATAGTGTGTACTTTGGAGTTGGTCCCATTTGAATTTAAAAGATGAAATCCACCGGTAAGGGTACCAATTGAAGAATATTAATCACTCACCCTCTGAATTCCGGTCCGTTAACCGATTCTATCAGCTATAACTTTGTACTGGGATCTTCGATTTGGATGATTCTGTTTTTAATAGATAGGGTATACCTCATATTTGGATTTCGGATGGAATTATCCATCCTTACGGGTAGAAAAATAGGGGATAATTGATTTTTCACTTGTGAACATTGGCACATATGTAGTTGACAATGACAGATCGCTACTGTCATTATTTTTGTTCTACATCCGTCACAATCATTATATTCTATGAGAGGATGGAATGATATACAAAGTAATGGAATAAACTAACCAGAACAACAAAAATAATTTATATCACAACAAATAGTAAAAGTAGATAATCATATTATTTAACTGGTAATAGTGGTGAGGTGGGTAAGTGAGTACTTTGGAAGTAATCAAAAAACAAGTAGGTAGTAATAAGTAGATTTCAGCCACAAAAAATTTAAAAATAAAAACTTTTTACAAAAAATTAATCCGAAGAAATACGAACTGAAAAGTAAAAAATAAAATAAACCTTCTTAGTCTCAATAACTAAGCTCCTAAACTAATGTAAGTAATTAATTTTGAGTCGGCGCCAAACGGACAATCAACGAAGATCATTAAAATACTTCAAAAAAATTATCAGAAAGTCACCGCGTAACTCGATGCCATCATTTTACGCCTTACCTAATTCATTTGCTTGTTTGTTTGGCGCCGACTCAAAATGAGTTACTTACATTAGTTAAGGAGTTCGGTTATTGAGACTAAGAAGGTTCATTTTATTTTTTACTTTTCAGTTCCGTATTTCGTCGGTTTAATTTTTTGTTAAAAAGTTTTTATGCTCCCAACGCATTAATAATCCTCACAAAATCCGCGCAAGGTTTTTCAAGAAACTGACATCACAATGATATGATCAGGCTGTACTGTACGTAAGACTCAAAAAAATCAAAGAAAGTGACATTCAAAAACGTACTCCTAGCGCCTCTTACGGACGTATGTATCGTTACTTCACACAGTTCAAACTTTCAGCGCTAGGTACTTCGAACTGTCTACTATAATTTCATCTGTCTTCGTTTATATTATTTTCACAGTATTGTTCATTTTTCTCAAAATAATTCCGGACATCATTGTAAACTAGTCATTCTTCAATCATATCATGTGAACACTGTTGCCAGTTAGTGTTTCCATGATTCCCGCATGCGCCTGTTGTATCGTATCGTGCATTCGAACATATCCACGTTTTCTTGAGTACTAGTAACAGTGGAATAATAGGGAAGACGCATGCTTTTATTTAAATTTGTCTTTGCATTAGTGCAGTTCCTCACATTTTGTAAAAATAATTTATCAAATCCCAAAATTTTGTCGAAAATTTCAAATTTCAAGGTGCTCCCAATTCAAATTCGATTTGACCTTCTCTTGAATAACTTCCCCCAAACACTAGCGCCAATTTTGGTTGTTTCAGAAATATTGATATTCCTTACAACCCAAACATAAATTCAACCATACATTCAATGTGATGTTTCAATAACAATTGAAAATACTATGATAGTAACAATATTTGTGCAACATATAAACGGAGACAGATGAAACCATAATCGTTCCTTTAATAGGGTCAACGAAAAATCGTGAAATCGGAAAATTTTCCGGAATCTGCTGCGAACTTAGGTGCGGAAAAATCTATGACAGTATAATTGAATATCATCGGCGATAAAACCCGAGAGACATCCCATTCAATCAATAAAGCTAGCTCAAAACATCCCCTTCCTTTCACATCGTATGGGTTCAAAGAAATCCAGAATTACCGAAGTTATAATCCATTCATTACCCGACAAACTGGTAACTGTTGTAAATTAATTTCGAAGTAATGCCCTAATGACTAGTTTATCCCCAAAGGGTTTCCACCCTCCAAACATTAACAGACTGAATACAAGTATACTGTTGCTTTTCGGGATTTTCCCCTCGCTGCGGGATCATTTTCGGAGGGTAATGGAAATTCGTCTCGCCAAAATTGTGAAATAGTGTTCGAATGTTCGGTTTTCGCAAGAGAGCACTTTTTTAGTGAACCTTGTTTTACTTATTGTAAGCTCATATTTCATTTATTGAAAACTGACTAATTTTTTTTTCGCTCGTCGACCTTTGGCAGAGTTACAGGCAACGTAAACTGCTTTAGAAACTTTCACACGTTGGCGGTGGAGAAAACTCAACTGGATAAATGAAAATTACGTGAAATACACATATTTATTTTCTACTTTTTTTTTGCCAGAAGGTACTAATTATCCGAGTGATTCGGTTTGGTTCGCAAACGTCTTATGAGGTCAATAAAACACTAAGGTAATGGGGGTAAGTATGGCCCACCTAACGAAAAACGTAGAATTCTTAAAATATTATTTATAAAAAAAAATAACTGATAAAAAACCTTTTCAAAAACAAGTTTTTGTTCAAGCCGTGTACTAAAACCTATAAAATGAGTTTAAGTCATCGCTGAAAATGATTTAATTATTTTTTGTTGAATTATTTGTTATTAAAAACCTTGTCGTGTTCATAAAAGTAAATTAAATTCTTCGGACGATGATTGGTTGGTAAGTAACAACTTGTCGAAGTATTAATTTTATTACAATTCGCGCGACAAGCTTTTTGAAACCAAATAATTCAACAAAAAATAATTGAATCATTGTCAGCGATGACTTGAATTCATTTCATACGTTTTAGTACACGGCTTACATAAAAGCTTGTTTTTAAAAAGGTTTTTTATTAGTTATTTTATTTTTTGCTCTTTAGTTAGTTCGCCTTAATCTGTTCATTTCTAAAGCATCGTTATTACAACGTCTCTTCAAGTTTTGAGCTGAAAGAAATCATGATCTCCGGCCCCAAAAACTCCCACATACCAATTTTGAATAGAATCTGTCCATAATCACAAAACTCGTCCGCCATACTGAAGTCGCCATCTTGAATTTATAGATTTTGACAAAAAGTCCATAATCTCCGAACCTAGAAACAATCACATACCAATTTTTAATGAAATATGACCATAATCGAAAAACTCGTCCTCCATCTTGGGGCCGCCATCTTGAATTAATAAATAATGGCAAAATCTTCGACCGCAAAAACCGCCGCATACCAATTTTGAATCGAATGGGACCATAGTCACAAAACTCCCTTCCATCTTGCGGCCTCCTTCTTGAATTTATGGATTTCGACAAAACATTCATAATTTCCGACCCCGAAAACCCCCGCATACCAATTTTGAATCGAATTGGACCATAGTAAAAAAAATCGTTCTCCAGCTTGGCGCTGCCATCTTGAATTTATGAATTTTGACAGAAATTTCAAAATCCCCACATACCAATTTTGAATCGAATCGGGCCATAATCACAAAACTAGTTCACCATCTTGGTGCCGCCATCTTGAACTCACAAATTTTGACAACAAATTCTTAATCTCCATCCCCGAAGACTCCCTCATACCAATTTTGAATCAAATCGGACCATAATTACAAATCTCGTTCGCCATCTTGGAGCCGCCATCATGTTTTATTCTCTAACAAAAATTCCACAATGCATTGTCACCGGAATTATGAACACCAGCCAAATCTCAAGTTAATCGGACGACTAGAAGTCGGTCAAAATTCACTTGCAAGATTTGACCCTAACTAACAAACGAACCAACAAGTGAAACTAAATAGAAGCTTGTAATAATAAAAAGTTTAACTACATGTTTTCAACATCATATTTGTATTACAAATGCACATATTTGATTTGATTTTTTTTTGTTTACCAAAAAAATGTTTATTCGAAAATTAGCCTAATATTAAATGAAAATAACTTCATGGAAAAAACTTTGAAATGAAAACTTGCCTTGTTGGTTGAAACCAGGAAAAAATAACAAGGAAGTCGTGATTGGCTATATTACCCGCCTGATTCAGTATATTGCATAAACCCCAAAAAATCTTCATGAACAACTTGGACATTCGAAATCCTTTTCGTCAACTGCTATTAGGCCAACACATTCTTCGTGGTAGTATGATAGGCACGTGAAGCACAGCTCATATCCATTTGTTTGTCGGTGTCGCATATCGAACAATACCAGAACTCTAATAGCTTCGAAGTTGAAGGTTCTTGAATTTTTTATGTGTCAAGCTGACCTTTGAAAAGGTGTTTCGTTACCTTTTGAGCTTTACTTTTTTGTTGACTGATTTGGTACGGTCAGGAGTAGGCAAAGTATCCTTAAAAGATTCGTCTAGATTCGATGATTTAGGACTTTTTTGAGGACTAGATCTTGTTCGTTTGGTTACGTACGTTATTCTTAGCTTTCGAAATGCTTTTTGCATTGTTGGCAGTCTTTAGAGGCTTTTCATTAATCCTACCAATTTCTTTATTCCTCCGAAAGTTGATGGTGGCAAGTGGAATTTCATCTTGTCGTTCGTTTGGACTTACCGGTACATTTTGAGGCCACTCTGATAGTTGTGCCGGAGCAAACGCAGAATTTGGTATTACCGAATGGTTGAAGGGGTGAGTACTAGTAGCTCTAAATTCATGTATGATATTTTGATAAAAAAATATTGAAACATGATTTCGTTAATGTCCTTTCCCAATATCTAAGCAGCTCCTGATCCCAATGGGATTCAAAGATTTATCAATAGGTTTGTCTAGCGGCAACAATTCATGCGTGGTAAGTATTTGACGGTAAGCAAAATAAAGTAATGTTCAATTCATCGGCAGCTTCAACAATGCTTAAATCCGAGTGGCTTGACGCACCATCAAATATCAATAAAATTTTGCTGTTTACTTTGTGTTTTGTTAGATAACTTAAACATTGTATAAAGAGTTCTGTTACCATGCTACCTTTTGGAGCAATTTTTATCAAAGTACCAGGCAGCAAATTGTCACAATACTCAGGTTTCAGACAGTTACATTTTCTGCATGCTCTGGTGCTACCAGGTGAACTCGTTTACTTCCTTCCCTCAAGTGCCAGCACGGTTCGTTGATTATGGATTGTGAGGCGACACCCCTTCTCATCCATGTTGTAGATGCTTCGGGGGTTTGTCTTTTAAATCGAGTTCATAAAAAACCTGACGCTCGGGCGGGATTCATTACTTGGGCTTTTCTCTTGGAAATTTCGGGATGTGTTCGCGAAAATAGTAACAATCAATATTTCCTAGCCATTTCCTTTTTATTACTGAAGTTATTGGCGATGTTAAAGCGAGCGCAGAATCTATAAGCTTGATGACGGACTATATCGGAAGTCAGAGGCAAACCTATCGTGCTGTATCTGATAATTCTTTGTACGAAGTCTCATTCTTGTTATGGGGATAAAATACTTGGTCTTCCTAAGCGTTCAACTGAGACGCCGCCTTTTAAATATTCCCTTAGAATGCGACGTAGAATTCCAAATGTTGTTGTTGTTTCCTGTGTGCATTGATTTGTAATGTTTTCATTCTTAGCCTTTATCTTGAATTGTTGATATCTGCAATGGAAAATATATAATTTAGATGTCGTGGTAATATGGCCAAGCAAGGGTAATATGGCCCTTGGGGCCATATTTCACGTTGATGTGCCATATTACCCAAAAGCAGTTGATTTACTTATTTACAGAAAACAAGAAAAATACTAAAAAAACATTCATATTTTTTATAATAATGGAATAACAATATCAGCACTTACATATTTATTGGGTGCACTATCACTAAAACCTTTGATTTTACGAAATATGTATGCGTCAATCTTACTTTGTTTTATAACGGAGCCAGGAAACACTCTAAACACTGAAGACGTATCATCCGCGTTCTTCCTTTGTACGTGTGAATTCCACTCTTCTACAGAATGAATCGGCGTTTGCTAGGTTTCAAAACTTTTATTTAAATATAATTCTATGATGCACGGGCCATATAATCCGATGGGCCATACCTATATACCATCACTACCTTAGTGTTTTTTATGACTCATAAGACACTTGTGTCATATGGGGTCGATAATAGTTATTAAAAAGAACTAAGAGCGCAGCTTGAGTGTTTGCTTTCCTTGAGTGTTTTATATGCTAATAAGACATGAAATGCAATATCCACAGATGATATGTTATAAACACAAAGATATTTCCTAAATTTTGAACATACATATTTGATGTTTATGACAGTTGCTGAAAATTTATAAAGTTGTTCAAGGTTATGATATGGTTTCTATGACAACAGCTTTGTTCATTATGTAAGTTTAGATTGTCTTAGACTGTCTTAGACTGTCTTATGATCACAAGAGAATTATGTTTTATTGACACACTAGTGTTTTATTTACCTCATTATACTTCTGAAAACAGCACTGGACGAACAAACTTAACTCACATAATAACCAAACCATTTGTTATAGAAACCATATCATGACCTTCTCGAACAACTTATTGTATACATTTTCAGCAACTGTCATGAACATCAAATAAGTCATCAATTTAGGAAAAGTCTTAGTGTTTATAACTTACCAGCTGTGGATAATAGTATATTGCACTACAAGGGCAGCAAGTCAACATTTCCTGCACTGCGCGACATGATGAAGCACAGTGCAGGAAATTATTCCTGCCCGTGAGGTGTATACTATTTTTCTTTATCCCTTGGCGAAAGTACGTTACTTCATACATTTTCAATTATTTATTATAAACAATACACGTTCCAGCTCCTCGCTTCAGCGCCTCTTTCGGATATTTACAGAGCTTAAATATTTCCTCCCGCTTTTCGTCTCTCTCCCTCTCTTGCATGTAATCCCATCTATCTCGGTGTACATGAAAAATATTTGCTTTCGGTTTACGGAGGGCGTGGTCTGTCAATGTCACCGATGCGTATAGTTATTCTAATCCCAATTGGAACTGCACTACGAGGAGTGTTCATATGCACTGCCCGGCAAATGGGAAATTTATTTACCACCAGTGTTTTTACTTTCATAGCGTTCCTGGTATAATCATAAAAAAGTTCAGTCGTGTGGAAGAGAATGCCTTCTCGAAATTTTTTATGTCGGTCCAATTAGGATTAGAAATACTATAAATGCAAGGCTTTCTACTTTAAAATCGATGGAGAAAGTACGTACTTTCGACCGAGGTATAAAGAAAAATGTATAGCATTAGCATTCTGAACACTCTCACTGAATTAATTATTTGGAAAAACAACTCAAATATCAACTGAGTCATGCAAAACTTTGTTTTAAATAATATTCTATAGAACTTTGATTTTTAGCTGGCGCATGCGAGATAAATATCAAAGTACCTTTCAAATGAGATGCTTTTTTCCTTTAAATTAACGCGTGTACAGATGTCGTCATAAAGTATTGTAAGTAAACAGCTCAAGCACCGATCGACGTGGCCAACAATATTTCTTAATTTGAATATGAAGATGTTAATTTTTTCCAATTCGCGACCGGTGATAATTACCTCAGAAAACAATTCCGTTCGACTAATCCGCACACAGAAGAATCGTCCTGCTAAGGCCGGAAGGGTTGCAGAAGAGAAGCGGTCGTTAATCCTGCTCGGTCGGTAAGCCGATCAACGCGTCATTCACTCGATTGCTAATCTCTTTCGGCCGATTCGACAAATTGGACTCGGATTCGATACGCTTACATGGGACACATAATCATACGTTTTATTGCGATTGGGGTATACAATATACCGGGTGAAAACGAGACTAGCTCCATGACCCATGCCTCAATTCAATAACCAATGCAGTTAGAGTTGTTTTTTTACTTGCGAAATATTATCGTTTGATCACATTTTCTGAATCATCTTTTGCACACCTGGCATCGCATAAACATTGTGTAAATATAGAAATCAAATTATTAAATATAATAATAATAATAATGAAGTGGATAGCGTCTGTAATTAAATATCAATGAAAATAATTTGTGGCATTCAGACGAGAAGATGAAAACTAGAACTGAAAAATAAAAATGTGGATCGGCCAGGATTCGAACCTGGGACCTTTCGATTTCTAGTCGAAAGCTCTGCCAACTGAGCCACCAGTCCTTGTTCGAAACCGGCGATTCACACTTCTAAATTCAGTTCTGTGTTAGTAACGAAGATGATGAGGGCTTATGTGATGCATGAAAACATTCACGCATGCACACCTAATGAAATTATATTGGTCTATCCGCTGGTGTCAATCATATATAGGATTATCGACCAACTTCAAACCCGACATTTTCAAGTGTGCATGACTCAAGCCAAGTAAATACAAATAATGAAGTGGATAGCGTCTGTAATTAAATATCAATGAAAATAGTTTGTGGCCGATCCACATTTTTATTTTTCAGTTCTAGTTTTCATTTTCTCGTCTGAATGCCTCAAACTATTTTCATTAATAATAATAATGTTTATTTTCAAATTTCAGCATAAAACAGAAAGAAGAAATGCAATTTTTTACTTTGAATATAAACGTAAATCTATCACTGAGGCTTGGAAAGCTTGTTCGTGATGTATATTGATAGGGGACCTTGGCGACCGAGCTATGCTCGGTGTTTTTTTTTTCTGTAAAATCGTCTTTTTTCCGGAAAGACACTTATTTTAGATACAAATCACATATGGATATTTTGCAATCTTACCTAGTGCACAGCTTGGCTACAAATACACATTTTAAATAAACCGTATGAGTTCCTTGGACTAACCAACGAAAAACCCTAACATTCGTATTCGGACAATGTCAAATAGCGCCAACTCACGAAGTTTAGAGGTACCAGTAGGGTGGATGAGCAACAATGCTACAAAATATTTAATAATCTCATAGATTCCAATGAATGTTCAACCCTATTTTCACTGAACTGCACCCCATACAATATCCGACATAGGAAACTTTTGTTTACTCCTTATTTTTCCACAAATTACTTTGGTAATTCTTCAATGATTAAATGTACGGTAACATTTAGCATCATGACTTCTGATGACTTGGACATTTTCAAGCTATGTGTAAACAGTTTCAAAAACAACCTGAAAATGCATTAAACCACTTACATAATGTATACTTAGTAGAGTTATAACTTTCTCTTATCTCTATAAACTAGAATGATTTCTGTTATGTCATAATTTCACAATTGTAATTTTTTTTTATTGTGTATTACCCTGTTATTGGGCTTGTCCTGTTGGGTAACCTATGTAATATATAAATAAAAAAAATGCAAGTATCTCAAAAATTTACGAGATGGCGCTATACATATCGATTCGTAATAATTTGTTTTGTGTAAAATCGCGTTTTTTCAGGAAAGACGCCTATATATAGATAAACTCAAAAAGCAAAACTCTATCTGAATACAAAATTTAATTCACATCGTTAGAGCCGTTTCCGAGATAGCCGAAATATATATATACATGAATTATCAAGGGAAATGATTTTTATTTGGGAAGCAGTCAGGTATGTTAGATTCGATGAATGTTCTTCGTTTTTTCAGTCGAGCTTTGATAATGTTTATTATCTTTACACACAATATGTGTGATTAATATCAGAATAATATTTTTATCAATTATACTTACTAACATGGAAATATTAAAAAATAGTAACAAAGAGTGGCATCAGAAGTTTCTTTTTACAAAATGTCAAAATAGATATTCAGATGGAAATTTTTATTAAAGAAGATTATTATTTGAATGCAGTTCATTTTGTTTGTGAAAATAGAGCTCAGACGATCAATATCTGTTCCATTTCTATAAAAAGTTTTTAGATAATACATTTTCAAAATCTAAAATTTTCAAATTATTGTAATCGATACGATGATCATCGTCAATAGAATGAACGGATAGCGCACAAGATCTTATAAACCTCCTACAATCACTTTTGTGGCCTGTGATTCTATCTTTAAATAATTGTTTTGTTTGACCAATGTAAACTTTGTCACAATCAATACATGGTATTTTATAAACAATATTTGATTGGAATTCCTTTGGAATTGGTGTTTTCAATTAAGTATGGAGATTGGAAATTGTTTTTATTTTCGTTTTTGCTATTTTTATATTTTTGTTATTGATGACTTTAATCAATTTTGGAGTCAGATGTTGATTATGAGGTAAACTTCTATAAGTTATTCTATTTATGTTGTTGTTATTTGGTGAATTTAGGATTGGAGGAATGTTATATGAAGAAGTACGATAAATAATTTTATTGACTAAAGAATTAGGGTATGAATTATCGAGTAGTATGATTTTTAGTTCATTCAAACACTCTATTCTCAAAGAGGGATGGGTTAATTTCTCTACTCTTGTTTTCATATTGGTATTAACATTGATTTTAATATTGTTTGGGTGATATGAATGGTAATTTATTAGTCTATTACTATTAATGGGTTTTCTGTAGCACCTTGTGATCAATTTGTTATATTCTGTTCTAATTTAACCGTAGTTGATACTTACATATACGAAATATCGTGCTATGTTAATAAGAATCTTTCATTGTTTAGCTGCAACAGATCGAAGCATAATTACTCTACCAGATTTAAGAACAATTTACTTCCGGCAAAGCACCCAACCAAGTTTTACCAAAGAAACTTGTACTACAATGGCTGCAGAATCTATAATAATTTACCTGAAGAAGTGCAGAGTGCGCCAAATATTCTCATTTTCAAAAATAGGCTCAAAGACTTCTTGACCCAAAAGAACTTTCACACACTTGACGAATTCTTTTCTTAAGAGGTTGTTGGGACCACTGTATGTCTAGTTGTACACATTTATATATCTGTGGTTCGTGGGTATTCGTGTTTTATTCATAATTTATGTTATATTTCTTGTCTTGTATGTTTACTGTGTGTACTTTCATTTACTGACGCTCTCAGCAATTTGTTATGGACATCATTGTAATGGTTTCGATAACTTATTTTTGATTAAAGTATATTATTATTATTATGAACATAATTTCGAACAAATCAAAATCGTGGCATTTCAGACAAATTTTTAAATTCCAGAAAAAACTGTCTTCGAGCAAGAATCTAACCTGTGACCCCTAGGTTTCTAGTTTCTCTTACCAACTGAGCTATCGAAGAGACAGATAGAGCATGCACATACCGCTTTTTTCTAGAATTTAATGTTAGTTGTTAGGATGGGTTATGGAGGTAGAAGGATATCATGCACTATCAGTGGCCATCAAGATCAATGACAATGTTGAAAAGGGAAACATTCTCAATTGAATATTGATAGAAAGATTTTTTCTTGACGATGGAAGATAGTGACTACAGTTCATCTTTCAGTCGCAGATGATTCCACATCTGATTTTATGAACATCCTGTTTATATTTTCAACAAATCAATCAATGACAATGTTATGAAATTATTCTAAATGATATGTTCTATGAGAACAGTAAATATGAAACTGTTTTTTGTTAAAAACATAAATGATTCAAGTTTTTCATTTTCCAAATAATTCACCTCCATGCTGACCACTAAACAATTGAAATTATATAATAATAATTGGCCTTTTGTACCATACGCGTGGATAAACATCCTTGTTTGATTTTTGTTCAATTTTGGTAAAGTTAGTGATCCAATATTAACATATAATATTCAGAAGGTTTGTTGAGATTTGGATCAGTTTGGTTGAAAAACTTTTGTTTCTTTGTCCACTTTTCGGATTTTATTGTATTCATCTTCAGGGTAGAAAAACTACCTTTTGAGCACTGAAGATGAATTTCATAAAATTCGCAACTTTGACAAGGGAATAATAGTTTTGCTTCAACCAAACTGATCCCAACAAACTTTCTGAATATTATTTGCTTGTTTGAGTTTCCTATATTCCAGCAGTAGTCAAGCATTGAAAGTTGTGTCGGAAATGAATTATTATTTTTCACTAATATAATCGACTTTTCATATTATTGTCCTTAGAGAAATATTTTCATTATTATGGACTATCAACTGATAATTGTTGTTCAACAAGTTGGTCCACACCTTATATACAGGGTGGGGCACCCCATACCACACGGTCCCTGTAAACCAAACCATTAACTATTTCGGGAATTTCTCCATTTCATTATATGTATATTGATTAAGGCTGCAAAAGGTAATTATTTTGGAGTCTACAGGGTGGCTCAAAAAAGTGTAACATATCAAAGTTGTGTTTTTTTAAATGGAACACCCTGTATTTCGTTATACTCTTGAATAGGTCAGGGAAAAATAATATGATTTCATATGAGGTACTATGTACCTAACTATAACCGTTATCGAGTTATTGATTTTTGTATGAAAATGCTAGGTACAATTGGAAACTAAATAACATCGAAATGTATAAAAATCATCCCTTCGAATTCTGACCAAGCATGAAAGAGGTTTTGGGCTATTGATTTCGATCAAACGCGTTTCTCAATATTATACAGAATGTTCAAAAATTATTGTCACTTTTTTATAATTTCGGACAAAGATAACTTTGTTATTTCAAATGGAACACCCTGTATTTTTTTGGTCTGAACAATATAAAATTCAATTAGTTTTCATTTCATATTGGGGTTCTCTATACCTAACCTAAATAGTTTTTCAGATATTGGCTTTTTCAAATAGTAGGTCTTATTTCAATGCATTCTTTGAATCAAGATAGCTCTGAAACGACATTCATTCAACTTGTTGAAAGAATTCTTATTGACAGTTATTGTGTTTTACGTTATTCAAAACATTCACTGAATTATTAGCGTCGAAAACAAAAACTTATCCCATTCAAGAGCGGATAGATATGATTTTAGCGATAGGTGAGTGTTTAGAGAATTGCCTTTTGGCGTCGAGGGTGTATGCCCAAAAATATCCAGACCGGAATCATTGCTACATCAATTTCGTAGAACTGGAAGTGTAGCTTTGAAAAGGCAGATAGAACAACCACAACCTATCATTGGAAATGAGGAAAATGAATTTCTTATTATGGGATCAATCATAGAAAACCCTCATACGAGTCAACGTGAAATCGAGAAAGATACAGGGATAAGCAGACGGACCATTTCTAGGGTAATGAAAAAATACAAATTTCACCCGTACCGTATTCAGATGCACCAGGAATTATATGAAATAGACTTCCATCGACGAATCGAGTTTTGTCTATGGGTTCTGGACAAGTTTAGTGAGGATGAACATTTTTTGGTTTCCATTTTATTTTCTGATGAATCTTTTTTTCATAACAATGGCTTAGTGAACAGACACAACTCCCATTATTATAGTGATGTGAATCCTCATTTTTTACCCACTCTGGATCACCAGAATAGATGGTTTGTTAACGTGTGGGGAGGAATTATAGGTACACAAGTTATAGGACCATACTTTTTAGATGGAAACTTGAATGGTCAAATTTTTTTACCATTTTTACGAGATGATCTGCCTGAGCTTCTGGAGAATGTGCCGCTAAATATCAGACAACGGATGTGGTTACAATTGGATGGAGCTCCGGCACATTTCAAATTCAGTGTCAGACAGTTTTTGAATATGTGCTTTCCGAATAAATGGATTGGTAGGGGAGGACCACAAAATTGGCCAGCGGGAACACCAGATTTGACTTGCCTCGATTTTTTCCCATGGGGATAATTGAAGAATGAGGTTTACGACAGTCCTCCAACCACACTGGAAAATATGAAGGAGAGAATAAGGGCTGCTTTTCGAAGAGTGACGCCTCAAATGTTATTAAATGTTAAGAAGTCATTCATAGAGAGAGTGGCTCTTTGTATTCAACAGGATGGTCGTCATTTCGAGCACCTACTTTGAATTGAATACATTTGTGTTTCATATTTTGTTGTTGTTTCAGTTGAATAATAAAAAAATATTGTATAGTCTGTTTAATGAACTACTGTCAGAATATGAATGTAAATGATAACTTCATTTTAGTAAACAGTAAATATTTCGATGAAGTGAAGTATAACAACTGTAATGAGAATCTGTGAGCAAATCAAATAAATGTCGTTTCAAAGCTATCTTGATTCAAAGAATGCATTGAAATAAGAACTACTATTTGACAAAGCCAATATCTGAAAAACGATTCAGATTGAATTTCATATTGTTCAGACCAAAAAAATACAGGGTGTTCTATTCGAAATAACAAAGTTATCTTTGTCCGAAGTTATAAGAAAATGACAATGATTTTTGAACATTCTGTATAATATTCAGAAACGGGTTTTATCGAAATCAATAGCCTAAAACCTCTTTTATGCTTGGTCAGAATTCGAAGGGATGATTTCTATACATTTCGATGTTATTTAGTTTCCAATTGTACCTAGCATTTTCATAAAAAAATCAATAACTCGAGAACGGTTATAGTTAGGTACATAGTACTTCGAAGGAAATCATATTATTTTATCCTGACCTATTCAAAAGTGTAACGAAATACAGGGTGTTACATTTAAAAAACACAACTTCGATATGACACACTTTTTTGAGCCACCCTGTAGACTCCAAAATAATTTCCTTTTGCAGCCTCAATCAATATACATATAATGAAATGGAGAAATTCCCGAAAAAATTAATGGTTTGGTTTACAGGGACCGTGTCGTATGGGGTGCCCCACCCTGTATAGCGAACATATTAAATTCGTGCTTTTCCAGCGACTACCCTGTATCCGGTAACCCTTTGGGCCCGCAGGACATTCCTCGCCCACATTCCTGCTTTTCAAGACAGCCGTCCAGCTAGACAATCAGCCGAAATCGCCTCGGGCGCCTAGGCGAGTGTCGAGGTGGCGGACGCGCGAGCACCAGTTAATCTAGAGGGCTCTGAAAGGCATTAGTCAATTATTGGATGTGTTTGCGACCGGCCCTCTTTATTTATTACTTTCAATACCTCGGAGATTGTCCAGAAGGACACAGTGGGCAATCCAGTATCAGGATTATCGATGCTTAGGGTTGTATGACTCATGTGTGGAAGAAATATATATTTTTAAAATAGATAATTACACTATACAGAGTGAAAATAGATTTTTTTTTATAAAATGACGAATAGAATGATTTTTCTGGAAATTGAAAAATCTACGACAACAAGGAAGTTCCTTTTTGTAATTCTGTTTTCCTTAAAAAACATTCAGACCTTTTTGTAATATCTAAGAGAACAACCAGTTCCCCGGCTAAAGACACACTAGACATTGAACTACATCTGATAGATATTGTAAAAAAAATCTAAATTCAGATATTTATTTGATTTTCTTTTCCAGTCTTAATTAAAAATTCATATAGATTGATGTTTTCCAGGAAGGAGAAATCATCCGTAACATTGATGCAAGAGTGGCATCGCATTCACTAGGTCTTCAATATATTTTTGTCGATGAAAATCTATTTCACGCTTCCACGATCATCAGGAAGACCGGAAGAATTGGGAAACACATTTTCTTGAAGCAATTCCACTTTGCAATGATGGAACATTCCTTTTGGAGTGACACTTTGGTTTTCTGACATTTTTTAAACCTGTCATTGGGTATGATAGATTGATTTGAATGTAAAAATGAACAGGGTGTTCATAAAATCAGATGTGGAATCATCTGCGACTTTATGAACACCCTGTTCATATTTTCAAACAAATCATTATACAGGGTGTTCTCTAATGTGAGGGATCTTTTTTGATAGGATGTAGATCTAATCAAAATAAGCGATTCTACTGACAATTACCTATTCCATATCGTAGTTTGTAGTGGAAATCTTTTCCAGTGGCAAATACATATGGTTGGTTGGTAGACGATGCTCATACTGTATATTTTCAGTGGATAATGTGGAAGCAAAGGCACGTAAAATAAGAAATTGTTCGTGGAAATTTGTTTTAATTTCTACTACCGATAGAAATATATAACAGGACGGTAATAGGAACAACGCCATCGGTTTATTTTTTTATAATCGTTATTTTGTAACTTTCATATATGGGATTTTTTGTAAAATGATCTATTTTGGCAAGTTGTATATCTTGTTAAAGAATATGCATACTTCCGAGAATACCCTGTATATGTTTTTTAGTTTTCAACAATTCATAATCCAAACTAGGTGAATTGAAGTATTTTGTCCTATTATTGTTGATTCAGAAAAATAATATTTTAAATTAATAAAAAACTCAAAGTCTAATTTAAATGCTACTGAAATTTAATTGGACTAATACAAGTGACGTTAATATATAGTCATGTTCCATGTGATCTTATTGGTAAGCAATGTAAAATTTGTCGTACTGGATGCATCGGAAAACGTACTTGATTCACAAAGGAATGAAAAGATTTGGCCGAATGATTACTACTGAATGAATCATCAGAGGATTGAAGGACACATTTTCACATAATGGAAGTGACGTCAGACCGTCAAAATATGGCTGTTCGAAATTCTGTGATATTTTTTTATTGAATTCAAGTGGTTAATAATATTCAGCGATATAGTTTTTTTTCTAAATCTTACTTGTTTTTAGTTTAAAAATATGCCCTTTTGCCCTTTTTTGCACTATAGCCTCAATCGACGTTAGCTGTACCTTCCTCCCCCAGCCTCCTAGCCCCAACAAATGAGTAGCATCTGCTATTAACTTGCAAAATGACCGTAATATAAACTTCATTAGCAACATATGATATTAGTCGGTACGTATTTTCTTTTCTGTCGTATTTCATTAGAATAAATATTCGTGTTATTGTTCTCCTTTACACATGCCAAAAGTGCTTCTGAAAAAAAAAATAATTTTCATAATCAAGATTTCCTGTGAATTTCGCCAGCAAATATTTTATCATCCGATTTCAAACCAACCAAAAAGTGTATACAGTGTCCGGCATATAGATCGCAGCATATGGAGAACTTTTTATTATTGATTTCTCAAAAAAAAATTATTCGTGATAAAAACCTCTGCTTCATCCCAAACCTGAATTGCAAACACCAAAATTGAATTGAATTCTTTGTTTTCAAAATAATATGATCCCATCACTTTATTTCTCACGGTAGAATTCAAATTCAAGGGGAAATATTGTTCAAAATCGAATGTTGATCCAGAATTTCGAATCATAGCCACCTATGACCAATTTCATATTTCAAATTTTTTTCCCATTTTTTCCTCATTGCCCTGTACAACATAAGAAATATTGTGCTAGACGAATGGTATATTGTTAGATATGATGATATCACTCTCCGAATGTTTTCTCATTTCTCCCTCCCATCGGAAAATCACATAAATTGAATTATGTGACGGAAATTTACAAAATCTTGTTGCAAATAGTAAATAAAACTGAATTGTCTCCAAGGTATGATGCCAGAAGGCCAAATTAATTCATTTTCACAATACAAATTACATTTTTCAGAATCCTCCATTTTCAATACAGTGCATAGTAGGCGGTGCATTGCATCATGATCATTTCTCAGTATCTAGGGAGCTATTCTCCGAATACAATCCCTGATAGTATTCTCCAAATGACGTATATTTTGAAATGGTCTTCCTGAATATTCCTTCTGTTTGAGATATCCCCATAAGAAAAATCCAAAGGAGTGAGGTCCGGTGACCGGGCGGGCCAAGCGTTATTGGAATATCTTTTACTCCATCGATTTGGAAATGTTCCGTTTAACCACCTTCTCACTTCTAGCGTAGAATGAACGGATGCACCGTCTTGTTGGAAAAACATTCCAGCTCTCATGTCCAGAGGAATATCATCTGAATAATCGGAGAGAAACGTCTGCAGCATTCTCAAGTATCTTGCAGAAATCAGTGGTTGTCTTAAAAATACTGGTCCAACAATAATGTCATTAAGAATTCCGCACCAGACGTTAACTTTGAAGTTATATTGGTTTCTACATTGTATCCTAAAATGGGGATTATTATCTGCCCACCACCTGCAATTCTGGGAGCTGACTACCCCATTTGATGTGGAGGTTGACTCGTCACTGTAAAGCATTTTTTTCGCAAACTATCCATTATCTTCCATCATAGACTGAAACCAGAAACAGAAATCCAAGCGATTATCCGGATCTCTCGGTTTCAAAGTGTGTATGAATTTTGGTTTATACGGTTTGAATTTTGGTTTATACGGTATGAATCTATTATTACCTAGAACTCTTCTCATTGGTCGATCGGATACACCAAGATTTTTTCCTCTTTGCGATAATGACATTCTTGGATTTTCAATCGTAGACAGCATAATATTCATAACAGTTTCTTCATTTTCAGTTATCGGTCGTTTATGTGTCACTTTTTATTTTTTCGAAACCGATCCTGATTCCCTGAATGTTTTCAAAATTCTTGTAATTGTCGAATTATGAACCTGGATGTCTTTCATTAAAAATATTGGCAGTATCTCTACAAGTATGATAATTGTCACCATGTATCATTACAATCTCCACTCTCTCCTGTATACTTAGTCGAGCAGCCATGATTGAATTGATAAACTACTGAAATTACTCTGCAGATTTGTGAGTTATTCTTTATGCCTCAAAAATGGTTTGCTTACAATTAGAAATGAATTTGTTTTCAAAGCCAACTGTGATCGGCAAATGTTCTGTATCCTAATCATTTACAGTAAAATTCAAAGAACAAAACTATGAAAAGTGCTATCGAAGTCGAATGTAACAACTTACGATATTTCGAAATTCATAAATAATACGTGAATAAATTTTTCGAGTGGATTAAAATCTTAATTTTGTACGTTGAATGCTGCAAAAAATGCAATAAAATATTGTAGATGCATTCTGATGTCTTGCTTGAAAAAAAACTATACAAAAATTGTCATATTTTACAATTACTGATTGTCTTAAAATATGCTATTCGTAGTGTGAAAATAAATTCATTTTCATTCTGGCATCATTGGAGACAATTCAGTTTTATTTACTATTTGCAGCAAGATTTTGTGAAATTTCGTCACATAATTCAATTAATGTGATTTTCCGATGGGAGGGAGAAATGAGAAAACAGTCAGATAGTGATATCATCATGTCTAACAATATACCATTCGTCTAGAATAATATTCCTTATGAATGGGAAAAAAGTTGAATTATGAAATTGGTTTTTGAAAAATTTCCCCATGAATTTGAATTCTACCGTGAGAAATAAAGTGATGGGATCATATTATTTTGAAAACAAAGCATGCTTTTCTATCTCCCTCGTATAGGGTCATATAAAATTCAATTTTGGTTACCGCATTTCAGGTTTGGGATGGAGCAGAGGTTTTTATCACGGATGACTTTTTTTGAAAAATCAATAATAAAAAAGTTTTCCATATGCTGCGAACTTTATGCCGGACACTGTATAAATTTTAAAGCGATTGGCGCCAAATAGCGATTGAAATTCCTTTGTTTTCTTTATTTTCTTTATTTTCCCTTCTTTACCAGAAATTAACGGATTTTCATGTACCAAGGAGCATTTGGAAGTTGTTTTTTTTGGTTCTTCTGTTAAAAATTAGGAAAGAATCCCACAATTTTTAATCAACTTTGAAATTCGTCCAATGATATTATGTAAATTATGTTTATTCTATAGCGGATGGTTAACTATCATTGTATCGACTCAAAACTCGTTGTCAAAGTAACAGTTTATTTAAAATAGTGAAATCAAACAATTTTTACCCACTCAAGGGTTATTTATTTCAAAACAAATAATATACCTGAATAATACTTATAATAATTTTATAATTTATATTTATATATATATATATATATATATATATATATATATATATATATATATATATATATTATATATATATATATATATATATATATATATATATATATATATATATATACAATTTTGATTACTGGAAATATTCATAGCGGGAACATCATTCTCACAAGATTCTGGAAAGATCTAACTAGATGAGGTGGTCATGTTGGTATGAGATGGACTATTTGCTTCCGTGCTGTTTAGATACAGCAATCTTCTTAGAAACAGACTCTTCTATGTAGATCTTGGCCACAGACAATGATTTCCATCCTCCCACGCGTTTCAAAGTTACCAAACAACAGCATTTGCCAGCATCGTAACTGAAGAATGACGAAAACAGGGGCTCGTATCGTTATCAGTGGCAATTCGCTCTAGAATTTATTTATGTCATGCGTCGGTTTATTTGTGACAATTCAACTCATGTTTAAAAAATCGCAGCTGCCACAGTGCAATTGTCTGTTTGACACGGGCAAAAGTTAGCTGCAACTTTTACAGCGACAAATGCACTAGTGGTTTTTTCACTTATTCATTTGTTTATCAATTATCGCGGTGTTGGTTGCCAAAATAAATAGTTTGACATGTTTGTCAACAACTTATTGAATTTCTAAGCACTAACAATGAGTCGATTCGGTGAGTCTACGAACACCGAAATTAGTCAAATTGTTATACCTGTGTGCCTACTAATAGAGTTGCGACGCAATCATCAATCTGGCGACAATTTTCTACGTTTTGCGATGCAAAAAGATATAAATTTGAGCCAAATACTTC
Source organism: Gonioctena quinquepunctata (assembly GCA_018342105.1). NCBI lineage: Eukaryota > Metazoa > Arthropoda > Insecta > Coleoptera > Chrysomelidae > Gonioctena > Gonioctena quinquepunctata. The sequence continues at coordinate 241,328 of JAFIRS010000364.1, read as the reverse complement.
CATCGATAAATTAAATGTAATATTGCAAGATTGGGCATTCAATATGCGATAAGGCAACGGAGAATACTACAGAGAAGCGGTAGTTAAAACAATTTGGAACACCACCGCTAAAATGCTACAGAGTAAATATTATTACGAATTCAATATTGTATTTAACCCTTTCACCGACGTTCAGTTCAATTCATCACGAGCTGCACGTAATGCTAAACGTAAAATCTTACAAGCACAACCCGAAAAGAGAAAATCTAGTGCATCAGCTCTTAATAAATCTGAAGTATTTGTAATGGCCAGATTATATGACGAAAATGAACCGGAAGGACTTTAAAAGAAATTATATCACATTTTGGCGTTTGAATTAGTTTGGCGCGGAGGAGAAGCAGCTTACTGCAAAACCACTTATTTCGTATCTGAAATTGAAAATAATGGAAAAGAAAATGGACATATCGAGTATAATCCTCTATTTTCAAAAACGAGACAAGGCGGTAACAATAAATTATGTGACAGCAAATGGATTAAGCCTAATATTTTAGAGGAAGATATTCGCCCAATACGTTTATTTAAAAAGTTAATGGAAAAACGAGACACTTTTATAACATTGGACAGAGTATTTCTCACACCAAATCCCTTTTGGAAAAAGAACGATTCTAAAGGTTGGTATAAGAATGTGCCGATTGGAATTAATGAAATTTCCAAAATTACAAATCACTCAAATCGAGCGGCAGCAGTTAGCGAATTAAGTAAAAGCGGAATTGAAGAACAAGCTCTAATAAAAATAACAGGACACAGCAATTCATCATCAATAAAACCATACTTACAAGTTGACAAAGAGTATCATTCGAGCATTATTCAATCAATTCGTTTGGAAAAAGTAAAAACTTCAACATCTACTACAGAAACGATTAGCTGTGGCACCCGCAGCGACATCACTGTTCCTAGTATGAATTTCAATAACTGCGTTTTTAATAATTGTACATTCAAATAAAAGTGTGTTTATTTTTAATGTTTCATAAATAAAGTTTGCATTGATATGTTTCTAAATTTCTTATTCATTAAATTGTCCTGCCGAATTACTCGATGTTTGTATTGATATCAGGTAAATTTGTATTGTTCAAATTCTAAACTGTTTCCTTTAGCAATTTGACTCGAAAAACTGTCAACCTAAAAACGCTCCACCTTCGGTGTCGCGTTTTTAATAGTGGACAGTTTTTCTCGTCTAATTGCTAGGCAACTGTTTCTCATTAAACAACCCAAATTTACCCGATAAAATACAAATCTCTCGTGCGATTATATGTGGAAAAATATGTCGAACAAATTCTAGGGATAAAGAAATATTGGTATTTTTTTGTGAATGATTGTGTTTTACATCCTTAAATGGTAAAATGATACTCAGCAAGGACCAGTTATACATGCAGATGTCCTAATAATCTTTCTAGCAAATTACGAACGATTATCAAATACATGTTTTTTAATATCCTAAGAGTTTATTTGACCATTAGGCACCACCATCCTAATCGTAATATATTTTTTCAAATATCACATACTCTGGTTGTATATACCATTTGTACTGTAATAAAACAAGAATTATAAAATTATGCAGATTGGGAAATAGAATGAATACATAAGTATAATAAATGAATGCAGGCATACCGCATTCCTTTTCGAACAATTAGAACTAATAAAGTCAAATATTTCGTTCCCCATCTCATTGATCGCGACCCCAAATCTATGATGAATTCCCATAGGCGTATCATCAAAATGATTACTGGGTATAACGGACATCGGCGATCGACCACAAGGCAGTTTTTATCAAATGCCGATCACACGATAGGGTGCTGAATAGGGTCAACGATGACCTAGATTTGACAAATTTGCTCTAGGATATATTTCTATCGTTCGATGAATTCATTTATTTGTTCTTTATATTATTTATTAGATATTTTAACAGATGATTCCTTCAGATAATTGGATAGGCAGGAATGTGGTGTAATAATATCACTGAATCGTTTGATATAATCAATTATGAGAAATGTATTTATTTATTGGGATCATATAGGATAACAAAACAAGTCCATCCCAAAATGTTGTCTACTGGGTGAGAATATTCGTATGCTACATTATTAGTAGTATCAAGTTTTAAGATACATTTTTTAGGCCTAATATTATCCTGTGAATAGTCCTATGATAAAATATGCTACTTATTTTTTATCATAACTTCAAATACTCGCAATTAATACGGGAAAAAATATCTACATCATTGAATTTATCATTATGTAATGTCATAATTCACAATTTTCATTAGGAATACAATATCAGATTGCTCTTGACGAACCTCTAATGAAGAGAAAAGGAGATTATTTCTTAGTGAAGTGCTACTTTTGAGCTCAGATACACCTCTATCAACACCCCTAAAGTCCTATATTTCGGTGACTTTCAATATACTCGCGTTAAATTATAATCTTAAGAGAAAATGTTGTCGTTTTTAGTGGAATTCAAGTGGAGCTTGTAAGTTAGACGAAAATTATAAAATAACTGTTCAAGTCATTTTGAATCGGGGAACAATCATTTTCACTATTTATGTGTGAGAAGATTTTCAAATCATCTCCATGCAAGTTATAGAACTGTAAGCAAGATTTCATGTTGTCAAGATATATGACAACAAGTATAGGCCCCAGTGCAAACCTAGGCGTACGCAGGTGTCCGTGTATCAATATGTTATGATTGATTTTGTTGAATACTTTGCTGAAATCGATATATAGGATAATATTAGTTTTTAGGGACATGTTGCTCCTGTATAACATGTCTGTTTATAGGAAATACGAGAGTGTTGTGTACTATCAGTTCATGAACTTTCCTAGGGATGTTCATTTTGCAGATTGGGTGGTGGTTAGTGACTGAATTTTTGTTACCGTTATTGTAAATATTTCCTTCTTTCTGCATTCCTTGAAGGATCTGTTGAAGATTATGGTTAGTTAGACGAATATTTATTTAAGTGATATAATAACAATCCGTGTTGACCATCGCCTTCAATTTCACCTATTGCTATGATCCACTTTCATAGTCTTGGAAGAGCACACAGTATTTTTGGAACGTAGTTCAAAAGGGTAGACGGAATAAATTAAGACCAAAAGTTGTAACGAGACTTTCGCTATGGCGTGCGCGTGTTTCTCTGTCTGTCTCTCTCTCTCTCTCTCATAGAAAGCAAGCCAGTTATTGGAACGTAGTACCTTATCGCGCGTTGCGAACGGGGAATAAACGGAATAAATTAAGACCAAAAGTTGTAACGAGACTTTCGCTATGGTTATAAGCCGTGCGGCGTGCGCGTGTTTCTCTATCTGTCTCTCTCTCTCTCTCTCTCTCATAGAAAGCAAGCCAGTTATTTTCGTTTCGTCTTTCTATTTCACATTGAACAGTGTGGTGTCGCGACGATTATTTTTGTTGAGTGTATACAGGTTTTGTGTACATAATAAATTATAAAAAATAATAACAATAATAAATCCTGACAGTGTTTCTGCACAAGTTCCGAATATTGCTGATGGAGTTAGGTAAGTAGAGATTTCATACAGACAATAATAAATGCTTATGTATTTTTAGCAAGTACGCATTATAACCTCTCTTTACTATTGTGCTAACCAAGTCATACGCGTTATAATCTCTCCATTATTGTGTGTTTAGCAAGTGTACGCGTCATAACTTTAATAAATTTAAAAGCAAATTATATTTTAATATTACAATATCGATGCGTATGTATTTAGCAAGCCGTGCGTGTTCTAACCTATACGCTGTTGTGTTAACGGAGTATATAGTGTTAACGAAGTATAAGTATATATATATATATATACACACACACTCTGTTGTGTTTACAAAGTCCCGCGCATCTATGACGTGTACGAAAGAATAGACAGACAGAGTGCATATATATATATATATATATATATAAATATATATATATATATATAAAATATTATTATAACTTAAAAAAAAACAAAATTTTATTACAATTCCTTCACTAATCAATCGAAAGGACCTTCGTTCCATCCGGGTGTCCCTTGACACCTCTCAAGTTTTTTTTTTCAATTACAAGAAAGAACTTCAAGAGTGGTGCTGCTGGAGTATTACCTAAGAGTAGGAATATATTACTGGAGTGGCACAAGGCTCAATCGCAAATCGCAAATGACTGACAGCTTCACCACTTTTTCTAGCTAAAAACAATAGTCCAATCCCAAATCCCAGATCTTGACACGCTAGTAGACATATCGAAAAAACATGATTTGGCTATAAATCCAACTCGTATACAACTCGTTGTAGGGCACGGCTTATCAGGTTGACGCAATTGGTGTTGGCCTCTACGATCAATGGAGACTTTAACACGCTAGTAGGCATATCGAAGAATCATGACATACAACCAAATCTACATGTATGTTACTTGGCACTGTGAATGCTCCGATGTAAATACACATATGGGGAAACCAGTTCATTGAAACAGAACAATGAAAATACCTCAGGCTTATTAATTAACAATAAGCTGCGTTTCACTCATCCGATATTAGATGTACAGCAGAAGTCTCCTGCTAAGCTCACACTTATGGAACTCAGGAGGCACGGCTGGTTTGCCAGGTAGACGCGACTAGTGACCGCGCTCGATAGAGAAAACTCGCGTTAGAAGTCAGTACAATTGCAGCAAGGTAGTATATCAGAGCTCTTAGGTGCTATATTGATGAACACGGGATCTAGCGAGAAAAAATGTGTTGGTACTCTTCTATAACAACTATTGTGATTATGTTGATTACTCTCGTTTTGGACGTTCATCGTCTTGATGGATTCAAAAGGTTTTCACGACGTTTCGAATGCTTGTATCTGCAATCGTCTTCAGGAGAATACTGACAAGTTTAGGTGCTATTTACCAATGTATATGTCTGTCGATGCAGTGGTGCGTGCAATTTCGCGCCTCTGCAGTCCTAAGGTAGGTACTTTGCAGAGTTTCCTCACCAACGGAGATTCCTACATTGGAAAGACAAAGAGGTCGTTATCGGTAAGATTGGATGACCACCAGAAATGGACTCAACGTGGAGAAACGTCAAAATCGGGAAATGCTGACCACGCCTGGACTGAGCACCATCGAATTCTATGAGACGACGAAAGTGTTCTACATAGAGAGGAGCATTGGTTCAAACGACAGTTCAAAGAGGCTGCCTACATCGATGCCAATAACGCCTTTAGTCAACCAAGCGTTGAGATCAAGAACGTATGAAAACCACTAATCGCTTTTTCTGGCGGACTGCAGAGACGCGAAACTTCACGCGCCACCCCAATTGGTAAGTAGCACCTAAACTTGTCAGTATAAAACGATTGCAGATAAAAGCATTCGAAACGTCGTGAAAACCTTTCAAATCCATTAAGACGATGGACGTCCGAAACGAGAGTAATCAGTTACCTTCAAAGAAATATCGTGATTATGTTCATAGGCCTTGCCTGAGAACATGGGATGCGTTTAGTTACAACATTTCTGTTTGAGGTTTATATTTGGTATTCAGATATTCGAGTAAATTTCCCTTGCAATTGTTGTAGCTTTCCTAGAAAGCTACATTGTCCTTCATTATTACCCAAAGTTTCAATTATCGGTGTTGCCTTATATATAACCGGAAAATAAATGTACATAATGTGAATTTTAATCAAAAAAATCATCACTATTCCTGAAAGCCCACCGCACAAGACAATTCGCACGTGCATTTTCATTCTATGTATTCGAAGGGTGCAAGGAACTCCCTTAAAATTTCAAAAGAGTATCAGTAACTAGGCTCAGGAGTCATCTACAAAAATAACTTAAAGGAACATATATCTTGAGAACTTAAACTTCACAATATTAGGATGTTTTTTCCTCTCCTCAACTCCTATCAATCGTTATGGTATAGGATTATTCTTTATTAGTAATTTTTTTTAAGAATATTATTTTATGGAAAAATGATTTTTTCATTATGAATTGTACAGGCTTGTTTTTTTTTTCATTGAAAGCCCATATTAGTCACATCAGCCGATTACTGTGTACAAACTCACACAGGTTTCCGAAGAAGACCATCAGTCTTGACGGATTCTTTCGGGTTCCTTTTTTTGTCTTTGTTAAAAAAATACATAGTTGATAAAGTGCGCTATCATTATTGCTGATTGGAATGTCGATTGAGAACAAATAAATAACTTTCTAATTTTTGGCTAACGTTTCGTTTATCTAGTGTTCCTTATGAAGTCAAGTTTTAGGTCCTGATGAAGTTTATACCTTAAATAATCGAAACGTTGGCCTAACATGAGGAATAATGTATTTGTCCTCATCTAACAATCCTATCAGCTAAGGACACAATTTTATTTGGAAATTATTATTATGATGTTGGACTGATTGGATGAATCCTGCTTGATATGTGTAAAATGCAACTGATATCCAGGTCGTTATGCAATGGAATGTTTGAGTTGCCTATCTCAGCTAGTTAGTCAGCTTTCCTTTATTTTCTAAACTTGAATGACCGGAAATTCAAGATCTCAGTTATAAATTACCTCTGAATTCAATAGTGTGGCGAGTCGCCACTGTCCCCTCTCAGACCATAATCCAGAAGGCATCTCTGGATCGTGAATTGGGAGAGCGGGACTCGCTCCTTAATTGACTAATTCCTCAGATAATGGGTAATTGCTATGCCGGTGATGTATTGCCAGCCTCGTCCGTCTCGCCTACTTCGACGGTTCGACTACCGCAAGAGCCTGCCATTATATTCATACTCTGGTGCTCTAATCTGTCCCGCCGTGTGCCGTTATTACTATCACTTTCCATCAAGACAAAATTGCTCATCGCTCATAATAACCGCACATATAGGGGTGTTTGAAACGAAAAGTTGGCCACACTTATTCAATGCGTTCTTTGTTTCCACAATTTAGGAATCATATATATTCATTAACCGTCATTAATATCAAAGATTAGAGGTTAGAACAAGATCCCGCACAGACCAAATGGCGCGAAAATCAGGTTATGACCTTCAAATTTTACTATAATGTTTACAAAGATTGGAGGTTAGTTTACCCCCTACTCTTTGATCTGTCTGTCAAATATCAGATGATTGCTTGATTTTTTTTGAAGTTCACTGGCGATTTTTGATTATTCGAAAGGATTTTTCCTCAAAACGTTTTTTTTTTAAGCGATTTGGCGAATATTGACATACACGAGTTTTTTGGTTTTGGTGCTTCGGTGTTTTGAAGTGCAATTTGTTTTATTTTAAAGTTTCATAATTCAATATGAATAAATTGACCTAACCCAACCTGCCCAACAAAAATGGAGTCCATATTATATATCCATCGTCAATAAGTGAAACTCTTCGACGCATTCTGAAAACTAAAACAATGATTCATAAATCATGAAATGTTGAAATTTCAATTGTGTCAATTCATCGATTCAATTTCATGCCTATATAAATGAGAACATATTCTCTTAATATTTCATCCCATTCGAAAACCTTGATATTTCCTAAATTTTTTTAATACGAAAACACCTGAACACTTGATGTCACATGACAGGCTTTCCTGACTCCTAATTGGCTACACCCATTCTACAGCCAACTCTGATTTTATGAATGAATTCAAAAGTGACAGCATTTGGAGGATTTTGAAAGGATTTTACTGATTTCTCTTGTTACTCTAGTCTTTGATAATATAACGCTCCATAAGACCTTAAGTAAAAAGAGTGAAGTCAGGAAAATCAGTTTGTCCTTTTTTATACGGGTGCTTGAAAACCACTGCACATGCGCAACTTTTGAACTACGACACGTGACATAAATACTCAAGGTTAGGTAATTATTTGACATTTTGACTAGAAAACCATGAATCAATTTATCCAATTTTCTTGGTACTCGATTCATTTTAAACTAACGATTTGTAGACAGTAAACTTCATATTACTTTTTACTTTGTTTCACTTCCTCTTCACAGCCAGTGCACAATTTTGTGGCAATGTTTTCATAGTGAAAATTTGCAACAAATGGAATAAGCTTGTCATGCTCCAATAGTAAAACAATCGCGTTTGGACCATAAATAAGGTTTTTCCTTGACGCATGTGTATTCATTTATGAGCAGCCGTTTTGGAGAATAATAATAATATAATATTTATTCAGTTTGATATGTTCACAGGAAGTTTACATGGGTTAAACAATCAAATGTGTGAATAAAAGGTTTATACCTCGTACATGGGTAAATGGATCATAGTTAATTGATGAAAATAATGATGGATAATGATGAAGACGAGTGAGTGAATGATGATAACATACATATATATTTTAATAAAACGTTACTGTATTTTAACAGTACATGATTGATAATAATTTAAAACAGAAAATAATGAATTTTAAAAATATTGATATATTTGCGTTTTTGGTTGTTTTTTTATCCACGATTTCAGTTTTTTCTTGAATAGTGGAATTGAATTAATTTTTTTGAGTGAAATTGGAATCGAATTATATGTTTTCGGACCTAGAAAGTGTAACAACGATGAAGGTGTTGCCTCAATACAATTTGGTAATAACATATTTGTCTGATGTCAAGTAAGTCCGTTTCTGTGAATAAGTCATTTGTATTGTATGTAAATGTATGTATGTATAAACCAACTGAGATTAGTCGTGGTAAGAAAAGTAATAATAATTGGCAACAACGTGGCGAGAAAACAGTAACGTTAGCTGGCAATTATTATTTCATAACAATTAGCTATTATTATATCAAAATATAGCAATTGGCTTCCCATCTCGGAGCTGAATTGCCTACATAAGTATTAGAGGTATATCAAAGTTGAAATAACAATATATTATACAGGGAGAAAATATTTGTGGGGCTATAACAATAACGTGGGAAAAAAATTAACAACAATTATTATTTAAAAGCTATTAATATTTCATAACAATTTGGCTCCCAACGCGGAGCGAAAATAATCAACTATAATTATTACATAACAATAAATATATATATATATATATATATATATATATATATATATATTCTTCAGTTACTTGACCACATATATTAAGGCCCCACTGACATTTATAATTAACAGGATATTTCAATCTGGAAAATGCCCCACGATCTTCAAAACAGCAGTGATAACACCACTATTCAAAAAGGGGGGCATAAAAGAAATAAATAATTATCGCTCTATTTCCGTGATATCAAACATCGCCAAAGTTTTCGAGAGAATTCTCAATAAAAGATTGGTAAGCTATCTGAAAAAATATGAAATACTTTCCGATCAGCAGTTTGGTTTCAGAGAGGGTAGGTCCATGCAGGGTGCCATAAATGAACTCGTAAATTAAGTAAACACATCGACAAGAAATCTGCTGCCATATGTATTTTAATTGACTCAGCGAAGGCATTTGACACTGGCAGTCACATACAATTACTTGATATCTTGGAGGGTATAGGTTTCAGAGAAACTTCGTTCAATCTGATGTAGGATTACCTATATAGTAGGAAAGAAATAATGAAAGAAGGTGATGTCATCAGCAAAAGTAGAACAGTTAAATTTGGTGTTCCACAAGGTACAGTTATGGGACCAATTCTGTTCAATATATATTTGAAAGATCTCTATAAACTATACCTGAAAGGAGATATAATTATTTTTGCTGATGATACAGGCGTAATATATGGAGACAAGACCCATTGACCTGTTGAAACCCACTATCGAGGGAGACCTTGGAACAATAATTGATTGGTTTGACAGCCGACTGCTAACAGTAAACTTTGATGAAACTGTATTTGTACCATTCACATCCTATGAAAAATATCTTCCAAAATTCAATTAACTGAACATCAATAGTGAAAAAGGTAGGGTAAAAATCCAGTCTACTGATAGTGGTATATTTATCGATAATCACCTCAAATGGGATAAACATATCCATTACCTGACAAAAAAGCTTCGGTTTCTGTTATATAAATTCAAGTATTTACGTGAAATACTCGAAATCCGATATCTTAGGATTCTATACTATTCTCTGATCGAAAGTCACCTCACTTATGGTATAATTGCTTGGGGACCTGCCAACAGAAATAATCTTAAGCCGTTGGAAACAATCCAGAGAATGGTAATTAAATGTATGTATTGTTGCCAATTATTATTACTTTTCTTACCACGACTAATCTCAGTTGGTACGCCTTCGCCTCAGGAGCCGGTACTGGCAATAGAGCCACTGCCTGTCTAGATGTCAACTCGAACTATTTTAGTTCAGTGTTTATAAGTAAGATATTGCAGATCATTGTGGAAAATAAACCAGAAATTATCAAAAAACAATTATTTCCTTTATTCAGGACAACTTATATTAACCTGGCCTGCGATAGATAACTCATGACTATGATCAATTGACAAATTTTCATAAAATAATGGAAAACAGTGATGGATATGTAAATATAACCTCACGTTTTTCTTTAGAGTTGGAAGAATTCTTTTATAGTTCAATACCAAATCATAGAGTTCTTCAGAGATATGAGTTATTTTGTGAAGCGATTCAGTTTGTGATGTGCACTAAAAGTTTATACCTGGAGCTGGAACTGTCGCTGATGCAATACCTGGCATAATCTGAATCCAATTTCATCCACTCCTCTCAGGAACTAACCATTTCAAAAGGAACCATCCAAAATCCACGAAATCAGCTTGGACAAGTTTCATGTGGATAACCAAAAAAGGTAATCTTCTTTTATCCTTGTTCATTTTGTGTAGAGATTATTCAGAAGTAATATTTCATCAATGAAAGTTCTAAATGTCTTTCATTCAAATTTTGTACCTGGCTTCTCTTCAAAATTTTTTTCACTCTCCTCCCAGCTTTGTTTTTTCATTCCCTGGATACCATTTCTGTTTTGTCCCATTTTATTTGAATTTTCATACTCACGCACTTCCTTGTCGCACTTTGAATAATTTGGTGTTATTTGAGAAAACTTATGAACTAATATATTTTACATTTCTTATAAACTAAATACAATATTTGATGATAATTATTTTTGACATTTCTCAGTTCTCACTTTTCCACAATTTCAAATCTTTTATCTGACCATCCTGTTCCCTGATTGGCTATTGTCATAAAATTTTTTTCCCATTGCCTATTTTTAGTTAAATACAATTTCATATACTGTGTGTTTCAAGCTTATAATTTTTTTTTAATATTTTGTAAATTTTTTTTTTTTAAAAATTGGTTGTAATCATTTTGACAATATATGAAAATGATTGAATTATAGTATTTGTATATTTTTACCTATCAATATTATACAGAGGCTTCATAAAGGAAATATAATTTAAAAAAAATGTAAAACAATTTCTCATGAACTACTAACTATTAAATATCTATTATTTTTGTGGTTTATTTATGAAATTATTTCTTTTTCATCTTTAAAATATATTACTGGTCCTTCCTAACATAACAATATATATATACATATATATATATATATATATATATATATATATATATATATATATATATATATATATTGATATGTATTGATAATTTGCAAATATAAATTGTTGTTATAAAATGAAGATTGCTAATAATTTCCGCTCTTCGTTGTGAGCCAAATTGTTATGATATAGATAAGTATTTTCGCCCTGTATAATATGTTTTGTGATGTAATAATAATTGCTAGCTAACGTCACTGTTCTCTCGTCACGTTGCTGCCAATTGCAATCACATTCCTTACCACAGCTAAACTCAGTTGGTACGCCTCTTGTCTCAGATAGCCGGTTCAGGCAATTGAACCACTAACCACTGCTTGATGTTAAGTCAAATCTCAATCTTTTCAATGTTTATAAATACGATTGCTGATAATTGTGGAAAAGAAACGAGATAGTATCAAAAAGCAATTATTTCCTTTATTCAGGAAAACTTAATTTTACCTGGCCTACGATAGATAACTTATTCTAAGGTGAATCTACAAATATTCATGGATAATCATGAGAAACAGGTTATGGATTAAAAGACACAACCTCACTTTTACCTTGAAAGTGAAAATTTCTTTAATAGTTCAAAATCAAGTGAAATAAAGTTCTTCTGATGGGATATGAGTTATTAGTGAAATTGTTCAGTTCGTGACGTGCACTAGGAAAGTTTATACCTGTCGCTGGAACTGTCGCTGTTCCATATACACCTAGAATTTGGATTCTCTCTCAATCCAATGCTCTCAGAATAATTTTGTAAATCTAGACTTTTTTGTTGTATTTTAAATAATTATCGATTGTAATCATTTTGACAATGTATGAAATGATTGAATTATAGTATTTGTATATTTTTACCTATCAATATTATACAGAGGCTTCATAAAGGAAATAGAATTTAAAAAAAATGTAAAACAATTTCTCATGAACTACTAATTATTATTATTTTTTTTTTGTGGTTTATTCATGAAATTATTTCTTTTTCATCTTTAAAATATATTACTGGTCCTTCCTAACATAACTTTGCAAATATAAATTGTTGTTATAAAATGAAGATTGCTAATAATTTCCGCTCTTCGTTGTGAGCCAAATTGTTATGATATAGATAAGTATTTTCGCCCTGTATAATATGTTTTGTGATGTAATAATAATTGCTAGCTAACGTCACTGTTCTCTCGTCACGTTGCTGCCAATTGTTATCACTTTCCTTACCACAGCTAAATTCAGTTGGTACTCCTCTTGTCTCAGATAGCCGGTTCAGGCAATTGAGCCACTAACCACTGCTTGATGTCAAGTCAAATCTCAATCTTTTCAATGTTTATAAATATGATTGCTGATAATTGTGGAAAAGAAACGAGATAGTATCAAAAAGCAATTATTTCCTTCATTCAGGAAAACTTAATTTTACCTGGCCTACGATAGATAACTTATTCTAAGGTGAATCTACAAATAATCATGGATAATCATGAGAAACAGGTTATGTGGATTAAAAGACACAACCTCACTTTTACCTTGAAAGTGAAAATTTCTTTAATAGTTCAAAATCAAGTGAAATAAAGTTCTTCTGATGGGATATGAGTTATTAGTGAAATTGTTCAGTTCGTGACGTGCACTAGGAAAGTTTATAACTGTCGCTGGAACTGTCGCTGTTCCATATACACCTAGAATTTGGATTCTCTCTCAATCCAATGCTCTCAGAATAATTTTGTAAATCTAGACTTTTTTGTTGTATTTTAAACAATTATCGGTTGTAATCATTTTGACAATGTATGAAAATGATTGAATTATAGTATTTGTATATTTTTACCTATCAATATTATACATAGGCTTCATGAAGGGATTTTTTTTGTGGTTTATTTATGAAATTATTTCTTTTTCATCTTTAAAAATATATTACTGGTCCTTCCTAACATAAAAATATATATATATATATATATATATATATATATATATATATATATATATATATATATATATATTGATATGTATTGATAATTTGCAAATATAAATTGTTGTTATAAAATGAAGATTGCTAATAATTTCCGCTCTTCGTTGTGAGCCAAATTGTTATGATATAGATAAGTATTTTCGCCCTGTATAATATGTTTTGTGATGTAATAATAATTGCTAGCTAACGTCACTGTTCTCTCGTCACGTTGCTGCCAATTGTTATCACTTTCCTTACCACAGCTAAAATTCAGTTGGTACTCCTCTTGTCTCAGATAGCCGGTTCAGGCAATTGAGCCACTAACCACTGCTTGATGTCAAGTCAAATCTCAATCTTTTCAATGTTTATAAATATGATTGCTGATAATTGTGGAAAAGAAACGAGATAGTATCAAAAAGCAATTATTTCCTTCATTCAGGAAAACTTAATTTTACCTGGCCTACGATAGATAACTTATTCTAAGGTGAATCTACAAATAATCATGGATAATCATGAGAAACAGGTTATGTGGATTAAAAGACACAACCTCACTTTTACCTTGAAAGTGAAAATTTCTTTAATAGTTCAAAATCAAGTGAAATAAAGTTCTTCTGATGGGATATGAGTTATTAGTGAAATTGTTCAGTTCGTGACGTGCACTAGGAAAGTTTATACCTGTCGCCGGAAATGTTGCTGTTCCATATACACCTAGAATTTGGATTCTCTCTCAATCCAATGCTCTCAGGAACTCCAATACCAAAAGAAGGAACCATACAAATTCAGCAATCAGCTTTGGAATATTTGTATATGGTGTACAAATGAGGTAATGTTGATTTTCTGCTTATAATGTTGAAATTATTGAATTTTTCTTTCTCCCAAATAAAACGTGGCATTCGTTTTTAAATTATTTTCGATCTCTTCTGGCTTTGTTTTTTTCGTTACTTGGATACCATTTTTCCTCATTCCTTTTGATTTGAATTTTTGAATTCGCGCAGTATGTTCTCACATTTTCACTATTTGGGGTTATTTGTCAAAACTTATAAATGAATCTATTTTTCCTTTCTTACAGACTATTTACAATATTCAATCATAATTGTCTCTGACACTTTTCCGTTCTTATTTTCTCACAATTTCCAATCTTACATTTGACCATGCTGTTCCCTGATTGGCTATTGTCATCAAGAAGTTTGTTGTTCTCCCATTGTCTTCTTTTAGTTAGATACAATTTCATATACTGTATGTTTCAAGCTTATAATTTTGTTTATCACATTTTATTCAGGATGATTTTGTGAATCTAGACCTTTCTTGTTGTCTTTTGAATAATTATGGGTTATAATCATTATGACAGTGTATGAAATTGATTGTAATATAGTATTTGGATATTTTTATCGATTAATATTATACAGAGGCTTAATAAATGAAATAGAATTTCAAAATATGTGAAAACAATCTCTTGAAACTAATAGCTATTAAGTAATTATTCTTTTTGTGTGTTTTTTTTTTATATTTTTTATAATATACATATATATATATATATATATATATATATATATATATATATATATATATATATATATATATATATATATATATATATATATATATATATATATATATATATATATATATATATATATAATATATATATATATCATCCCTGAAAATTTGGGGGGTTGATGTATAAAGTTTTTTGTGAAATATAAACATTACACTAAAAAAATTACTTATTTTATTTTAAGAGATGCGCCGCCAATGGTAAACTTTGGTATAAGTTTTGAAATATACATAGTGTTTGGTGTAGGTGCTACAGACCAAAATATATTCTGTTTCGATAGAACACCCTATATATCACACATATTCATATTCTACATTCAATTCTGATATCATTTCATGTATAGTTTTTGAAATTGAGCCTGATTCATACTGGGCCACCCCGGTGCGAAAGCATTAACGATCGTTGACCATGATCAGATCCTAGAAACAGTCGATTCATCCTCAAGCTGGCTCCCACCTTCAGTGGTTCGTGCATTGTTAGCTGGTCTCCTTGTATTCTTGTCAAACGGCCCATTGAGACGTCCATCAGGTTGCCACTAGATCATTTAGGAAAGATTAACACCTCATTTTGATGTCATTATTTCGTTCGTTCATAATGATACTTGTTATACACTTGTATGGGTTTGGTCTGGTAGTTAATACTGTCAATTTTTCTCAGATGACGGATAGGTCGGACATAAATATACATAAGGAAATACGGATTCATTATGATGTTAACACGTGTGAAGAGAAATATCGGTTAATACAACATGAGTGGAATTACATATGCCATCTTTCAAATGAGATCTCACCAATAGTACCTATTAATTGATTTGTTGGAAATATAAACAGGATGTTCATAAAATCAGATGTGGAATCATCTGCGACTCAAAGATAAACTTTGCCTCATTCATCTTTATGAGTTCTTAATTGAGACTGGAATAGAAAATTGAATAACTATCTGAATGAAAATGCAAATTTTCAATTTCAGATTTTTTCTTTTGAGTTAGGTCCTTTTCAGAATATCTATCAGATGTAGTTCAATGTCCAGCGTGGCTTTAGCCGGGGAAGTAGTTGTTTTCTGTTAGACATTCACAAAAAATAACTTCATTTTAATCGTGGATTTTTCAATTAACAGAAAAATATTTCCATCAATATTCAATTGAGAATGTTTCCCTTAACCTATTAATGTTATGAACAAATATTGGATCATTATAAATTTATTGATAGTAATAATGCATGTATATAAATAAATGACCAGTAAACAAAAAATAACTACCAAATAAAAGAAAATATTATAACGATATAGGCCTTTTCAGTAATGACATAATTTTATGTTACAAGTAAAAATGAGGGTAAAAATATTTGAATATACAAATAAACTGTAATAATACGATAAAATTCCATGGTTTAGCGAAAATTACAATATTTCACATATTTCACAAAGAATTAAAAAAAAGTGTTTCTATCGAAGTATTGAGATGATTTAGAGAAACGAGCAATGCGCCATTATTATTCCACAGGATCTATTTTTAGATAATAGTAATAATAATAATACTTCATTTCCATATGACATTTGGATTGAATTGGAATACTCAATAATATAAATATATACAGGGTGTCCCTGGACTTCCTCTTTTCCTCTCGGGAATATATAGATGGGGCGAAATATCACCAGTACTTCATATAACTTTTGTTCCTAAAAGCCTTCGTTACCAAGTTACGGGCCCCCAATGTTACAAAATGAAAAATGTTTTTATTTTATAACTTTCAAAGTGAATATTCAAAATCATCTAAATTCTGGTGATTGACCAAACAAATGAATTCCTTCGATGAGGTTTCATGCAGGAGTCAGTTATTTTGCTACAAAGTCAGGAACGGACTACCCCCGATGGTCCACACCCCAAAACTTTGAAATGACAGATAATGTTTCAATAGTTTAACAAAATAAGGTTACGTATACAATTTTCTGATTAAAAGAACTCGTGTGGAAAGTCGATCGGAGCAACGATTCTTAATAAAAATGCAGTTTTACTCGACATCAAACCCGATCATCCACCATTATTTAAAATGAAAAATTTTCACAGTAGAAATACTAATGCTAACGTTAATTCAACAACATTTATAACAGGGATAATACAAAATATGCTAAAATAAAGTCGTAAACAAAAAGTACAGTACCTAGTTGAAAGTTTCATTCACAATGTAGATATTTTTTCAAATGAAATATCAAGTTATGTAGATTCGTGGTGTTTTTGAACTAACAAGCTACTCCACTATGATATATCGAATTCAGTCCATATTTTGTATGTACGCGTGGAATAAGCACGTTTCGTGTTGTGTTATCTGAATACCATGAAACTCAACATTTGGATGTTTCAAATTCGTATTCACAGCTTAAATGTTGAGGAGTTTCTCTGATTAGTATAATTTCTTGGGAGAAAATCTTTAACCCGAAGATAAATTTAGCTGATAAAACGTACATCGGAAGACATAACTAATGAAAAACAAACGAATAAACTACAAAAACGGCTGCACATGAATAGGTGAAAAATATCCGGTGAATAAATTTATGTTCCATTTCTTCCACAGATGTTGACAAAAACACCTTGTAGTAAGAAATAAAATTAGTGTGGATAAAAAATGACAACTGGAAATGACCCTGGCATGCTATTTCAAGTGCAGATATGGTGTTTGCGCCGACTAAGAAAATGTATTGAGAGAGACGGGGGTCATATCAAGCAGTTTTTGTAGCGGATTTTGCATTTCTGTTTGCTCTTGAGGCTTGCGATTGATTATTTACACCATGAGTTTTGTAAGGTAAACGTGTTTGCATGATAAAAATCCGTTATGAACATTGTACCTATCATTTCTATTTTCATTACAAATTAATCTTTTCGAATAATGGTAGACATCTCAGGTTAGATGTCGTCGAACAAAAATGCATTTTAATCAAAAATCATTGCTCCGATCGATTTTTCACACGAGTACTTTTATTCAGGAAATTGTCCAGGTAACCTTGTTTTGTTAAAACATATTGACAAATCCCAGTCATTTCAAAGTTTTGGGGTGTAGACCATCGGGGGTAGTCCGTTCCTGACTTTGTAGCAAAACAACTGACTCCTGCATGAAAGCTCATCGAAGGAATTCATTTGTTTAGTCAGTCACCAAAATTTAGATGATTTTGAATATTCAATTTGAAAGTTATCAAAGAAAAACATTTTTCATTTTGTAACTTTGAGGGCCCGTAACGAAGGCTTTAAGGAACAAAAGTTATATGAAGTACTGGTGATATTTTGACCCCATCTATACATTCCCGAGAGGAAAAGAGAAAGTCCAGGGACACCCTGTATACATATATACAGAAATCACATCAGAACAAAAAACACATATGAAACACAATATAGTATCTAGCAATAAAAACTACTTGATACACTAGTTGGTAGTAAAGTATTCTTTTGTCGGATAAAACAATTCATAATTGAAAATTCCTTGTTTTTTTAAATATTACTTATGTCCTTTTATTAACTTGTTGAATGCTCGTTAGCCATTTACATTTGGAGAATTGAATTCAACAATGTTTTTGCAAAATGGTACAT
Organism: Gonioctena quinquepunctata; assembly: GCA_018342105.1. Classification (NCBI taxonomy): domain Eukaryota; kingdom Metazoa; phylum Arthropoda; class Insecta; order Coleoptera; family Chrysomelidae; genus Gonioctena; species Gonioctena quinquepunctata. Next base: position 222,839 of record JAFIRS010000364.1, on the reverse strand, counting down.
AAACATTTTCTTTGTTACTAGTATTCATTTCATGGATATCAGATTTCTTAGGGAATGTTTTCTTGTTCCTTAAAACATGAAGGCATAGATCCAATAGATATAAGGGAGGAATTGTCAATATTTTATGATAAATACACTTTTGCAACTGGTTGTGTTGGACGCATTAGCGATGCACCTCATTATTCAGAAACAACATAACTTTCCAATTGTGCATAATACACCATCTGCAGTTGATTATTGGTCATTGCAAAATTGAGTATCGCAAATTTTTCAATAAATAACATTGAGAGTGAGGAATGGGAATAAGGTTTGTACAATGTAAAATGTTCATCAATATTCAATACAAAAAATTTAACATAGGAATACGTGTTAGATATTGGGACATCATTAACCATATAACGTCAGGTCAAGCTGAATCGTGGTTCAACTCCAATCTACTAAAACTCAATAAAGTAAAAACCCAACAAATCATATTTTCAACTAATCATAACATCTCAGTGGAAAAAACCGTCAACTTATTGGGATATACACTTGATGACAGTTTGAATTGGGCACCTCACGTAGAAGCACTGAGCCAGAAACTCTCAAAATATATTTTCTTACTCAGGCAATTGAGGAACTTTGTAAGCTTGGAAACGCTTCTCTCGGCGTACTATGCATTTTTTCATTCCCATGCTAGCTATGGAACTCTGCTCTGGGGCAACTCCTCCAATGCTACAAAAGTTTTCATGCTCCAAAAACGCGCAATTAGAACAATTTCAAATGCAGGTTACCGAGATTCATGTAGGCCCCTTTTCATAAATTTGGGCATCATGCCATTACCATCTATTTTCATGTACCATACTCTCTTGGAAATACATAAACATAAAGATGGCTTTCCGACCAACTCCCATTTTCACGAGTATAACACCCGTGGGTCTAACCTATTGAGACCTTACCGGTTTAACTTACAGAAATCCTCAAAGAACTCACTCGATGTCAACCTTTACAATGTCTTACCGTTCACTACCAGGAATTTACCCTTGCCAATGTTCAAAAAACAAATCATGGAATATCTAATTAAAAAATGTTTTTATAGTACAGAGGAATATTTGCCTTAACTTCAGTGCTTGAATTTCTATAACATTTCTAATATGTACCTATTATCAAGTCTGTATGTATGTACGTTTGTGTGTTTATATATCAGATCTATTTTACTCAATGTTGTACATCAAATGTTTATATATATATATATATATATATATATATATATATTTTTTTTTCATTTCTAATGTTCTTAAGGATCTTTGCGCAGTTCTGCTGTTTTTATTATCACTCTGTACTACTGACTTGCTACTAATGTATCCTTATATACCGTAGTTAATAAACATCTATCTATCTATATAACAGACTATTTGCCTATTGTTGAACCTGAGATTATGTGTTTTTTCAATGTAAAAAACGACCGCGATTCTAAAGATTGAATTAATTAATTATATTTTATATCCAAAGTCCCAACAGAATTATCCACAACGAGGATAGATAGATTGTCTGCATACATAGTGACGTGGACGTTTTCGCAGAGTTTTTCAATACTATTCACATAAAATAAGACCAGTCCCAGAATGAAACCTTGAACCCTTATTGAGATTTCTCCTGAGACATACATACTGTTCACGGTTTCTCAAAAAACTACTGACCCATAGGTGATACCATAGGTGGCCAATCTGTTCATCAAAATATCATAATTGACACAATCGAACGCCCTGCTGAGATCCCTAAGAAACAGGGCTCTTACCGGAATCAATCAGATATGTTATTCTACTATAGAAACTGTGAACTGCGGTTGTCTTTGATTTCCCAAGTCTGAAACCATGATGATCTCACTATGGCCAAAAACTAAGTGATTATAAAAAAGTTGCGTCTAAGAGAAAAAATGTTTTTTTGATTCAAAATTGAGATACTGTCACACCCTACTTTGGGAGACCCTGTGAAACCCTGGCCCCCTAACTGCTAGGCTTGCGAGAGGTCAAAACATTTTTACTTCTATGATTGTGACCACCCTGGTATAGTGAAATAAAAAAGTTAAGTGAAAACTATTATGGTTCATTAAAAATCATAAAAGAGCAAAAAATAACATGATTGTGAATACCAAAATAGTAAAGTGAACAATGACCAAAAGAAGTAAATCAAAGTAACACATTATAAGGAGATGTGTCATCATGGACTGGCAGCATAAACCATGGACGAAATACGTCCATGGCATAAACAGGCACAATAAAAAAGAGACGAGTCAAAAACAATCATTTCAATTTATATTAAAATATCATGATTTATTGCGCTGCCTATTGTAGAATCAGTATTCTTGCCATTCAGTACTCAGGAATTGAATTGAAATCCGATACCTGGTTAATGAACGGTGACGAACTTTAAATATGCAAGAAATACTGTATTTCAATAAATGTGATACTGAATAATGAATTACTAATAACTAAATGAACTATGGAATTTTCAACTCTGGGCTAAATTATGTTTAAATTTTATTTTCAGGTCTGGTAAATTAATTCTGTATTTTGAAAAATAAATGATTGCTATATTTCTATTAGGTACTATTTTTCCATACTTGACAATACTTTGAGCTAAACCTGAGATATTTGAAAGAATCGTCTATGGTTTGTTCGGTTGTGTGCAAGCTCCTTCATTTTCGGGAATGTAAGAAATTTTTTGTAGACCAATGTACTCTAGGTGCAAAAATGGTGGGAATTATAGCTGCATGCACAACTTATTTAACTTATTTTCACCACATTTTGATATTAAGAAAGGAAAATTATGACCATATTTTCAATTGCCCAATCTGATCTGCACAAACACAACACTAGAACATTTATGATTTTGCAACCACAAAGTAGACTGTTGAAACATCCGGTTGAAGCATTTGAATGGGTTTACTCATTAGCACTTATATTTCGCAACGATACACCTCGAAATAAAAAAAAAAATAATGTTGACAAAGGACTGTGTATACGCATTCGATGATTTTAATATGCTTACCAAAGATAGAGACATTTTCACAGCCGATAGATTCAATACAATTTTGAAGTGTTTTCGTTGTCGCTCCAAACTCATTTGTGACGTGTTCATGACTTTTGTTAAATATTTCAGAAATAACTGAGTAAATGAAATTGATGGAATCCATACTGTAAAATATAAATTTTTATCTTATTACTTTAAACGAGCAATTCTTTCATATGTATATATATATATATATATAATAAATATATATATATATATATATATTTATATTGTTATGTTATAAAAAAGCAGTTATATATTTTAAAAGAAAAAAAGGAAACAATTTCATAAAAAAACCATAAAAAGAATAATTACTAAATAGCTATTAGTTCAAGAGATATTGTTTTTACATAATTTTGAAATTCTATTTCCTTTATTAGGCCTCTGTATAATATTAATAGATAAAAATATCCAAATACTATAATACAATCAATTTCATACACTGTCATAATGATTATAACCCATAATTGTTTAAAAGACAACAAAAAAGTCTAGATTTACAAAATCATCTTGAATAAAATGTGATCAACAAAATTATAAGCTTGAAACATACAGTATATGAAATTGTATCTAACTAAAAATAGCCAATGGGAGAACAACAAACTTCTTGATGACAATAGCCAATCAGGAAACAGTATGGTCAGATGTAAGATTTGAAATTGTGAGAAAATAAGAACGGAAAAGTGTCAGAGACAATTATCACTGAATATTGTACATAGTTTATAAGAAAAAGAAAATATTTTTATTTATAAGTTTTGACAAATAATCCCAAACAGTGAAAATGTGACAACTAAAGTGCGCGAATTCAAAAATTCGAATCATAGGGAAAAAGGAGAGATGGTATTCAGGAGACGAAAAACAAAGCCACGAGGAGATTGAAAATAATTTGAAAGAGAATGCCACGTTTTGTTTGGAGAAAAAGAAAAATTCAATAATTTCAACAATATAAGCAGCAAACGACATAACCTTTTTATGTACTCCATATAAAAATATTCCAAAGCTGATTTCTGGATTTGTATGGTTCCTTTTTTTGGTATTGGGAAGCCTGAGAGCAGTGGATTGAAGGTGGATTCAAATTCTTGGTATGTATTGGAACAGCGACAGTTCCAGGTTCAGGTATAAACTTTTCTAGTGCACATCACAAACTGAATAACCTCACAAATAACTCGTATCATATCAGAAGAACTCTATTTCACTTTGATATTGAATTACTAAAGAACTTTCAACCTTCAAAGTAAAAAGTGAGGTTGTGTATATTTTATTCGACACCGTTTCTCATGATTGTCTTTGAAAATTTGTAGATTGATAAGTTATTTATCGTAGGCCAGGTTAATATAAGTTTTCCTGAATAAAGGAAATAATTGTTTTTCGATACTTTCTCGTTTGTTTTCCACAATGATCAACACTCTCACTTATAAACACTGAATAGAAATTGACATCAAGCAGTGGCTCAATTGCCTGAACCGGCTATCTGAGACATGAGGCGTACCAACTGAGTTTAGTCGTGGTAAGAGAAGTTATAACAATTGGCAGCAACGTGACGAGAGAACAGTGACGTTAGCTAGCAATTATTATTACACAGGAAATATATTATACAGGGTGAAAATACTTATCAATATCATATCAATTCGAACCCAAAGTGAAACAAAAATTTAACAACAATATTTTACAAATCACATTTCATAACAATTTGGCTCCCAACTACGAACAGAAATTATTAGCAATCATCATTTTATAATAACAATTTATTTGATATATCATCATTTCATAACAATATACTATACAGGGCGAAATTAACAACAGTCATTAATATTTCATAACAATATATATATATATATATATATATATATCAAACAATAATAACAGTAATAACTCGAACATTCAAAAAATTATTCTAATAAAATTATAATATAAATTCAAATATATAGTATTCCTTGTCATGGTTGTAATAAACAATATGTCGCAAAGATCAGTATCGAACAGAATAATTTATCATAAAAGTGACTGAAGACTGCATCCTGAAAGGTGTACTCTGGCAGTGTGTGAATAAATTTGAACACCAAATGAATTACGATTCAGTGAAAGTGCTAGCGACAGACTAACATACATCAAAGAGAATATTCTTAGAAATGGCTTTCATTTCTCAATAAACAATTATATCATTAAAAAACCCATATTAACCATCTGAGTGAGATCTACTCTTATTTATTGTCTTCAGATATCAATACAAATTGTCAACAATGCAATATCAAATAATAGTTATTTTTAACATTACCGCCGTCTGGTCACATCAGTTGGTACTAATCTAACATCACCGTAATAATTTCCAAGTGAATATAATTACGGAAATTATTGCTAACCTGTCAGTGTCACTCGTCACACCACATAGAGTACACGTTTATAATTATTTCATTTTAAACAAATTTTTATTTTTATTAACTTTGAACTTTGTTTAATTCCTTGATTTACGTTTTTTCTTTTGTATCACTATGTTAGATGAATATGTTTAACATCATTGAAACCAACCTCAACAAGGTTGTAAGTAGCATCATGTTTCGCACTTGAATATGTATTACATTTGTTTTTTTCATCTATTGTAGGTTCCCTGATGATGGAAATAAACATTCCCGAAAGCTTGGATACACTTTAAAGAGTTTATTTTTTCATTGCGGCTTTCCCCAATATCTCTAGTTTTGTATATATATATATATATTTATATATAGACTGATAATTTTTAATATCTGTGAATATATAGAAAATAGTTAGGAATTTGTGGCAGACAAATTTTTAAATTCCAGAAAAAAAATATTTTAGAGCAGGATTCGAACCCACAACCTTAAGATTACCAGTCTTATGCTATATATATATATATATATATATATATATATATATAGTAGTTTCAAAATGGCGGTTGCTGAAAAACAAAAAATCTATCAATCTTTCCTTTTCATACCAAGTTAATCTAATAAACTTAGAAATGATTACTAGTTATGATTTTATCGAAGTTAAATTGATGTACAACGGATAGCTGGTATATCAATGAGTGCCTCTAAAGAATTTCACACGAATATTTCGAATCTTTAGAGAAGGCATTATTCATAATAATGAATATAAAAACAGATAATAAACAGGGGAGTCATGAGAATGTTTCTCATTATACGGCACGTGGCACCCCCCTTGGCGCGAAAGAGGAGTTCCCCTGTCAGAGACAACATGAAATTCGAATGTTTTTTTTATTCGCACACAATCAAATAGTGGATTATTCTATATATTTCCAAGGACGATCAAGAGGTTATATCGTTGGAGGTGTTATAGGATGTTGGTATTAAAAAATATTTATAGGTATATAGATTGTCAGATATTTGACTAGATATCAAGTCAGAAAGATGTTGTTAAAGGAATATATCACAAGAAATAGTATCATGTTCATATGTTGTGATAAATATTCTGCATTTGGAATTGATAGAATGGAAATAAGGTTTGAAGAATAACATTAATATTCAGATAAAAAAACATCGACAAATGTACAGAACACGAGGGCAGGATTTTCCGGTTTTGAGAACATACATGTGTTCTCTGGGCATGATTTTGAAGGATCCAGAGTAATTAAATTCCATTTTTCTTAGTAACATATTGATGAGTTTTGTATCTGGACGGTTCAGTTAATATGCATCTTAGAGCCCTTAGAAAAATATTGGATTTCTAAGAAATATCTCAAGTATTAATTTTTATATTTATAAAAGGTATGATAGCTTCATTCATTCTTCACTGAAATTCGATTTACTAAAAGTGATGATATCGTTTTGTAGCGTTTTTGTGTTATTTTCAAAAATTATTCACTTGATTATTATTTTATTGAATATAACGTGTCCATTTTTTTTTTCTAATCTAATTTTAATTGAATTTGGATCAATCACTTTTATCGTCAATTCCAAACAGAGTCATTCTTAGAAATTTCAGTCTTCTGTGAGTTAATCTTCTAGAGAATGCGACTTGCTGTTGACAAACAGTGGGCTGATACCTGTTGAAATACAAAAGAAATATTAATATTTCAAACATCCAATTTAATTATATAGAAATTGGCTATAACAAAACTGACAGAGAAGAAGCATTGGAAATTTGTATTGAGCGATAGAATACCAATGAAAATTAAAAAAACATATAAGGTCATATACAGTGTGACCCATTTAAAATTGAACCACCCCTGTAGAATACGCATTTTTCAATCAACCTCAAAAATTTTTTTTTTAATATTAAGCATCAAAGACTGTATTTTGTCACAAATGTTCATAACTTTAGTTCCATTTCCAAGGCACTCTTTGGTTTTTTTTCTTTGTCAAAAACGGCAAAAGTTTATTAGGCAATTTTTGTTCTTAAATTTGACTACACCACTGGATTTGTAGTCGTTATAAATGAAACCCATCAAAATTTCCTAAAAAAATATTGGTTAACAACGAAGTTACAATAACTTTAATTTTGGAAACAAAGTATTTGATTATAATTTTTATTTAGATTATAGACATATTCAAAATCTGGCAACACTGTCGATACAAAGTAGAACACCAGTGAACTTGTACAGTGAGGATCCGAAGTCAATAGCTCATTCCGTTCTACAGTTATAACTCCTGAAAGTATGGTAATGTGAGCGATTTGTGGTGGAAGCGATTTTGTAATGAAAATCAGACTACGTCATTTATTTAATTGTAGGTTATTAGTGTATTCGAAACGAACAAAAAATTAAAAATTCATTTTCAAGTTATGCAGTAGTACATTCTTCCATAGCCGATAAAAACAAAATGAACAGAAACAAGTTTTAAAGTATCAAATTATTTATTCAATAATAAAACAGAAAGCAGGACAAAAATTGTTTTTTTAAATTCTCAAAACTCACAAAACAAGCTTTAGAGAAGGTATCAATAATTTGAGGAAAGCTGAACTAATACATTAGGTATAGGTATTGTACTAAATCAATAGTAGGCTGTGATTTTGACAGCTAATCATAAATAAAATAATAGTTGTTAGTTACGTGCATTTAATAATGGCTTTGCAATTATCATTAGAAGAAAGAATTGAAATTGTAAGAATTTCTGCGGACAATTATCATAGTGAAAAAGAAGTAGCTAGGATATTTATAATCACAGACATCCAAATCGACTTCCCATTGACAGAAGCACCGTTAGCAAAATTAAAAAAACATTTAAAGAAACTGGTGTAGTAACCAAACATATTTTAAAAAATAATCACCGAAGAGGAAATTTAAACGATCGTGCCGTTGTAGATTATTTTACAAACCACCCAAACAGAAGCTTACGAGTCGGCAGTTTGGATTTAAACTTACCGAGAGAAAATATTCGGCGATGTCTAAAACGAAACAAAATGCAAGCATTTAAACCCAAATTTCTTCACACTTTAAAGGAAGGTGATGAGGTGATACGTATGGAATTTTGTTTGTGAGCCCAAGGCGAGTACCTGAATACAAGACATTTTTTGAACCACATAATGTTTAGTGATGAAGCTTCTTTCAGCACCAATGGTGTAGTATCATCGCAAAATGCTCGGTATTGGGCTACTGAAAATCCGCACTGGGTCATAAATTGTAAAAGTCAATATTCCGAAAAATTAACGTTTGGTGTGGTATAGTAAAAGATAGAATAATGGTCCATATTTTTTTGATGAAACATGAAGGGCAAAATTTTTGGAATTTTTAAATAACCAATTATCGGACGAAATAGAAGAAATTCCACTTGCGGAACGAGAAAATTTACATTTTCAGCTCGACGGCTGTTCCGTTCACAATTCCAGGATTGTTAAACAGTGGCTAAATGATCAGTTCCCAAATCATTGGATAGGAGAGGTAGTGACTTAATTGAATGGCCACCTAATCGCCTGATCTAACAATACTAGACTTTTTTCTATGGTGTATTCTGCACAAAAAGTAACAAAATGAAACCAAGGAATCGAGCTGAACTCATGCAAAGAATCGACAAGCTTGTGCCGAAATTACACCTCAACAAATAAGAAATAGTGTGAACAATATTCGGAAGAGATACGACAAATGTATCGAACTAAATGGAGGTTTGGTAGAAGCCACAAAAATGTAAATATTTAGTTTCACATTAATGTTAATTTTAATTTTAGTTTTTACTTAATGGCGTTTTATTGTTGAATAAATACTTCAAAACTTGTTTCTGTTCATTTCGTTTTTATCGGCTATGGAAGAATGTACTACTGCCTAACTTAAAATGAATTTCTAATTTTCTGTTTTTTCAATACCTATAACCTATTAAATAATGATTTTAAGGGAATATAATTTACAAATCCAGTAGCGTAGTCAGAATTTTATTACAAAATCGCTTCCACCACAAATCGCTCACATTACCATAATTTCAGGAGTTATAACTGTAGAACGGAATGAGCTATTGACTTCGTATTTTCACTGTACAAGTTCACTGGTGTTCTACTTTGTATCGGCAATGTAGCCAGATTTTAAATATGTCTATTATCTAAATAAAAATTATAATCAAATACTTTGTTTCCAAAATTAAAGTTGTTGTAACTTCGTTGTTAACCAATATTTTGTTATGAAATTTTGATGGTTTTTATTCATAACGACTACAAATCCAGTGGTGTAGTCAAAAACAAAAATTGCCCAATAAACTTTTGTCGTTTTTTGACGAAGAAAAAACCATAGAATGCCTTGGAAATGGAACTAAAGTTATGAAAATGTGTGTCAAAATACAGTTTTTGATGCTTAATATTAAAATATTTTTTTTAGATTGATTGAAAAATTCGTATTCTACAGGGGTGGTTCCATTTTAAATGCGTCACACTGTAGAAGTGTTAAATATAATATTTTGTTGATATTTTTTTATTCATTAACTATTTGAAGAATTATTAGTTTCTTTAATATTAAATAGATTAATTTGTATCTTAAATTTTTCCATTTGTGAAAAAAATCTTCTTCGACTTTCAATTGAGAATGTTTCCCTTCAAACAAAACATTTCCAACCAGGCCATGCGTGTTACGATACAAAAAACACTCAACAATAATTCAATCAAGTAATCGAATCACATCCACCATAACTTACAACTACAAATTAATCACCCGAGAGAGAACTTTCGAGTTAAATGGAAAAACTAATCAAATCAAAACCGTCATTATTAGACATTATACGACGTTATTATAACGTTATTATGCCGCGTCGAACAAAGGCCACGTGCGCCGATCGCGACACGTGCGTCCGGACGCGAAAAACACCGCGCTAAAACGACGCCTGCGTCGCGAAGCGATCCGTCGGCGTCGTACTAACGAACCGTGAAGACGCGTGCTCAGACAACGTCCAATTACTTTGTGGTATCATTACATTGTATTTAATTGCGGGATGTTGCACCTCTGGGATTATCTCTTCGGACTTTCCGGTCGGGTGAGAAGGTCGTGGTTGGATTCGTTTTTTTTGTCAAGATTCGGTTTTTTGTTTAAAGGTTCTTCTCAATTCAATTTCTATTGTGGTTTGCTGGAAAAGAAACTGAAACAAGTTCAAAATGATTTGAGTTGAGAAACAATATTGAAACGACCGTTTGGTAGGTAGAGAGGGGAAAAACACGAGTGGACACGATTTGCTGTGCTACGGCGAATCTTCACCAGTGTCTTGGCATGCAGCGTTTGAAAGGTTACGTTTGTTTGATTAATAAATAGGTGGTGCAGTTATTCATTCAACTTTGCAATAGTTTATTTGTTACCTTGCCAAAATGTCCAGTGGTAAGTACTATTCAGTAGCGGAAAAATAAATTATGACAAATGTTATCAAATTCATGAAAAATGAGGCCAAAAATGGTATACAGATACCTTTACAAAATTACAAAGAACGTGCCAAGGCAGCAATGGGTATAACATAATATTGTTTTAAAAAAATTAAAACGGAACATACAGCTGTGAATTCAGGTAGTATTCCTTCTCCGCCGTCTCCGCAAAAAAGAGTAGGATGAATAAAGTCGAAAAGTAATATTACGGAAGGGCAGGGTGAAACAATAAGAACGATTATTAATGATTTTTGTTTGATTGAAAAGCAACGCCCTACTTTAAAGTCTATTCTTCAAAAAATCAAAAATGCTCCAGTAGGGTTTGGAGGCTGTCGTTCAACATTGCACAACATAATCAAAGAGTTGGGTTTTGATTGGGAAAAAACGCCTGATAATCGAACGATTTTGATGGAAAGTCATGAAGTTAGATTACTAAGGGTGACATTTTTAAGAACATTGAAAATATATCGTGAACACGGAAAAAACATTATTTACACTGATGAGAAGTATTTGCACAGTTCTCATACACATTCTAAGACATGGGTTGATAAGAAAAATCCTAACTTAAATTTTTAAAAACCGTATAGTAAATGAAAACGATTAATAATAGTTCATCCAGGAGGAGAAATTTTATGAGGTGGGTAGAAACGCAACTAATTCCAAATATTTCCGGGAACGCTTCTTACCACAATACTTTGCTAGAAAAATGTCCAACATACTCTTCAAGGAAGGACGATATGCTAGACTGGCTGAAATATAATATATACATAAATGTATATATATATATATATATATATATATATATAGATTCATAATCTCCGACCGTAGACACAATATTAAATCTAATCGAAATATAAACCACAATAGTTATTTGTCCGACATTTTTAGTTCTTCAATTTTTATTTAAAAAATAACTAATAAAAAACTTTTTAAAGACAAGCTTCTGTTTGAGCCTTACTAAAACGTATGAAATAAATAAAGTAGGTACCAATTAATTTGATTGGGCAGTGATTAGTTGGGAAGTAAGAACTTGTCAAAGTATTTGATTTTTACAAAGTATTCATGGAAGTAGACAACTTGTCGAAGTATTGATTTTATTACAATACACACATACCAATTTTGAATGAAATATGATCATAATAAGGAAACTCGTCTTTCATCTTGGCCGCCATCTCGAATTCATAAATTTTGACAAAAAATTCATAATCTCCGACCCCAAAAACCCCCGCATACCAATTTTGAATCGAATTGGACCATAATCACAAAGTTCGTCTTCCAACTTGAAGCCGCCATCTTAAATTTATGAATTTTGATAAAAATTTCATAATCTTCGACCCCGAAAACCCCCACATACCAATTTTGAATCGAATCGAAGCATAATCACAAAACTCGTCCGCCAAAAACTACGCGTATCGCCTATACCAAATAATTTGGTACGCCTATGGAATTTCTATCAATAGCCACAGTTCTGGCATCTTCGTGAAGAATTGGTTGTAAGGTAGGGGAAGGCCAAAGTGGTCGTTTCAATATTGGACGAGCTATATTATCTAGACACACGGCAGTGTGTAAGCCAAGATCGGCGACGCACCGGCAGTATGTGGCTTTATACTCTAGTCAATATTATCAATATTGTATTTTAAAAGTTAAGACTTTTAGGACATATGTTCTAATTAAGTTTTTTCCCAAAATGGATCCAATAATAACCTCCTTAAATATTAGCATCCCACTGAGCCAGAAACATACCCGCGAGGTTTATCAACGTTCAATTCTTGTATTATACCCGTGACGACGTTTCTGAGAAAACAGCATTTATAAGTTATGGAAACGTAATATTGCGATGTTATTATAAGCACTGTCACTAATACAGCCCGAAAAATCATCACAGCTTCATTTCGTACCAAACGAACTTTGAGGCATCTTTAAAACATCTTTGCGATCTATTTATAGCAATGTGTCTTATTTATCTTCCGGATGTTCTGGTTTCAGAACATTTCAATGACATGGGGACGTCGAAGATACGTTTGGTGGTTAAGAAATATGACGTAACTGATTCGCTGCAAAAACGTTCTCATCTGGTCTTGTGTATTATCTTTGCCTGCTCTAACCTAACCTCAAATTGGTTTCGTGCACATTTGACAGATGGTCGACAATCTCACATTTCCGCTTGTTAAAGAACGTTTATTCGAAATTTTTACTGTTTTTATTGTCTTTCGAGTGAAATATTGTGATAATGGACCTGACAAAATATAATTCCAGTTTAGATGATGTTCACCAAGAACACGGTTTAAAGAGAAAAAAAATGTCTTGCATTTCACAACAGCACAATATGAAGGCATGATCATCTACTAATTAAACAATAATATATGTAATCCAACTACTGAATTCTTTTTGAAATCGCTAAAAATGTTCAACTCTCCAACATATACAAATCGGAAAATTGAGGTTTATGAAATTGAGTTTTTATATTCTACAAGCAAGTATATTTTGTAGGAATATGTACATCATTACGTGTATACAGTGCGGCTTTTTATAGACCCCCCTCCCCCCCAAATGAGAGACATTGTGATTGCCCGATAGATGGCGCGGGGGGGGGCACATCAACTTCAAAATTTTAAATAGCATAGGGGGTTATGAGGCACATCGTTGAAAATATAATTCAATTCTCTTTCCAAATATCTTTTTTTTTTTTCGTTGAAATGTGACTTTGCGGCTTTTTATGCCCCCCTCCCCTTATAACTTTTGAACAGTTCGACGTAGGACAATGTATGATATCACCGAAACTACTTTTTGAAATGAAAGACATTGTGATTGCTCGATAGATGGCGCGGGTGTCACATAAACTTCAAAATTTTAAATAGCATGGAGGGTCATGTGGCACATTGTTGAAAATATAGTTCAATTTGCTTTCCAACCATCTAATTGTTTTTATGATTCCGTTGATTTGTTTTTTCATAATGTGCATTTGAAATGTCAAGCATAAGTGTGGATCTGAATGGCACCCTTATCTCGATAACTGTTGAACGGTTTCATATGAAACAATGGGACAACAAATACTTGTGAATGGTATTACCGATCCTAATTTTTGAAAGAAGAAACATTACAATTACTCGACAGAGGGCGCTGGGGGCATAACAACTTGAAAATTTTGAAAGGCATAGAGGTCGAGTGCCACACCGTTGAGAAGGTAATTCAATTATAGTTTCAACCATGGTTGTTCTACGGATTCACAATGGCGATGAGTAACACTGAATACGGTCAATAGAGGAAGAATAATTACTCAAATGATAGAATAGGTGGAAATTTTGAATCCATACAGTAATCCAATTTTTTTCATTGATGCGGCCGAAAGTTGAGGAAAATCCATATTGAAGTAAACAAAAGACACTCACTCAATTCGCTAAATGATTTTCACTAAACTGGGTTTACAGAACCACGACACGTGTTTCGCTAAACAATAGCCTTTTATAGCCTTTTCAAGAGATTATACCCAAATAATACCCAATTTATTTATTTTTAATAACCATAATTATAATGGGTATCATTTATCGGATTCAGTGAGCTGATAATCAAGGAGTAACCTGGAAATGTCCATTATGAAATTGGATTATTTTAAGAATTACTTACCTGCTCTTTATATTATTGCATTTGTATTTAAAGAAGAGTTTTATTCTACTGGTATTATTTTGAATTTGAAACGTTATCATGTTTCGTGTACATCCTATCGAAGAGAAAACGGAAGCAATCTACATGGAAACTTCCATGCAGCAGAGATAATTTCTAATGAAAAATTCCCTGATCATCCAATAACTCGAAAGTATTTGAAGGAACTGGTTGAAAACAGAACTGGGACTGTTCATAGGGTCAGTGGAGCTGGCCGAAAATCAATTTCGGAGGTGATGGTAATTGCCAAATGCATAATGTGAAAAAACCTATGAACGAAATAAAAAAAAAAGATGGAGAAAGGAAATTGAATTGTCTTTTCAACGATGTGCCACATAACCCCGCATGCTATTTGAAATTTTCAAGTTGATGCCCTCCGCGCCATCTATCGGGCAATTACGATGTCTTTTATTCAAAATAGTAGCAACGGTGATATCTTTTTTTTTTTCATTGTTCTACGTCGAACCATTCAAAGGTTAACAGCGGAGGGGGAGGGGGGGCTATAACAAGCCGCACTTATGCTTGACATTTCAAATGCACATTGTGGAAAAACAAATAAACGAAATGAAGAGAGAAAATTGAACTATCTTTTCAATGATGTGTCACATGACCCTCCATGCTATTTGAAATTTTGAAGTTGATGTACTCCCTCACGCCATCTATCGGGAAATCACGATGTCTTTTATTTCAGAAAGTAGTATCGGTGATATCATACAATAATTTTTTTTTTCATTGTTCTACGTCGAACCGTTAAAATGTTATAAGGGGGTGGCCATAAAAAGCCGCAAAGTCAGATATCAACGAAATGAAAAAAAAAAGTTGAGAGGTGTCAAGGGACACCCGGATGGAACGAAGTTCCTTTCGATTAATTAGTGAAGGAATTGTAATCATTTTTTTTTTAAGTTATAATAATTTTTTTTTTATTATTAACAAATATAATGTAATATAAACTTAATCAGTAGGCTCAATTTAAGTACATAGGCATTGATATTGTAATATTAAAATATAATTTGCTTTTAAATTTATTAAAGTTAGGAAGCGTACACTTGCTAAACACACAATAATGGAGAGATTATAACGCGTATGACTTGGTTAGCACAATAGTAAAGAGAGGTTATAATGCGTACTTGCTAAAAATACATACGCATTCATTATTGTCTGTATAAAAACTCTACTTACCTAACTCCATCAGCAATATCCGGAACTTGTGCAGAAACACTGTCAGGATTCATTATTGTTATTATTTTTTATTATTATTTATTATGTACAAAAAACCTGTATACACTCAACAAAAATAATCGTCGCGACACCACACTGTTCAATGCGAAATAGAAAGCCGAAACGAAAATAACTGGCTTGCTTTCTATGAGAGAGAGAGAGAGAGAAAGAGAGAGAGATAGAGAGAGAGAGAGACAGACAGAAAAACACGCGCACGCCGACTGCTTACAACTACAGCAGAAAGTGTCGTTACAACTTTTGGTCTTAATTTATTCCGTCTAGCCCCCTTTCGCAACGAGCGATAAGGACCTTCGTTCCAAAAAATAGATGTTTGGGAAGAAAATTGAATTATTTTTTCAACGATGTGCCACATGACCCCTCATGCTATTTAACATTTTGAAGTTGATGTGCCCCCCCCGCGCCATCTATCGGGCAATCACTATGTCTTTTGATTCAAAAAGTAGTATCGGTGATATCATACAATCCCTTTTTTTTCATTATTCTACGTCGAACCGTTCAAAAGTTAACCAGGGAGGGGGACTATAAAAAGCCGCACTGTTTAGTTAAAATAAGTGTCCTATATCAATTGTACACTGTACTTTCTAGTACTGTTCAATATTAATTACTTATCAAATCAGACGTTATACACAACTTCACGATTAAATATTTTTTAACTTTTTTCCACATATAAAAAATTAGTACTTATTTTTCCACTGGTGGTTGGAAATTTGTCGCATACTAGTAAATAAAAAGATTTAGTTTAAAAGAATATTAGTTTAGAAAAAATAATTTTTTAAGATTTTTCTATAAAGTACCACTTTCCACACTCGTTAGTTAAAGTTTCATATTAGCGAAACAATTTTTTATACCGAGCCGTCAACAAAATATATATTTTGTAAAATTTCATTGTTGTATCAGCAATAACGAGTACGTCCTTGCTTGCAATCGGTCACTAGACGAGCCTTATCGGCAATGAATATAATGATGAGTCTGTTATATTTCTGGTCGTGATTTTACCGAAAGTTAAATTTTTTGCAAATATTTTTTTACAATTTTCCAATATTGAAGAAACGTTGTTTCAATATTTTTGTATTACTGGGCTTTATTCAGATATATAAAAAAGCAAAGTTGCTTCCGTATAAATCTGACAAATCGTATTTCCACCTACACGCTCGGAAAATAGGAAATACACCCTCTTATCGAATAAAAACCAACATCGCCGATATTCGATATCCGTGAAAGAAAACCACACTTGTCGGTATCAGTAGCTGTTACTAATAGACACTTAGCTTTTCGAGCATATTGGTCGGAAAGATTGTGTTTCAATCTAACAATATGTAAACCAATACCACTTGGCAGAACGTAGCGTGATGTTGTGGCTCATACATCAATTTGTCAATTTGTCGCTCGCATTTTGTGATATCCCATACGGGTAATTGGATGTGATATAGGCCCTTATGGAAGTAACTATACCAGGTTAATGACAAAATTTTCAGTATCATTAGATCTTTCATTCTGATAAAAAATTACCATCGCGCTCCAGTCAACACAATATCTCAAGAGCGTTCTTAAAAGTTTACAAAAAGTGGTGTAAAGTTGAAATTGTGTCTTCATATTATTCATATTGGACAATGTCATACCCAAAGGGCAATTATCTATCTCAAATCTATGATGCCTAAACACCTGGTTATTTACTGATTCGATTTTGTTTAGAATTTTTGGGGGACAACAAATGAATGTAGTTACATGCCGCTCGGTACTTCATCAGTAGATGGCGCGCCTAAACTCTTGGTATGAAATTAATTTATTTTCTTTCAACATTGCATAGGTATTTCTGTGCATAAAATGTGAAAATTTCACGAATTGATCATTTATTCTTAAGTTCGTAGTTTAAATTTATTTCGGTTGTTAGTTTTGCCTGGTATTTGAGTTGTATTTAAGCAATTGATAGTTTTTTCATTGGTGTGTGTAGGGATAATTACTTTTTGTGAAATGTGTAGAAATTCTAAAGCAACAGATACGAATATTCATCTACATTTAGTACCAAAGGTGAGTAGGTGCAGCTAGTCACAGTGAGAGCTCGTACAAACTCATCCGAATAAATGCAATTTTTTGCTATTTATAAATCGAAAAAGACCGCCGCATGAACGTTCCATATTCATACGGCAAATTGCAATTGATTATGTATCATAACATATGCCATATGCCAACCAGGTAATTTTATTTTGTTTCCACAAAATGTAAAAAAAATTGTACTAAAGCAAGTCTCATAGACTGCGCAAAAAAGTATGCACAAAAAACAAGTTTTTTTTTCGAAGGCGAGCCTGTGCTCTTGCACCTTAGATTGACTCACTAAAAACTACACCCTATAGGTTCGTCTAGCCGTAGCTTCCTATGACGCTTATGCCTTTTGGCTTATTGTATCTCACCTGATAAGAATACAGCTTCGAGAGATCTCAGTTGTTCCCCTACAAAATAGCTCTCCACTTGTCCCTTTTGATTCACTATTTTGGGACATCCTGTATATAAATAGTTTATTTTTAGAATGTTCTTCGTTGTCGGACCTATCGTTTGAAAAAAAGCAAGTCGATAGCTTGAATAGAAAAAAGTTATGAAGATTGCACGCTGGGTCACCATGTATATGGATATCATTTTCTTTACAGTGTATTATCCCGGTAAAAAATATGTTTCTAATGGATAACGTTTGCCAAGATCAAAACTATGACTATGACTGTCCGGTTACGATTGTTATTACAGTGATTTGACGCTATCTCGAGAGTCCTTTTGTTCATTACAAAAACCCGAATATATCTGCTTGTGATGACTATCATAATTTGGAATTCTATAGGGTCTCTATAACATAATTGCCTTCGACATGTTGATTTTGGCCAGAATATTCAAGCTCTTCTTCCAAAACAAACACTCGGGCTCATATGTGAATATAAATTAGCATTTTTGAATATGATCGACGGGGTATATGTAATCATAAAAGGATTTAATATTTAAGTCAAATGAATGCTATTAATTTTAAATATGAAGCATTGAGTTGAAACAATTGAAGCGTGAAGTGAATGAAAGTGGCATGTGATATTTATGACACATGGGAGACTCTAGTGGTTGTTTTGTTTTTTTACAAATACCTATGTTTTAAATATTTTTTCCGGCGACCTCATATAAACGAGTCTGTTTAATCTACACGAAATCGATTGTTAATGACTCTTATTAACCTTCAACACAAGGCATAATTGTGATATATGTGATATATGCAACTAAACATAATTGTGATATATGCAACTAAACATACACCGAAATCGACCATTAAATACCTGTAAATGGTCGATTTGGTCTATTAATGTATAATTGTGGTATAGGCAACTGAACATACACGAATTCGAATATTATTCAAATGTCAAATAGTTGAAGGAAATGGATATCTAAGAATTCACTTTGACACCAAGAACGAGGTCGACGGAATTGTTTTTTAAGCAACTCGTGATTTCGAAAATTCTCGCTCATTAATACACTAGTTGATTAAATAACTATAAAATAGTTGGGCCTTTTTATTCGATGATTTGTTTGAAAATATGACCAGGACTTCCAACAAATCAGATGTGGAATCATCTGCAACTGAAAGATAAACTATCACTATCTTCCATCGCTCCAGATAACGTCTTGGGGGTATTAATCTTTGCAACTTTGCAAAGTGAGATTGCTTCTAGATAATGTTTCCCATTTCTTCCGGTCTTCCTGATGATCGTGGATGCATGAAATAGATTTTCGTCGACAAAAATGTATTGAAGACCTAGTGAATGCGATGCCACTCTTGCATAAATATTACAAATGGTTTCTGGTTAGTACTCCTTTTTGGAAATCATTCTTCTTTACCTTATTCATCTATATGAGTCTTTAATTGAAACTGGAATGGAAAATCAAAAAACAATATGAAAAAAAAATGTTTTCTTTTGAGTTATGCTCCTTCCAAGAAATCGATCAAATTCGCCGGGAAAGTAGATTTTTTCTGTTAAAATTCTCATTCTACGAATTAAAAAACAATGTTTAATTTGTTTGAAAATATGAAAAGGATGTTCATAAAATCAGATGTTTACTTCTGAAAAATAAACTAAAATTGTATTCGAAACAAAAAACTACGAATCTTATGTAAGAAAGGAGAAATATAGCGTCTGTGAGTATATATAAGTAAATGAAAATTGTGGCATTGCAGACAAATTTTTAAATTAAAGAAAAAAATACTCGAGCAGGAAGCAAACCTGCGATCTTTGGATTTCTAGTCCATACTCTAACCAGCTGAACTATTGGGAATTCAAAATAAGCGATACTCCCTCTGGTGTCTATTTTTGAAACTATACATACGTACATTGTTTACTTCTCCAAACATTAATGTTTATATGATTTTAGCCATTATATACCTAAAACTTGTCGAATCTCTTGTGATTGTTGGCATTTGATGAAATTCTTGTTTTACTGGTGGAATGTTCTGTTGTTCGTCCTCGAGTGGAAAAATGAGTGATTCAAGTTCAAATCATTATTGTTGTGTACCTCAATGTGACTCTTGGCAAAATGATTCCCTTGTACTGGAATAAGTTCTCATCATTTTCCATGAGAAGACTAGTCTAGGATTGAGCGAGTTTATAGACAGACGATGGGCTCTTGAAGAAGAATCCAGTCCCTTCCCAAAATCCTCCTGTATCGTCTGTGGCCAAGATAAAAGTGAAAAAGAGAACCTTCAAAGAGAGTTGTGAAGAAAGAAAAGAGAGTTAAAGAAAAGAGAGATATTATTCAACATACCGAAAATTATTCATACAGTATGGAAATAGAGTGACTATATATATATATATATATATATGTATATCTAGGTGATAAGGACACATTGTTTACTTTTCGAAACATTGATGTTCATATATTTTTTTTTTTTGCTTTATTAAATATTTTATTAATTAATAAAACAAATGGTTGAGAATGAAAAACTAAGAAACTAAAGGTGTGATTGGGCGTCCTCTTGTTCATAGAAGAGGATGAATGCTTCTCCACTTATGAAGGATTTTGGGAATATTGGTGATACTCTGGAGTCATTGTTCTTGTACCATGTGCCTGCATAAGGGTGTCTACAGTAAGCCGTGGAGTGTCCGCTATAGATTGTTCCACTATGGTTGGACACAGCATATAAGTTGTAAAGACACGGGGCTACGTTATCTGCAGCATAATTACTCATATCTAAACCATCGAGAGGGAAGTCAATGGTGCCATTTAGTTTTCCCATAAATCTACCCAACGGCGAGAATTGTTTCAAGTGAATTACTAATATTTTGGGGAACTTATGTATAGATAATGACTTTGTACATTTTATCATTTCCTTACAATTACAACAAGTTGGTTTCTCTTCGCCGTCCAAAATTTCTTCCCTGGTAAACGAGTCTAAACATTGTGAAAGACTGAGCTGGCCAGTATTCTGTGGAATATGAAGTGAAAGGTCCCAGAAGGGGTCAAAAGAGACAGAACAATAGCCGCATGAAATACAATTCAACGATGATTTTAGTTGACCAACAAAATTATCAACAATTTTCGAGTTATCTATTCTAAGATATCTTGACCAAGACTCCTGTGCCTTCTCATGGTCACTCAATATTTCATCGATTTCTTTCAAGGTAGGTTTGGGCTTTTCTGTCACTCTGTTTACATCTTCATGAAGACCTTCCAATAAATATCTTAGAAATTCCTGAGCGTCCTGTTGAGCGTACCCCCTGAAACAAGGTGCAAATTTTTGTATCTGGCTTTTGAAGGAAACAGTATTCACCACCTTATCAGATGAATCTTCCGACCAAAGATCTTTTATCACTAACGCAAATTGTTTTATCAAACACCCTTCATGTTCGATATGCTTGTGTTGATATCCTTCATATACTCGTCTTTTCTCAGATACTCGAGCAACCATTTGGTGTTAGATAAACATTGTATAACGCTGTTCATGAAACAGGTATTTCCAATGTTTTTCAGACCATTCAGACCGAGAATTTTGGCATTTTCGTGTACTAGGGGCTTGAAGGTGTTATAACTAACAGAGCTGTGCTCTCTGATACGACGATTTTTACTGGCACTGGATTTGTGTGAAAGGGAGTTGAGGCTATTCGATGGAGAATTACATGGAGATATGGAAGGTCGTGTTGCTTTTGAAAAGTCATCATTAAGAACTGAACTAAGGGGTTCATATGAACTCTCCATAGGAAGAATCGTCCTTCTGAGGATTCAAAAATTATTCATTCAGTTGACGTGATGAAGGAATAGTTCCCAAAACAGAAGCAGCATTACCCCTCTGGATCGCAATGCTAATTCTCTGGATCAAAAATGAAGTTGCTCTGCTATCATTGGTCACTTCTGTTATTCGTCTTCCTATGTCTTCAATGAATTCAAAAGCATTGGGACCGAATACTCCAAAAGTTTCAACGGCAACAGGATAAAAAATATAAAGTTGTTGTAAATTTTGGTATTTTCTACTTTTAATTTTCTCCCCATTTACTGCGGCTGCTCCGGGACACTTGGAGGAAGCAACTACGTGTGAAGTGGCAACCGTGTCAACGCAGGTGAAATCCCAAACAGCGGGTTTTCCGAACTTCCATGGAATAAGTGCCATGCCGTCGGGGCGGTTACCATCGTCTCTGCTGACACCTGTAGGCTCTAAGATCGATGGAATATTGGCTATTGTTAATGCACGTTTCAATAAATCATTGACTGCGTGATGACGAGATTGGCGTCCTGCGCGGAATTTACAGTTCCTTTCTCATCTACAAGAGTACCACATTTGCATGTGTGAGGGACACAAATAGAAGATCCTAGTCGTAGTCCAATGGATATTCTGAAAGATTCATTATCTAAAAGAGACCCGAGTGAAGCGGCAGGTGAAGCATTGAGCCAAGCTCCTGAATGGTGGGAAGTCACTGCTTTGATTCGAGCCTTTTCTTTTGCTGACGTAGCTGAAACAAGCAAATCCTTAGCAATCATTTCAATAAGTGGGCGATCCCAAGATTTTTGAAACTTTTTCATTGATTCAGGTATCTTAGAATTGGTTTTGGCAATCCACTCCTGCTCTCCCTCCACAAAAAGATGGTTGGGTACATTTGAGAATGAATCTGGTAAGATCATATAAACTAATTGAGAAACACTGCTGAAAGATGACAAATAAGTTGGAAGTTTAAGAGAGGATGCCAATCGTATTCCTAAGCCTCCTTTGTCGACAGGTAATGTTGCTTGACGCCAAGTATTGTCTTGCATATGATTATTCGTTATTCCTTCCAATGTTTTTCGCAAAATAGAATCGAATTCCAGGAGTTGCTCTTCACTGTGCCATGTCGGGCTGCATCTCATAATATATGTTAACTTTGGAATTCCCAAACAGTTTTTCAGAATGAAAAATGCAATGTGTGTTGGAATATCACTCATTCTAGAAGCAATGAGTGACAGTGCCTTCTGTTTTTCTATGAGGCATACAGGAAGTGCTTCATCAGATAGCGGAGCACCAAGCAGAATCCAGTTGGGTTTTTCCTGGAACGTGATTCCCGGTGCAAGGGAGGTGAACTTCAACAATTCGTCTGATCTCAAAGTGCTCAAAGAAAACATTTCACATGATTAGAGTCCATGGCTAAGCCTGATTTTTGATAATAAAAGAAATTATTGAATTGAAAAAAGTTTTGTTTTAGAACTAGATCCACTAGAGAGCATAGGTTCAATATATGATAAGTGGGTAAATTAGAATTGGAAAAAAGTAATTGACAATCTTCAGGGTCTATACTAGGAAAAAGATTGGAAACATCAAAAGAAACTATGATGCAATTGGGGGGAATATTAAAAGATGAAATTTTGTTCGTGAGCTCGAGAGAATTTTTGACTGAATGAGGACTGGAAAAATCCATGAGTAAAGGAAGTATGGAATTCAACCAACGAGCTAATTTGGAGGCAGGTTAGTTAGTGTACGAAACTACCGGCCTGATGGGAATATTTTCTTTGTGAATTTTAGGTAATCCGTATAATCTTGGGGTGGAGGGGTCCACCGGAGAAAGCAAAAATTTGTTGGAATCTAAAAAGGTTATCGTGTCATGTAATTCACTGAAAGTTTTTTCACATAAAGTGTGAGGTGGGGTTGAATCTAATATTCGAAAAATCATCATTAGAAAGAAACAATTCTACTTTCAAAATATAATCGGCTTTGTCCAAGATCACAACACAAATACCTTTGTCGGCTTTGGATACAACCAGATTATTTTCTGCTATTTTACGTTTAAATTTTTCGGCAGTTTTATTCGGATTAGAAGTGTTATTGTTAGGAGAATTAGTAGTTAAGTTACAAGTATCAGAAGAGGAATTTAAAAACCCGAAATTTCAGCTCGTAAAGCATCTTTTAAATTTGGATGAACGGATTCTATAACACACTCGGATTCCACAGCTAATGTTCCAAGATGTGAGGTTGTTAAATGAACTGGAATGTTCATCAGAATTTAAAGTAGTTGTGGAAAGATTAAGAAATCTGTTATGAAATTTGAAATCTGAGAATTTATGTGAAAAGTTCTGAGAGCGAATAAAAGAATGTTGAAGACTTAAATTGTGGATTTTGTTTGTAAGAAATTTCAAACTTGTTACACGTTTTGTTTTCTGTAGAAATCTTCGCTTGAACTCTCCAACCTCTATGCTTTGTCCTTCCATTCATCTTTTTGTCATTGGTGATCTTCATTGGGTAAATCCAATACCTCCTTCTGCATGAAAACATCGAAAAAAAAACAGAACTAATGTTCGGGTTAGAAGTCCACCGGTTGAGAATAAATCACCCTGTGCCTACGCACCACAAACAAGCCACAAGCCACGCCAAACGAGCAAAATAGGATTAATACGGTCTTTTACAAGCGGGAGGTTATCAATCACCGCAAAACTTATGGCTTTATTCGGGATAACAAAGACCCAAAATAGATTACGAGAACGAGGAGGAATCCCGGCAACAGAACGATGAAATATTGGATGATGTAACTTCATAAATTAGATTATTTTCGTATTTTCCACGAGACGGCAACGGAGAAGAACTATCGTCGTCTTCTTCGGTCGGCTCCAGTATCCGCCATTACACTCGGCCGTCGTTCATTTGTTCGCTTATACGCTGTTTATGGAGTTTTTTTTCCGCGCAATTTCATCCGGAACTTTCTAAATGGCTGAAATATATCCGAGTCGTTTCGTGTTTTTATGAGGGAATTTATCGTATTTATTTAGGTTCAGTAAAAAATTATTGTCACTTTTGTTCAAATTGCGTTTCCTTGAAATACAAAGAAACAAAAAAACACCAATGACACGTCGAGTCGAAGGTAGTAGATTTCTGGAACTATTCTTGACATGTGGATGACGTTCTGACCTAACATGTACGGCTTGTTCGTTTGTCGGCAAGTAAGCTAAGCAAAGCGAGAAAAACAGTTGTCAAATAGCATCTACTCAAAACGAAAGACGAACCTCGTATAAAACCAGGAAATTACTGAAACACGTGCGTAAAAACAACCTACACAAAAATCCTAGTCACAACTAAAGACTGTCTCCCCGTTGACTGTCACGTGATGTCTAGCCAGCGAGTCGAATCTATTTTGCATTGGGGATTTCAACCCGTTTTGAAATAGCCCATGTGCAAGAATGGCAGCATTGATAGGTCACCAACAGCTGTAAGTATAGGCCAATCCACGACACCAAAAGTCAAGCTTCTAGTGCGTTCCGGGTAACGCACTAGAAGCTTGACTTTTGCCATATACTGCAATTAAACTCCACTTCACTAGGTCTGAGCAGAAGTTCTCTGAGAGGTTTGGTTCAACTTCGAGAAAGACCGCAAGCTGGGAAACCATGAAACAGCTGTATAGTCTGGTACACAAGTGCCATTCCGTCCCGTTGGAAAAGGCGTTTACGTAAAATTATGACCAAGGAGACATTGGATGCAACATTTTATCTTGATATGATTTATGCCAAGTATCGCAAACTAATAGTTTAAAAGTTATAAACAATTTAGATAAAAAAAGAGGGGTCGGCTTTTTGCAAATATCTCGAAAACTATTGCAGATATCGAAAATCTGAAAGAAGATCAAAAGAGAGCAGGAATTTTCCTGAAAAAAAGTGCTGGAACTGTAGCATCAATATTTATAATTTTAATTGAAAATACGGGTGAGAACGGATGACTCGGGCGCGCGCGCGTTGCTCTGCTCGGATGCTTAAACGAAAAAAAAAATTTAACTAATTGAATATAAATACTAAGGAATGAAAAATATCACGCACTTGTATAGTTGAATGAACAATAATCCGCCGGCAAAAAAATTTGTATATCAATTTTATTATTAATGATGCTTTTGTTAACAAGTTGGAAAAGTAAACAAAAAACAACCGATAATTTTTAAACCGAAAGCCAGAAAAAAATATTTTTTTTAGAGCTGTTCTTTAGAGGCTTTAGGGAAGATCCTTGGTGGAAAAATAAAAACAAAATATTTAGCAATTTTTTTTTCTAACAATTGAAGATGCTGAAAAAGTTCCCGATCAATTTGATTTTTTATTGTTGAAAGCCACATGAAAATTTATTTTTTAATTTTTTACTAAAATTGTTTATTTTTTTTTATAAACAAATACATTGTTTATGAAATAGTTATTTTTTTTAATTAATAATGAAAATGATGATTTTTAAGAAAAAATAGTTTTAAAAAATAAATGTATTGCTTAAAATCGCACTTGTTGGTTAACCATTTTTTTTGCAAGTAAATATTAATATAAAAGAACCATTTTTTTTAAATCATCATTTCTATTGTTTTTTCTTATTCAGTTTTATTTTTTATTTTTTATTAGTTCATTAAATAAACAATTTGTTATAAACAAATACATTTTCGCGCAACTTTTTTTTAAATACTACAAAAATAAACAAAAATGACCATGTGTCGTTTTTTAAGCATAAAAATTGTTTTATATTTTTTATGTAATTTTAAAAATTCTCATGTTTTCAACTGTTTTTTTCTTGTTTCTTATCATTATAATTATTATAACTTATAAACTATTGAAGATACGACGGGAACACTTAAGGTCTTTATTTTCCAAAAAAAAAAAATTTTTATTTCAATCTTTTACTCAATTATTTATTTACTTTTTTGTTATTATTTATAAAAATACTGCCAACAAATTTTTTTTCAAAGTTTTTTAATTTGATTATCTTATAAACTATCAAAGATACGATAAAAATACTTCAGGTCTTTTTTGTTCTTTAGTAAACACCGAACAATTTGGTCGAAATGTTTACTATATTATTTAGTGAGTAATGAGAAAAAATATTGAGGAAATGGAAATTTTCTGACTTTTTCAGCCTTGGTATCTTAGAAACTAAAAGTAATATTGACATAATATATAATTTTTAAAACTTTTATTGATTACTTTATGCATTACTTTTGTACATAACACAGTTTTTGTTTATATCTTAAATTTTTTTGATCTTTTTGACGTTTTTGCGGCGGTGATTCGTGACTTTCAGTTTCCTTGGTAGCTTCTTATTGTTCTTGCTGTTGTTCTTCCTGGGTTCCAATCACATTATCCTCGTTCTTCGACCAAAAGCTCAAATTGTTCATTGTTTACTAAAGAACAAAAAAGACCAGAAGTATTTTTATCGTATCTTTGATAGTTTATGAGATTTTCAAATTTAAAAGTCTTAAAAAAAAAATTCGAGGTATTTTCATAAATCATTACAAAAAAGTAAATAAATAATTGAGTAAGAGCTTGAAAAAAAAGAAGATCAATTTGTTCATTGTTTTATGGAGAACAATGAAGACTTCAAGTGTTCTCGTCGTATCTCCAATAGTTTATAAGTTATAACAATTATAATGAAAAGAAACAAGAAAAAAAAATAGAGTAAAAGCATGAGAATTTTTTTAATTAAATAAAAATAGAAAACCTTTTTTTGCTTAAAAAACGACACATGGTCATTTTTGTTTATTTTGGTAGTATTTAAAAAAAATTGGGTCAAAATTTATTTGTTTAATACAAATTGTTTATATAATAAACAAATAAAAAATATTTGTTTTTTCAGAATAAGAAAGAACAATAGAAATATACATTTCGAAAATAAATTTCTTTAATATTAATATTCACTTGCAAAAAAAATTGTTAACCAACAAGTGCGATTTTAAGCAATAAAATTTTTTTTAAGAATCGAGTTTTTCTTCAAAAATTATTATTTTCATTATTACTTACATTTCCAAAAAAAAAATTAACTATCTCATAAACAATGTATTTGTTCATAACAATTTTTTAAACAATTGTAGTAAAAAATAAAAATAAAAATTTTATGTGGCTTTTTACAATAAAAAAAACAAATCAACGGGATACTGAAGAAAATTTTTTTCAATGTTTTATTTATGTTTTTACTTTTTCAGCATCTTCAATTGTTATTATAAAATGGATAAATAAAATATTTTAATTTTTCCACCGAGGATCTTTTCTAAAGCCTTCAAATAATAGCTCAACAAAAAATATTTTTTTCTGGTTTTTGATTTAAAAATTATCGAGGTTTTCTGCTTACTTCCAACTTGGAAAAATTTGTTAATTAACAGAAGTAGTATTATTAATAAAATTCAGATAAACATTTTCTGACGGCGGATTATTGTTTATTCAACTATCCAGCAAGTGCCTGATTTTTTAAATTCCTTAATATTCATATTTAATTAGTTAAAGTTCCTATTAAAGTAAACAAAAGACACTCACTTTACTAAATGATTTTCACTATCGTTTTTCTGGACGAGGTACAATTCGATTTCTGTTAGTTTTGAGCCTGGTGTTGTATTTATGGTCAATAGTTTTGGAGGAATTCCTTTTTTCATATTGTTCCAGTAAAATAATTCTGACATAGATTTGTTTAGTGTCCAGTATTTTAGTTTCACTAAGTAAAGTTTCAGATAGATACTGACGGGGCTTTTTGTATATAACTTTCAGTATATTGATTTGTTGAAAATATAAACAGGATGTTCATAAAATCAGATGTGGAATCATCTGCGACTGAAAGATAAACCTTAGTCACTATCTTCCATCGTCAAGATAACCTCTTGTGGGGTATTCATGTTGAAAAGGGAAACATTCTCAATTGAATATTGATAGAAAGATTTTTCTGTGAAAAATCTTTCTATCAATATTCAATTGAGAATGTTTTCCTTTTCAGTATATATTTATGAATTTATGAATTTTATACATATTCGTATAACATATTTTAGAAATAACCTCTCTAACTAACCAACTGAAGCCTATCAATGATTTGTGAACCCTTTACTAATAAACTACGAGATTTTATTCCGAATGAAAGAAGGACCTTGAACACTCCCGCCAACCCCTTTAAATGTCAATATGTAAATATATCTAGCGCCAAATTTTCCGCTCCTTTTAACACGAAGTGGCGCGGAGACGCCAAAATAAGATGATAACGAATCGTAGTTTGCCTTCAGGGTTGTATACAAATGGTGCATTTACACTTTAATTCGAATTTATTACTGGCAGCGAATCAGTAGTGTTTTCGGGAAGGCCATTATTCAAATATAATGCTGCAGTCATTTTTAGAGCAATTTCAAATGAACGAATCGATTGGGTTTTGTTTTGGAACACTGCACTGGAAGCCGAAACGATACAGAGAAGATCGAGAGTCGAAGAGAACAGAACAAATGGGTACAGAATTGTAAAATTGTAAAATTGTTTTTAACCGCTTTCTTAGTTGTTTGACCAACCCTCAGAAGTTAATGAAAACTTGTACGAGTGAAGATCACGGGGACCTTACCTTTTATAGTGGGATCCGAAACCACTCTTGGGACCTTTTTCACCAGCTGCGGGAATCGAACCCGCGCCAGGTGGAAACAGTTGACACAAGACCGACGCTGGTGCCACTGAGCCACAGGCCACAGAAAATAGTAGATCCAGGTGGATGTTTACTTTTTTTGTAGCGTTCAATACGCTCAGACAAAAAAGTTGGCGAATATCCAATACAGCAGCTTCCTTGCAAACACTATTACTGGAGTAAGTTTTGCCTTTATTGAGTATAATTTTCAGTGTCCATTTCTGAATAACATGTAGGTTTGTAAGGTAACAGTCATTCACTCTTCCCCACCCTATTATACCATATGAAATTTGTGATTGTACAATTGCGTAATACAGCGTTTTTAAATGCCTTATATCCAGAACGTTACTCAAATATTTGAATTTGGAAAGAGTACCTCTCAACTTCCTAACCGTGTTTTTGGTCTGCAAATCCCAGCTTACATTGATTCCCAAATACTTGGATTGACTTTCAATTTGCGTCGCCAATATTCAGAGGTCCCATATTTGGCATCCAATTGGAGTACAAAGCAAAGGGTAGGTATCTGGTTTTATCAAAATTAATTGTGAGCTTGTTGTGAGAGAACCATCTCCCGATTTTCGAAAAGTCGTCTTCAGCTAATGCTTTCAATTGCTGCCAGTTAGAGAGCTTCTATACAGGATGTTTCAAAATCCAGTATAATGATTTCAGTGGCGTATTTTTCAGGTCAAAATAAGACTTTTTTCCATGAACATGTGTCCGCAAACGCTTCGTTACCGATCTACAGAGCGTTAATGTTTCAAGATTTTTTTATTTTTTTAGTCATAGCTCTTTTAGTTTTCGCGATATTAAGATCAGATTTAGAACATAGGTCAAGTTTTAGGGTTTACATCATCCAGTTGCCGAGTGATTCTGAGAATCTACAGGGAGATATTTTTTCAGGGGTCAATCCCTTTTTCGCCCATAGACTTTTTTGTAGTGCGCCGCTGGTGGATTCTAACATATGAAATTAATTCTTCGTTTTGTAATTCGTAAGCACCTGCGACCGTTATCGAGAAAAAAAGTAAAATCATTTTTTTAATTCGCTAGGGTTAAATAAATTTTTCAACGAAACAATGAAAAAGAGTATGCTTTGACTATTTTAATTTTGACATTTAGGTTTGTTTTGAAACATGTGACATTATTTGAAAGTTGGTGGATGTCTCAATGTGTGTTTGTTTAACATTAACATGGAAAATGAACCATATTCATTCGAACATCTGGTTGACATCAATTTTTTTATGGTCTGGCTAATGGTAACGCACTTGAAGCTCAGAGGTTGTACGTGATAAGATTTCCTAATCGCTGGCTTCTCAGCTATAGAACTTTTATAAATTCCCGTCAGCACCTTCGGGAATACGGCAGATTTCAGACTCCAAGGCACGATGCTGGCAGCCCTCGACAAGCACGCCACCCAGTAAGAGATGAAGAGATTTTAAATGATATCGACGAAAACCTAGTAGGAGTACTCGACAAATAGCACGGGATTTGGATGTTTTCCATCCAACTGTCTGGAGGGTTTCACACGAAAACATGCTATAACCATGTCATATCCAGCGCGCCAAGGTTTGCTTCCGCGAGATTTTCCACGGCGCTTGCAGTTCTCCCGATAGATACTGCGCAACTGTACTAGGAATCCTGCATTTTTATCTCGTATCTTTTTTACCGACGAAGCTCACTTTACACGCGACGGAGTAGTGAATTACCACAACGTTCATATTTGGGCACTAGAAAATCCACACATGATCAGACAATCTCGACACCAGGAAGACCAGTTCAGCGTGAACATATGGGCAGGAATAGTCGGAGATAATTTAATTGGTCCTTTTATTTTACTGCGAATTTCAAATGGTGCCACATATTTAAACTTGCTACAGAACGAATTGCCTGCATTAGGGGAGGACGTGCCTTTACATGTTCGTCAACAAATGTGGTTTATGCACGATGCCCTACTCCCCCCCCTCGCCCCCCATTTTCGAGTCATCGTCCGAGATAATTTACATACAGTGTTTCCCAATGGGTGGATTGGCAGAGCAGGTCCAATTGCTTGACCCCCACAGATTGCACCCGCTGGACTTCTTTTTTTAGGGACATATGAAGGGCCTAGTTTATGGTGCAGAACCAGTGCCTTCCATCGAAGTTCTTACTGAACGAATTATGGATGCCTTCCACACCGTAAGAAACACTCCTGGAATTTTAGAACGAGTACGGCAGTCTATGAGAAGAATAGTGGAAGGTTGTATCGCAGAAGGTGGAGAGCATTTCCAGCACCTTTTATAAAAAGTCAAGGTTCGTTAGGTTTCTTTTTTTTAGATAATGTTTGAGGAAACTTGTAATTTAGATCACAAACCAAATGAGTAGCGTTTTTTGTTTTCATTGTGATAATAGGTTCGCCCCTTTTGTTGAATTGTTTTAATAAATGTAGCAAATTACAAAAAATGATTTTACTTTTTTCTCGATAACGGTCGCAGATGCGTAAAAATCAGAAGAGACAAAAAAAATTATAAACAGAACAAATAATTTATTGCGAATGTTAGAATCCACCAGCACCGCACTACAAAAAAGTTTATGGGGCAAAAAAGGGCTTGACTCCTGAAAAAATATCTCCCTGTAGATTCTTACAATCACTCGGCATTCTGAATGATGTGAACCCTAAAACGTAATTTATGTTTCAAATTTGATCTTAATATCGCAAAAACTGAAAAAGCTATCAAAATAAAAAAATCTTGAAATTTTAACGCTTTGTAGATCGGCAACAAAGCGTTTGCGGAAACATGTTTTCGGAAAAAAAGACTTATTTTGACCTGAAAAATACGCCCCTCAAATCTTGATACTGAATTTTGAAACACCCTGTATAGAATTGCAGTATCGTCAGCAAAGCTCAGTATTTTCTCCATTGTATGAAGAAGCAAGAATTCATTCAGATAAATAGTGAAGAGGATTGGTCCTAGTATGATTCCCTGGGGAACTCCAAACTCCAAACTACTTCAGGTCTGCTTTGAGTATTGCCGATACTAACTCTCTGTTCACGATCACTTGGACTTACGCAAAGATTTTTGAAGTCTCGTGAATTGAATTTATTAGTTGTAAGTATATTGCTTTTGAAGTTCTCTTCCATTTTTAACCGACGAAACCAAAAAGGAGGAGGTTCTCTAGTCGACACGTATATTTTTTTTTATGTATGATCACGCATAACTTTCTACTGAGACGTCCGATTCTGATAATTCTTCTTTAAGTGGATAGGGTGTACTTCGAAATTGGTCCCATTTGAATTTAAAAGATGAAATCCACCCCTAAGGGTAGCAAAATGAAGGATATTGATCACTCACCCTCTGAATTCTGGTCCGTTAACCGATTCTATCAGGCATAACTTTGTACTGGGTTCTTCGATTTGGATGATTATTTTTTCATTAGATAGGGTATACTTCATAGTTGATCATATTAGGATTTCGAATGGAATTATCCACCCTTACGGGTAGAAAAATAGGGAATAATTGATTTTTCACTTTTGAACATTGGCACGCATATGTAGTTGACAATGACAGATCGCTAATGTCATTATTTTTGTTCTCATACATCCGTCACAATCATTATATTCTATGAGATGATGGAATGATATACAAAGTAATGAAATAAACTAACCAGAACAACAAAAATAATTTATATTACAACAAATAATAAAAGTAGATAATCATATTATTTAACTGGTAATAGTTGAAGTAAGGTGGGTAAGTAAGTATTTTGGAAGTAATCAAAAAACAAGTAGGTAGTAATTAGTAGAGTTCAACTACAAAAAATTGAAAAATAAAAACTTTTTAACAAAAAATTAAACCGACGAAATACGGAACTGAAAAGTAAAAAATGAAATAAACCTTCTTAGTCTCAATAACTAAGCTCCTAAACTAATGTAAGTCACTAATTTTGAGTCGGCGCCAAACGAACAATCAACGAAGATCATTAAATTACTTCAAAAAAATTATCAGAATGTCACCGCGCAACCCGATGCCATCATTTTACGCCTTATCTAATTCATTTGCTTGTTTGTTTGGCACCGACTCAAAATTAGTAACTTACATTAGTTTAGGAGCTTAGTTATTGAGACTAAGAAGGTTTATTTTATTTTTTACTTTTCAGTTCCGTATTTTGTCGGTTTAATTTTTTGTTCGAATGTTTTGTAAAGTTATTTTTGGGTTGTGAACATTCAACTTTCGTGAATTCTTGCATTGATTTTCATTGATTGAGTTTTATTGGAGTTTTTTTAAATGATTTACCTGTATGCGAAACAGGATAATTATTTCAGGAGACCTTCAACCGTTTTTAACGAACGTCATCCATAAAAAAATGTTAGCCGCGAGTACCTACATACGTAAGTTGATGTCAAAATTTGAGGAAACGTGTTTCGCATAGAACAAAAAGAAGGCTACACTACGAGTACTTGATGAAGTTGCTATTGTGGAAGTACTGGGATAAATTGCAATGAATCCTCAATTTTCGTTGCGAATGCCTGCAAGAGAAACAGGAACTGGTCATGAATCGGCGCGGAAAGTTCTGAAGCATCATAAGTTTTTTACGTATGAATGAAAATTGCACTAGAACTAGGTGATGATGACCCTGATAAAAGATCATAATTTCGCGAACTGATGACTTAATTGATGTTGCGCCTGGAACCATAAAAAACATTTGTTTCAGTGATGAATGTACTTTCTTTCTGGATGGGGAGGTCAATATGCAAAACTGTCGTTAATGGAGTGATCAAAATGCACACATTATTAGTAAACCCACTATCACGGCCCTATGAGACGACTATAACAACCGTCGGATTGGAAGGAGAGGACTCATCAAGTGGCCCTCAAGATCTCCAGATTTGATGCCTTTAGATTTTTTCCTAGGGGGTCAACTGATATAGTTTATAAAACTCAACCAGCCTCAATTGAAGAACTTAAGGATGGCATCAGCCGAAAATATCGAAATATCTCCTGCGAAACTTTCGCGAATGTAAGAATATGGAGAATAATGAAAATCATTCCAAGCATTTACTGTGAATAAAAAACAATCGTTTTTGGGAATACTCTAGAGAAAACTTACCGTCAGATTTGCTTAGTACTGCAGGAAACATGATTCGATAGATGTTTGTTGTTCAAAGGTATAGTTTTCCCAATATCAATTGCAGAAGCATAAAAAAGTATTGCGGCGAAATCCTGTGAGCAGCAGTGGCGAAGATAACTAATTTTATCTAGATATTTTAAGATTTAAAAAATACTTCATAAATAATGAAAAATTAAAAAAAATTGAAGACAAGCTTTTATTTATACAAATACATTAAGAAAGAAAAATAATTTCTTTCATTGTTTGATCTAGGTTATTCTGTAACAGATACAAATCCTAAAACGTATTTCGATCGGGACACACCAAGACCACAGACGCTACTGGTTTTTAATCTTTCAGAGCTATTAAAACGCAAATATAACGCGTGATTTATGACCTCCCATCGTATAGACACACCTTCAAGCATTGATGTCCGACTTTATTGGCCCAGACGAATCGGTTGTAGAACAGACAGCAGTCACTCAAGTCCACGTTGACCAGCAGGCTCTTTGTGCCGACGGAGACTGTATACAAGTAGTACAGATTATTTTTCGTTCCGTTTCTTCACATATACGCTCGTGTTAGCGAAGTGAGTTTTTATTTGCTCCCTATAGAAACAGCTTCTGCAATTGATATTGGATGGACTATATTTTCAATGACTACTGTAAAGTTGTGTGCATAAAAAAGTCGTACAAGGTTTGTATGGTGTAAACCTGCCTATGATGTTCCAGATTTCATAAAAAAATTGTACACGTACACATTTGACAAAAATAGTTTCAATTTTGACACTACTTGTCAAAGTCGATAAGAAGTTTAATTAAGATTGACAAACCTGAATCACAATAGCCTATAACTGCTGTACGACTTTTTCATGCACACACCTGTACAAGACGCATACCAAATTGACCTTGACACTCGACTAAGTAGGGTTTGGGCATTTTTTGGTATATTTTTTAATTTATGAGATATTTCCACTGGCAACTCTTAAATTTGCCACACTGTATATAGTTAGTTCTAAATGAAAGGAAGCAGTTAATGTATCGAAATAATAGTTATTGTAACCAAGTCAAACGGACAGGTGTTATAATACACTTCCGGTAGCTCATTCGAAAACAGCGAATGAAATTATTGTTCCATCATATCCTCACTTGACGAAAGAATGAAAAAATAGAAAAACATGTTGCTAAGTGGACGCCGTCTTGTTTATCAAGGGAATAATTATTTCATCGTCCAGACTGTCAATTTCATTGTCAGCTGAATCGCCTAGTCATCTCTGAATCGATACAGGTTCGAATTTTTGCTTAGTAATTCCCGAGGATTCGCTTATGAATGAGCGACCTGTTGAAGACGTGACTTTTCAATAATAGAAATGACTTTGTTCGACGGCTAGTTTATAGAGAGGTAATAGACAAATTTCAGTCACGGGTTTTTCACTATGTCTTCCTAAATAAGTATGAAATAAATGAGAGTTCTAAATCGAGAAAGCAGAAATGGCAACTTTTTTCATTCGATCAAGAGTGCATACAATGTTGATGTAAGATTAGAAAAACACTTAAAAAGATTTGGAATACTAAATATGGATTCCGCCAAGCCAAATCAACACAAGATGCAATGATTCACGCAACAGGATATTTACTACACAATAGATAAAGGAGAAACATCATTAGTGTTTTTGTTCACTTGACAAAAGCGTTTGACATGCTGTGTAACTATGAATTACTGAAAATATTATGAAATGGTGGTTTCAGAGGGATAACACTGGTTTATTTATTTGAAAATATGAACAAGGTGTTTATAAAATTAGATGTGGACTCCTTCGACTCAAAGATAAAATTTGGTCACTATCTTCCATCGTTCAAGATAAGCTAATGTGGTGAAAAGGGAAACATTCTCAATTA
Source organism: Gonioctena quinquepunctata (assembly GCA_018342105.1). NCBI lineage: Eukaryota > Metazoa > Arthropoda > Insecta > Coleoptera > Chrysomelidae > Gonioctena > Gonioctena quinquepunctata. The sequence goes on along the minus strand of JAFIRS010000364.1, from coordinate 186,257 downwards.
AATATTGAATAGAAATATTTTTGTGTGAATTGAAAAATCCACGATAAAAATGAAGTTATTCTTGTGAATATCTAACAGAAACAACTACTTCCCCGGCTAAAGACACGGTGGACATTGAACTACATCTGATAGATTTTTTGAAAAGAAAAAATGTGGAAGTATATATTTGACTTTCCATTCCAGTATTAATTAAGAACTCATATAGATGAATGAGATAAAGAAAAATGTTTTCCAAGAAGGTTCACTTACCAGAAATCATGTTTAATATTGATGCAAGACTGGCATCGCAGTCATTAGGTCTCCAATATATTTTTGTCGACGAAAATCTATTTCACGCTTTTACGATCGTCAGGAAGACCGGAAGAATTGAGAAACATATTTTCTAGAAGAATTCTCTCTTTGCAAAGATGGGAAAATCTTGGAAATATTTCTTTCGGAGTGATAAATCTATCAGATGTCCAGCGTGGCTTTAACCGGGGATGTAGTTGTTTTCTGTTTGATATGACAAGAATGACTCAATTTATGTGGATTCTTCAATTAACAGGATAACACTGGATCTATTGACAAGTTACTTATCAGGCAGGAAACAACGGGTGAAAGTAAATAATACACACAGTACAGATCGAATAATTGTGTCTTAAGGTCTTATATATATATATATATATATATATATATATATATATATATATATATATATATATATATATATTTCCTAATTTCTTTACCACATATGTTTATATTCTTTATTTTCTCGTAATAAGGGCCTTAGTCAGTCTATGTATTTTTTATTCCATGCGACATTTCGACATTGTTTATGTCATCTTCAGGTAAATTCTTAAAATAATGTAAAACATGTGAAGTTAAAAACATAATACGTTACATAACATACTACTACTAACATACTACTGAGGTTTACGAAATTAGCGGAGCAAATTTAAGCTCTACCAACTACAAAATGACAATTAAATTATTCATTGTCTTACTTACTGAGGCTTTCTAACATGCCGAAAAAGGTATATTTGAATTCAAATATCAAATCATACATATAAGTGAGTTCCAAATCCCTTATTCCATTTAATTCTGACAGGACCAAGTGTAGTTATAACTAAGTTGTCTAAAAACCATGGTGTATTCACTTATACTTTTAAAATATTGGGACAAACTGGGGGACACCAGCCCACTTGATAAAGGGAGTTTCAGATGGCGCCGACGTCGTTTCTTGTCATAATTCAGTAAACTGCAATTACAGACCACACAGGGTGTTTTTGTGATTTGTGTCTCTAAACCGTTCTGTGATTGTGCTTTTGTCGCCTTTAAGGTTATGTCAATTCGTTGTGAAATATTTTGAGGTTGATCGATATATATATATATATATATATATATATATATATATATATATATATATCTCGAAAATTCTATATAACACTCAGGGTTATTATATATATATATATATATATATATATATAATAACCCTGAGTGTTATATAGAATTTTCGAGAGGTGTTCCAAAATAATTCTAATTATGAACCGTACCAATTTATTTTGTATGGTTAATTTTCTATTGATACGGCTCCACCCAATTGGTACTTATGTATTTCTGTCCCTGTTTGCTCATGATAAAAATATTATGATGGAGCGGATAATGATTTTATGAACTGCTGTAACTTACATACAATTACTTAATTTATCTTTCAAACCAATAAAAGTACGGGAGATGCAATCTCTTTCGCTTTCTGAAAAATCTATATTCTAGTCTGAAGGAAGTGTTTTGCGACATATCTAAAGCTTTTGACTGTTACGTAAGCTTCATCTCTACAGCTTCAGAGGACGAAGCTTCAATTGGTTCGAATCCTATCTGAGTGAAAGAACCTCTCAGCTTTTTGACAAATCAAGAGGTGTTCACTATTTTTCGGGTGGCACCATTATTTATTCAATTTTTTTTAATATCCAATATACAATGTAATTTGGCAACTCATTTGTTAAATGATTAATGAAGCACATACTTTACGGTTGGTAACTTTTTATATGTTGTTTTTTACATCATCACTAATGTACAGTAAAAAGTTCCCGCAGTCCCCTAACTTTCTGAAGCTAAAATCCAATATTACTCCACTACTAGTAAAATGACTCGTATATGTATAAATTAATCTGAATCTTCTCTGAACTACCTTTGCCCATTGTAATAATTTTTTTCAACTTGTGATTGTAAAGTATCTAGTAACTAGCAAGTCAAATAATTTTATTATTACTTTTATATTTATTTTTTATATTATATATATTTTGTAGAAATTTTTTCCCATGAGATGACAATCTTCTGACTAGAAGTATTGGAAAATTCTAAATATAGTGGATATTTTCTTCCAAAGAGCCATGGGACCCTCTGTGACAGTTCGGAATTCACTAGACAAAATCAAGATTCATAGAATGTAAAGTCCACGCTTACTTATGAAATCCATGTGTTTATTAAAAAGTTATAATTAACCTAATCATAGTCATTAGCCTTATCGATCTTTGGAGTTGGCCCTGTTCTTCCGAATAACTGCTAGGTTTAGATCGCCCTCCTTCTCTGATTATCTCATGCGGGGTGTTACTGAAAAATAAAAGAGAAGCATTTAGATTATTGTTTTCTCCCCTCATCTTTGTTAGTAGGGCTCACCTTTTCCGGAGAAGTAATTCTAAGATAGCTGGAAGCAGCATAGACTGTCATCAATTTCTCAACTTCATCAACAGATTTTATGATATCTACAATGAACTCTCTGATTTTGTTCATATCAGAAGGTTGTTAGAGAGGTAATAGTCCGGCAGAGATGGGCAGTGAATGGCTTGGTAATAGTTTGTATCGGAAAGTTTAATGGAACAATGTCATCGGGGACATTTTCCAATACCCTCAATTTTCAAGTTAATGCATCATCTAGAGACATCAGTCCACTCTCCTACTTTGTCTCATTCCTTCGTGGAAGTTTCCATGATCCAAAAAAGCCATTTGAGAAGGAATTACTTTGAAAAAATCGCCACGTAGACCTCAAGAAAAATCTGATTTTTGACAGACAGATGTAAACATTGTAGTGAGTTTCGAGGATTTCATCTAATTTTTGCGCCAACTGTTCGGAGCGGGATCTTGTTCGTAGAACTATAATCTTCGAAAACGATCAATTCATAATTTTTTGCATGAAGTAATGTTGTCAGAAAAAGAAAATTCCATAGGTTTGAGGTTTGACATTTTGCGTGACACAAACAACAAACATTCCTTGACTGCGACATCTACTAATGAAGTATTTAACGTTTTTCATTTGTTGTCCCCCAAAAATTCTAAACAAAATCGAATCAGTGAATACACCAGGGTTTTCAGGCAACTTAGTTATAACACATACTCGTATATAATAGAAAGAGACAGTGAGAGAGAGAGAGAGAAAGAGAGAGAGAGAAAGTCGCATGGAGGGGGCATAACCCTTTTTTCTTACGTGACGATTTCTACCAGTCAACACTTACCGCAAGCCGCGTAAAGGAACTTCGTTCCAATAATAGAGCAAATCTTACACCCTTCGAGAACCCTAGCGATGAAAGTTTGAACTCTGTGAAGTAAAGATGCTTACGTCCATCAGAGGCGCTAGGGGTACGTTTTTGAGTGGGATAGAAAAATTGTCATTTTCAATTTATAATTATGAAAAACAAGAAACATTTTTTCAGTTTCTGAGTTTGATGCTAAGTTTTCTAGGTGGTAATCTTCAAGTGCAAATCAAAATATTCTAGAAAAGGTACACATGCGTGACACACGTCACACTACCCAAGTAGCACAGAGTCATACAATTAACATAATGACTTCTTATACCGTCTTAAAGACCACGTATTTGTATGTTTTAAGACCAAAAAGTTAATGTGCCTTTTATAACCTTCAGGCGTTGCTATGACGTCGTGTAGTAGATATAACGAGAGTACAATAAAGAATTCTCGAGATGAAGTTGTACTGTGGTTTGTAGGTAAATGAATTGTATGTGTCGTTAAGTAGAACTTAAGAGCAGTTGCTGTGAGGTTATTATGACAATGAACATATGTGGTTCTAATGAATAGATTTTCGAAACGTTTCTACGACTACATATTGTACTCATGTAATGTAGTTTTATCAACTGATGAACTTTGGTCGTAATGATTACATTATGTATCTAGGTTAGCTTATTTTTGTTGGTTATGTTATTTTTGTTGGATAGGTATATTGTGTTATGTATGTAGAATATTCAGTTTCGTATGAATGATTAAAATGCCAAAACAAAAAACCCAATCTGCCTTACAAGAGAACTGGAGCGTATAGAAAAATATAAAGAGGAAGGATGAGTGCCTACCCCAAAATTAACATCTGAAATAATTAATCAGTCTATCGGGACACTGCAAAAAAATTAAGTTCATCCAGTTCCTTCAATTGTTTTCACAACAAGGAAAGACATAAATAATATGTATTTGCACTTCGAGTGATAAATAAAAAATATTTAAATTTAACTGTTCAGCATCAACATAACCTCTATTGTAAATGTCAGTTATTTTAGCGTTTTCCATTAGGCGGAACTAGCGGAATGCTTATGCACTCAGTGTATATCTTTTTCTGTTTTGATAGCGTTACGACGTTAGTACAACAAAACCTGCTACTTGTGGTCACAGCGACTACATTACAACTTTTTTATGTGAGATATTGCGATGTCTTTTCGACACTAGAAGGACGGCATCCATGTTTTTCGATTGATTGATAACATCATTCTGGTAGCCATATTGGAACAAAAATATTGAAAATAAAAAATATGGGACACTGGGTGTTATATCAATTCAAAAATCATTGGAGATGTGCTAATCAAGTATCTTTCGTAATATGGTCTACATATTTCAACGATTAATGAGAAAAATTGATGAAATATATTTTTTCTGAAATGAAAATAAATATTTATTTCTCTTCATTTTCGAGGCGCATGAATTTTGAGTGAGTAGAATTGGATTTTGATCGTAAAAATGGATTTGCTTGGTCACTAGAGTTTCAGAACAATTCTTAAAGACACATACATGAAAATCATTTTTATCTCGATAACTATCACGGTCACAGAGTACCATGAACATGTGAAGGATGTATTATAGTTGTTACTTATTATTATGTTATTAAAGACAAATGAGAACTGTCACTGTCACGAGATAACACATGTTTTTCCAAAAGCTGGACATTTAATATAATGTTAAATTCAACAAATCAAAAGTACAATTCAAACAAAAAAGTGTTAAATTCATGGGTCAGATTTTTTCTGAAGAAGGTGTGAAGCCAAATCTTAATTATGTGAAAGCCATTACAGATATGCCTGATCCAAATAATAAATCTGACCTGATGCGATTCTTAGGAATGGTGAAATTTGTAGGAAAATTTATACCTAATTTGTCTCAAATTTCAGCACCACTAAGGCATTTGACTAGAAATGATGTTGAATGGAGTTGGTCTGAGGAACACAAACAGGTGGTAATGAAACTAAAATATTTATTGTGTAAAGCCCCTGTACTATCTATTTTCAATCCAAATGAGCCTGTGGAAATTGAGACGGATGCATCCAAGGATGGCCTTGGATGTTGTTTGCTTCAAAATGGGCATCCAGTAGCATTTGCATCAAGGAGTTTGAATTCCTCGGAGCAAAAATATGCTCAGATTGAAAAAGAAGCATTGGCGATCGTTTTTGCTATACAAAAATTCCATTATTTCATTTACGGTCTCCAAAAAATTAAAATAAATTCCGATCATAAGCCATTAGAATCAATTTTTCGAAAAGACTTACATTCAATATCACCCCGTATACAAAGAATGTTGCTTAGGCTCTTGAATTATAGCATACAAGTATGTTATAAGCCAGGAAAGTATTTATATATTTCGGATACACTTTCAAGAGCTTACCTCAAAGAACAAGGGCTTAAATCAGATTCTGAATTTGAATATGCTGTTCACTCCTTATGTAATAATTTGCCCATGTCTTCTGAACGAAAAAATCAGTTCATACGTGCTACTGAGTCAGATGCAGAATTGAAGGAAATTGTTGATTTTCATGTCAGGGGATGGCCTGATAAAAAAAATATACCAAACAACCTCAAGCATTACTTCAAACTGAAAGAGAATATTTCATTCAGCAATGGGCTCCTATTCTTAGATAAAAAGTTGATTGTTCCAGAATGTTTACGTGATGAGATGATACGTTCAATTCATGAGGGACATTTTGGTATAGAAAAATCGAAGTCTAGAGCTCGGAAAATATTTTATTGGCCAAATTTAGATTCTGATATAGAAAAATACATTAAAAAATGTAGAGTGTGTGAAAAATTTGCTAGGAAAAATCGAAAAGAGGAATTACTCCCATTTGAAGTTCCTAAACGACCTTGGCAACGACTAGGAACTGATATATTTTCATATGGAAACAAATCTTTTTTGGTAGTATACGATTCCTATTCCAATTGGTTGGAACTTGTTCGATTAGAAAATAAATCGGCTTTGGGGGTTATAAATAACCTGAAATCATTATTCTCTAGATTTGGTAGCCCTGATATTGTAGTTTGTGATAATGTTCCATTCAACAGTTATGTTTTTAAGCAATTCGCAATAGAATGGAATTTTGAAATAAAAAACGAGAAGCCCTTATTACCTCGTACAAATGGGTTGGCTGAAAAGGTGTGTCTTTAGGTAAAAACATTATCAAAAAGTGCATTGAAGAAAATGGGGATATTGAGTCTTCATTATTGGTTTATCGAAATACTCCTTTAAAAAATATGGATTACACTCCTTCTCAATTGCTGATGAGTCGTTTATGTAAAACTAAAGTGCCCACATCTGAGGATTTATTACAACCTTCCCTTTGTGAGAATGTCCAAAATAAGCTCATTAAGAAACAACAGAATGGTGCATATTACTATAATAGATCAGCTAAATCTTTGGAACCCATTGAACCAAATTCGAATGTTACAATATATAATCATATAAAAAACATTTGGGAACCTGGGAAGATATTGAATTCACATGAAGCACCTAGGTCATACAAGGTAAGGACTGCTGAAGGTAATGTAATAAGAAGAAATAGAATAGATTTGAGAAAATCCCCAAATGACATCCTTGAGAATGATGTAGAAACAATTATTATGCCATCTACATCCACAGCCACAGGGTGTAAAACACAAAATGATATAACAGAAAGCTCTTTATCGGAGCCACCTACTAGTTCCTCAGTTATATCAGAGTCTCGTGATTGTTCTATCAATTCTTCATCACCTAGTTCGAGATTATCTACTGATTGTGGTAAAAAAGAATCCATTGGGAATTCAAATTATCCCTACACAACAAGATCAGGTAGGGTTGTTAGAAAGCCTATCAAATTTAGTTTTTGATTTTAGGAAAGAGGAAAGATGTATTATAGTTGTTACTTATTATTATGTTATTAAAGACAAATGAGAACTGTCACTGTCACGAGATAACACATGTAGTAAAATAAAGACTTTTCATCTGGAATTATATATTGAATAAATACCAATAAATATTTAAAATAATACAAAGGAAGGCTGACTTATATATTATATTGATATTATATAAAATCTTTTGATATGGTATACATTTTGTAATGCTATATATTAGAAAGATTATGACCTTCATGCATATAATGACTACACTAAGACCAGAGAACGACCCTTTTGCGACTGGCTTATATAAGTCTATATTGGCAAGTCATTACCACTACTTTATAACGTCGATGTGACGTCGCAAGAGTGTGCTTTTTTGTCGTATTGGCATACATAGCGACGTCTTAGCATATTACAAGACATAAGTCATGGACTTTTGCGAAAGGTCTAATAGACGTCTGTACAACCGAATTATGACCTCTGTGTGCTACTTGGGTATGCCTTCGACTCTCTCCGTACAATCGAGTGGCGTAATCTCAGACGTAGCTGAAAGCGAATGCAAACAAAAATTCCCAATTCCCGTTCGGCTGTCTGTCGACTCTTCGGGTGCCAAGCACTCCCATTGAACGAGTTAATTTCTAATTTAATTTGATAATTAATTCTGTAACGTTGCGCGGCGGGGGCTAATCGGTTTCATTGTATTCCGGAATTACACCTTCACAAAGCGCGCGCTTTATCTGGAGCAAGTTCGGGGCGGCCGACGCGCGCCCCCCCGCCCGCTCTTCGACTGCTATTGACATTTATTTCATTATTGCATTTTGTCATCGGTGTGCGTGTTTCTGATTATTGTGAACAGTGTTCGGGCGGCGAGGTTTGTTCGGATGTAATTATTTAATGTGTTTCGTTGGCGTTGGAATTGAATGATTCCGCTACGATTCCGGGTTTATTTGGCGGTGATTTACTTGTCAAGAGGGAATAAATATTACACTCATCGTGATTTGAAAATGATTCAGCACAGTCACGAATCTAATGTGTATTGGACTTACATTTATTTTTCTCGTAACCAGGGAGGCTATGGTGGTTGAAGGATCCTCTAAATATCTCGAAATATGCAGAATTCTAATGCGATTTTGAAAGAAAATATGTCTGTTCCCCTTCCGAAACTAACTTCAGCCTCCTCCAAAATCGAGTCCGGATTCATGCCTGCTGAAGATACCCCCTTAAACATTTTTTACTATCCTACCAATATGTTTGGAAAGCATTTAGAAACTCTTTTTTGTTCAAATTATAATTCTCTATTAGAATAGATCAGGAAATTGGTTTCGATATGTATAATGTACATACTTTTTTTCTTCCTTTATTCATTTCTTTTACGTATTAGTTTTAGTTATAGGATTTTTCTGTTTTAGTTTGAGGGATTTTTTTTTGTACGATACAATACACAGTATATATATATATATATATATATATAAATATATATATATATATATATATATATATATATAGGAAGAAATTTAATGGACATAGTCCTCAAAGAGAAGTGTTAACCGTAGACACGTGTTTCGGGCTCTCGGCTCATCAGTACGTTGAAGAAGTGCAAGGATGAACAACACTTGGTAGAAAACAACAAATCAACGGAGTCAACAAACAAAAGCCAGCCGCACATTTCGGTTAGCAGACCCTGAATTCCAGGGTAACAACCAACGTCACCACGGAGCTGCGTGGTGACGTTGGTTGTTGAATTCAGGGTCTCCTAACCGAAACCACAAATGTGCGGCTGGCTTCTGTTTGTTGACTCCGTTGTTTTGTTGTTTTCTACCAACTGTTGTTCATCCTTGCACTTCTTCACCGTACTGATGAGGGCCGAGAGCCCGAAACACGTGTCTACGGTTAACACTTCTCTTTGAGGGCTATTTCCATTAAATTTCATCCATTTTGTTTAACAGTCCCCTCGATATTCCTCCCTTTCATATACCGGGTGTCCCAGATTTTTTCATACAGCCAATATCTCAGTTATGCTGCTTAGAAATTAAAAAAAAAATACACTCATATCAAACCCGTATGACTTTGAATCTATTGTGTCAAAGTCAACTTTTGTCAAACTACCCCTGAGAAACCACCCCCAACCTCAACTTTTCAAGTAGCACCCTATAATTTTTCTTTCAATTGTGAACTGCAGTCAATTCTAACTTCAACGATGTATCACACTCGATATTTTGACAGACGTCAAAGTGTCAGAATAAGCGATTTTGAACAATAATGTACAAAATTCCATATCAGAGAACTTATTGATAACAAAAATTATTAAAGCTGCTCAAAATGTCTACCATCATTATTATTCATGCATGCTTGAAATCATTTCCCACGTTACTGTGGTGCAGTCGTGTACAATCTTCTCTTGTAAGTCGTTCAAGTCGATTAGTATAGTTCATACACGATTTTCTTCAAATACCCCCACAGATCACTTCATACAGTCAATATCTCAGTTATACTTCTGAGGAATATTCTTTAAAAAACTACACTTATGTCAAACCCATATGATTTTGGAGGAGTTATGCCAAAGTCAACTTTTGACAAAGTACCCCTGAGAAACCACCCCAACCTCAATTATTGAAGTGGCACCCTATACATTGTTTTTATGACTTGTGAAGTGTCATCAATTCTAACTTCAATAACTATGTATCACACTTGATATTGTGACAGACGTCAAACCCGCAAACTTAGCAACTTCGATGTCAACAGCATTTGATAATAAATAATTTATGGCAGGTATACATTTTTGGCTCACAGAGTACTTCATTCGAATCGAGTAATAAAAACTGTCAATGTTGTAAATTATTTCTTTTGTTATTTTCGTCTTTTGACAGTTGTTCTTGCACGCGTCTTTTAGTCAGTTTATATTCCAATCAAGAAAATGCCTTTCACATTCACTCCAAGTGAGTATGTTGATATGTTATTAATTTTTGGTGAATGCCGCAAAAATTCCCGTGCTGCCGCTGAATTATACCAACAGCGTTTTCCCGATCGACGACTACCAAATCATACCACATTTTCTTATGTTGAGAACAAAATGAGAACAGGAGAATTTCCAGGAAAAGGTAAGCATGTTCAACATGCTGCACCAGTGCGAACTGAGGAAATGTGTATTAATGTATTGGCCTATATGGAGGCTCACCCTCAAATTTCTCTTCGAGCACTAGCTGAGGAAGTTGGAATAAGTAAGTCGTCTGTGCATAGAATTATAAAAACGCATAGTTATCATCCTTTCAAAATACACATGCACCAGGGGCTTCGACCTGATGATTTTGATAGGAGACAAAATTTTATTGCCACTATTCAAGTTTTGATTGAAAATAATGACAGTTTATTGGATCAGATCATGTGGAGTGACGAATCAAGATTTCACAATAATAGGACAGTGAACCGGCATAACATGCATTATTGGTCACGTGAAAATCCTCATTGGGTGCGAGAAACAAATTTCCAAACCATGTGGGGTGTGAATGTATGGTGTGCGTTGTTCAATGGACGTTTGATAGGCCCTTATTTTTACCAACACACTCTGACTGGGCGTAAATATCTGGAATTCTTACAAAATGAACTTCAGGTCCTATCAGGTGGCCTGCACGTTCGCCAGATCTGACACCGTTAGATTTTTACTTGTGGGGGTATTCGAAGACAATCGTGTACGAAACTGGACCAATAGACTTAAACGACTTACAAGAGAAGATTGTACACGCCTGCACCACAGTAACGGAGGAAATGATTAGGAAATCTTGTACGAGAGAACTGATAAGGCGATTTGAAGCATGCATGAATAATGATGGTAGACATTTTGAGCAGCTTTTATAATTTTTGTTATCAATAAATTCTCTGTTATGGAATTTTGTACATTATTTTTCAAAATCGCTTATTCTGACACTTTGACATCTGTCAAAATATCAAGTGTGATACATCGTTGAAGTTAGAATTGACTGCAGTTCACAATTCAAAAAAAAATTATAGGGTGCTACTTGAAAAGTTGAGGTTGGGGGTGGTTTCTCAGGGGTAGTTTGACAAAAGTTAACTTTGACACAACAGCTTCAAAGTCATACGGGTTTGGTATGAGTGCATTTAAAAAAAAAATCTAAGCAGCATTACTGAGATATTGGCTGTATGAAAAAATCTGGGACACCCGGTATATATATATATATATATATATATATGTATATACCGGGTGATAATGGGACTAGGGCCATGCCCATATGTCCTTCACTTATCAACCAATTTGAATGAAATTGTGTACATAGATATGAGACACAATTTCGGTTTGACAGACATATGAAACCGAAATGGCCGACTTCCGGTTTCGCCAAAATAGCCACCAACTTTGATTTTGCAAATGGAACACCCTGTATGTTTGATGTTTTTGGGATTCTACGGCTCAAATAACTTACGACAGTATTGCCAAATTTTTATTTTACAATTGAAAAAAAAATATTTTTCAATTTTTTTTTATCTTAGGAGGCCTTGATCAGGTTGAAATCTATACTAATTCACATCAGTACTTATAGTAATAGTCATTTTATCGATAAGATCAATAACAAATCCTACAGCAGGAATTGAAATTTTCTGAACGCATTTTTAACGATTTTTTTTTTCAAAGGGTACCTACCGAGGGCCATCTTGCCATCCGATAGAGAATTTAATTACCAATTCAACAATATACATTATGTACCACTTTCTTTTTGTTCAAAACTAAAAACGATCAATTATTGAATTTGTACAATATTTTATACGATGCCTACAAATTCCAATGAGTTATCCAATTAGGTCGGATGAAATGAAAGGTAGCCGTGGAATAATGGAAAACAGTTGGTAATTAATGTCATGTCAAAAGTAAAATACCAATTTTACTCATCTCGTTTCGTTTGTAAAACGTTTTTGAAATGGAAAATAATAATCATTATTCTCGAAACGAACAAATCGATATGATATTGATATAGGGAGAATGTCAGAAGAACATTGTCAATGCTAGTATGCTATACGCTGTTCGTTATCCGTTAAGACGGCACCCATCGAGGACCTATTTCAGAAATTCAAATGATGCTAAGGAAAGAACAAACTGATCAAAACCACATCCACTTCATCGTCAGTGAAGAATCGGAAACCAATGTTTTAGCATATGTTCATTTTTCTCCATCTGCCTCAGTGCGAGAATTGGAAATTGAATGTTGGATCAGCAGGAAAAGTGCCAGAAAAGTATTGAAAAAATCGCTCCTATAAATACAGTTTGCATCAGCATTTATATGAAAAAGACCCAGATTGGAGACTAACTTATTGTAATTGGCTTTTGCGTCATCATGATTTGAATGATGATTTTATCTCGGAAATACTATTTACAGATGAGTCTAGGTTTACGAATAATGGTATGTTAGGAATAATACAAGGTATTGGGCTCAAGAAAATCCTAGGTTGCTGAGAGAAGGTAATTTTCTGGAAAGATTTGGATTCAACGTCTGGGTAGGAATCATAGGGACAAGAATCATTGGACCAATTCTTTTCGACGGGCCTTTCAGGAAATTCCTGCTCACGAACTGATAAATGTGAACAGGTGTACAATAAATAGAACTAGTCTATGTGTTAGGAAAAACGGGCAACACTTTGAACATATCATTGGTCATTAATAAATAAAATGATTTTTCGATGGTTGTGAAACTCTTCTACTGAAAACAGGATAATGGTGAAAAGGGAAACATTCTCAATTAGATATTGATAAAAGGCTTTCTCTGTGAATTGAAAAATCCACGATGAAAATGAATTTATTTTTTGTGAATGTCTAACAGAAAACAACTACTTTCCCGGCTAAAGCCACACTGGACATTGAACTACATCTGATAGATATTCTGAAAAGACCCTAACTCAAAAGAAAAAATCTGAAATTGAAAATTTGCATTTTTATTCAGATAGTTATTTGATTTTCTATTCCAGTTTTGATTAGAAACTCATGAAGATGGAATAGAAAATCAAATAACTATCTGAATGAAAATGCAAATTTTCAATTTCAGATTTTTTCTTTTGAGTTAGGGCCTTTTCAGAATATATATATCAGATGTAGTTCAATGTCCAGCGTGGCTTTAGCCGGGAAAGTTGTTTTCTGTTAGACACACAAAAATAATTCATTTTAATCGTGGAGTTTTCAATTCACAGAAAAATATTTTTATCAATATCCAATTGAGAATGTTTCCTTTTTCAACATGAATACCCCACAAGAGGTTATCTTGACGATGGAAGATAGTGACTAAAGTTTATCTTTCAGTCGCAGATGATTCCACATCTGATTTTATGAACATCCTGTTCATATTTTCAACAAATCAAGGATAATGGTATTGTGAGTAATGATTCGTACGTTGAAAGATTCACTGTTTCAATCGTTAGAATAATTCAAACAGTTTAATTAATTTTTTTGTGTGTGTTTATGATCATTACATATTGTCAAGTCGATTATTTGTGGTAATTCATTGTTACCATTCTGAAGTAATGTTTGAAAGAATGAATAAATGTCATGTTACCTACCAATGTTTTCAGATTGATTTCATTTCGTCAGATGGCTCTCTACGTTTTGAACAAAAAGAAAGTGGTACATAATGTATATCGTTGAATTGATAATCAAATTCTCTAACGAATGGCAAGATGGACCTCGGTAGTTACCAATTGAAAAAAACAATGTTTTCGTTAAAAATGTGTACAGAAAATTTTAATTTCTGCTGTAGGATTTGTTATTGATTTTATCGATGAAATGACTAGATTTCAACCTGATCAAGGCCTCCCGGGCTAAAAAAAATTGTGGATGTTGACTATTCTGTTTGTTTGGCCTATGTACGTCTTCTCACAATTTCCACATGGTATTTCATAGACTCCTTGGCACTCTAGTGGTATACGGTCCTTGGGGTTTCTGAGGGTTGTACAACAACACACAACAATTAATAAATACATTCACATGCGCAAAAGGCAGTTGAAATATACAGTTTCAGCACCTTAGTTTTTATTGAGGTATTCTTGAACATCATAAAATACTTCTACTGTGAAAATATGTTTTACAGATTTCCTGAATGAATGATTCAATGATTTCAACACTGATCTGAAACGTTTTTCAGCTCATCTTGCCTCTTAAGCCTCCTTATTTTAGTATTCGAAAAAATCGGTAGTGGCATTGCCCCTGTATCCTCCAGGATCTCTAACTTTATTGCAAATTTCTGAATTCAACTGCATCCACCTCAGAGCTGGAAGTTAACGCAATTGTCAGATGCAATAAACATTAAAATAATGTTGGATGTCGAGTTGATTGTGGCTGTGGTAAATGTACAAAAAGATTCGAAACATTTTCATTGCAGGCTGCTTGCGATATAAATTCAATTTTAAAGTTATAACAACAAACAAACCTCGTTATAACTAAACTGGTAGATGAAGTCAGACTGGTAGATGAAGTCAACACAACTTTGAGGCACTTATCGAGTCACAATGATCAAAAAATCAGTTGTGAGAACGTAAAAGACACAGTATTGTTTTCAAAATAATATCGACCATCTTTGTGAACTAGTGATTCAGAATAACACGTGAACAATGTTGCCAGGTAGTTTCCAAGATTCTCGCACGCGCCTGTTACAAAGCTGTCTACGAACGAACGTTTCGACTAATGTGCTCTGATTGGCTGGTGAATGAAAGATCTTGCTCAGCAACCAATCAGAAAACAGCACGCGATGTGCACGAGAAATAATTTGAACATTCTTGTCTCTGTTTTTTGCTCCGTGCGAATTTTGAAGAGAAATCACTCGTCGCATTTATGAATGAAGTAGTCACTTTCAATTCTTGTTGGATTCTGGAGTCGCCAATCATGAGTCAGGAAAAAAATGTGCATATCTAAAATGAGTAAACGTTTCGGACGTTTTCGTACTGGAGATATTAACATAATATAAATAATATTTGTATACAGATGTGGGAAAATTTGCCGCAATATACGATTTCCAATGTGTTTGGATGTTGACTGGTGTCTATAGTCGACCAGCGCAAAATATAACAAATATGCGCGAGGAGAATCAATTAGTGAACTGGACCACTCTTGATTCGATCCCACTACTTAGCCACAGTTTATAGCTAAAGAAGCAGTTAGCTCACTTGGCCCAAATGCATGTTCCACGGTAACATCCACTCCAGGGAAACAATTCAGGATGCGCAGAAGACTGTACGCAATTATCGCTCTTCGAAGTATCCGAAAAATGTCCGTAGTAACACGCGGTATGCGCGAGGGATACAAATCAGAGTTGCGCAGTGTACAAACGGGAACATAAAGATCAAAGTACCGACGCCAAGTGAGCGAAATGATTCTTTAGCTATAAACTGTGACTTGGCTAGCTGGAGGACGTATCTCCGCTTCTAGGATTCGTAGGCTCAGCCCAGTCAGTTTGAAAATTTTAGTGTGGATGTGGTTCTGGCTTATCAAGAAATTATTTGCTGCAATAAATGTAACAATAATTTATCATCGGAAAGTAAGTGTTGTGGTTCATTTTTGCTATAACGACTTTCTAAATAAATTACATTCTACGAATTGAAAAACATAACGTAACTTGTGAAAAATTAACTGAAATTTTTTATTCTACGAATTAAAAAAAATATAACTCAACTTCTGGAAAATAAACTGAAATTCAGCTCAAAACAAACAACTACGAATCTAATGCAATAAAGGTTCAAATAAACTACCTTGTTGTGCCAAACAATAGCCAAATCTGTCTGTTTGTTATATATTGTGCTGGTCGACTAAAGACACCATCCAACAACACATTGGAAATCGTATATTTCGACAAATTTATTCCACATCTGTAGAATGGGAAATTTATAGAATTATATCGCCATATTAAAGCTCCAAATTCACTTGAAGAGATCTACAATTCCTTTTTCCAGAATTGCATGATTCATTAGTGGTGAATTTTGGCTTTAATATACAGTCGAAAAGTTCTACATACCTGCTACAGGTTTATGTTTTGGGATTTTCTCATATTATTGAATCTGAAATGAGAAACGTGTAATTATTTATTGCCAATCTATATAAAATGATAAAGGATCCAGTATATCATCGGCGATGAATTAGATAACTTTTCCAGTTCTGAGAATGTAGTCAAAAGTTTTAATCCATGTATTAGGGGCACATCGTTATCTAATTCATCGTCGATGATATAACCGTTGCTAGAACCGTACATGAATTTTGAAAAACGTTCAATCAATGATATATGTCATTTTGCAACTTGTATGTAGTTTTTTCTATTACTCAGTTTCATTAGTTCTATACAGGGTGATTCAAAAGTACTTTGACAAACTTCAGGAGGTGATTCCTCACAATATTCTAATATGAATTGTCCAAATAAATATATGTCCGGAAAAGTTTCGTTTCCAAGATACAGGGTGTTAAAGTTTTATTTTTATTTTAGTTTTTTTAAATAACTTTCGAAATACTGACCTTAATCAAACGAAAATTGGTATTGGTATAGGAATTCGAACCTGATGTTATTATTGCTCTTACTCGTAGGGGGCGCCACCTACATTTCTTTTTCTTTTTTGAAGATTCATAAGTTTTTTAAGCGTACTTCTAGAACATTTTTCAGTAGAAAAATTAATTCCTTCATCATATCTACGTAAGAAAGCTATCTCTGTTACAAGTCGCTATAAACAATCGTTTTCTAGATATTTCGACTTCAAGTCGATTATTTGATAATCGATGCGTGTTGAAATTATTACCATTATTTTGCATTTTTCACAAGAATGCTTAGGAAATGAATTTGACGTTTAAGTAAGTAGTTTTGGTTTTTTGTAGGGGGCGCCACCTATTCTATTTATTTTTACTCGTTTAAAATAGTTATTTTTGTATCAAGGGTGCAGAATCTGTATTTGTTTTAATAAAATTTTCAAGAAATATCAACATTTTATTTCAAGAAATTTTGAATATGTAGAATAATATAAAATAAAGGAAACTAAATTGTATTCAAATAAATTGTTCAAAGTGTCCACCTTCAGCGAAGCTACAGGCATTCAGTCTTCTAGTCAATGAATCTCGTACACGCTCAAAAATTATTAAAAAAAATTATTGTTTCACAGGCGTATACTATTCGATTTCTTAGATCTTCCTCGTTCGCTACTGGAGTTTCATAAACTAGTGACTTCAAATGTCCCCAAAATAAAAATCTAGCAGGTTTAGATCTGGGGACCTTGTTGCCCACGCCTGGTTAGGTACTTCTACACCCCTACCGATCCATCGATTTGGATAGACAGTGTTAAGGAATTCCCTGGCTACAACGATATAATGGGCCGGAGCCTATCATGCATAAACCACATGCGGATACGAATTTCTAATGGTACATTCGGAAGTAGTCCCGGCAATTCATTTTCTAAAAAGTCTCTGTAAGTTGCGCCATTCAGTCGGAATGGAAGAAAGAAAGCAAGTAATCATCAATTATTGCCGCCCATATATCTACAGAAATTTGATACTGATAATGTCTTTCACTAACTTCGTGCGGATTTTCCAGAGCCCAAACATGGTTGTTATGAAAGTTTATGATTGCATTTCGGGAGAAGTTTGCCTTGAAAATTGAGGATTCCCAGCCAATTTTCTCAAAAACCACTGACACATTGTAATGCGTTGGGTAAAGTCTCGTGGCAAAAGAGCTTGTACCCTTTGAATATGGTATGGATAAAATTGTTGATCGTGGATAATTCTCCAAACTGTGGACTCAGTAGAATTGAGAGCTTCAGCAATTATTCTTGTACTTGTTTCTGGATTCTCCTTGAGAGCGTTCAAAGCAGCTTCTTCCAATCCTGGGGTTTGGACTGCTCGTAGTCTTCCAATGATATAAGCTGACCTCTTAAAGCTACCTGTTTCTGCCAAACGACGGTGGAGACTGGTAAATGTTGGAGCTGAAGGCAGTACTCGATTAGGAAATCGCTCCTGGTAAATACGTCTTGCTTCGCGCGCATTGCCATACGCAAGGCCATAAACGAAATGCATATCGGCTAAATGGGCATTATTGTTTAAATAATCCATTGTTTCAAAATTAGTGTTTTAAAACTTACAGAAACTTCAACAAAACGTTTAACTGTCACATAATATGTAATTACCAAAACTACTTACTTAAACGTTAAATTCATTTCCTAAGCATTCTTGTGAAAAATGTAAAATAATGGTAATAACTTCAACACGCATCGATGATCAAATAATCGACTTGAAATTTTCAAGTCCAAATATCTAGAAAACGGTTGCTTATAGCGACTTGTAACACGCGTAGTTTTTTCACGTAGATATGATAGAGGAGTTGATTTTTCCACTGAAAAATGTGCTAGAAGTACGCTAAAAAAAGTTATGGATCTTCCAAAAAGAAAAAAACGTGTAGGTGGCGCCCCCTACGAGTAAGAGCAATAATAACATCAAGTTCGAATTCGATACCTCAAAAAACTTCACAATGCCAATTTTCGTTTAATTAAGGTCAGTATTTCGAAAGTTATTTAAAAAAAACGAAAATAAAAATGAAACTTCAGCACCCTGTATCTTGGAAACGAAGCGTTTCCGGACATTTATTGATAAGGATAATTCATATTAGAATATTGTGAGGAATCACCTCATGAAGTTTGTCAAAGTACTTTTGAATCACCCTGTATAATGATTATGAAGAAAGCCTCAACCTTGTAGTATCAATGAATTTTGTCCTAGACATATATAGTGGAAATTAAATTGGCTAAATGTATGGGTAGTAGTGTTCACAATTTTGAAATAAATCTGAAATGAATATATCCTGTTACAAGCTATCCATTGCACCAAAAATATGAAATGATTCTTGTTACGTTCAATATTGTGCGAAAAAACGAAGCAGCGTTGCATCATTGTATTCAACTTAAAAATGGCAACTCCATAATGGTATAAATTAATTTACGCCATCTTGTAATTTCAGTGTATGAATATGTAGCGCAGCTTTCACACTTTTTTTTTCATTTCAAGGTTTGGTTCCAAAATAGGAGGGCAAAATGGAGGAAAACGGAAAAATGTTGGGGAAGGAGTACGATAATGGCAGAATACGGACTGTACGGTGCAATGGTGAGGCATTCGCTACCTCTTCCAGAAACCATCCTCAAGAGCGCGAAAGAAAACGAGAGTGTCGCTCCCTGGCTGTTAGGTAATGACTGTATGTCTTTTTTTCAAAGCAGCTGGGTAACAACAAAGATTTGTTGTGGTGATAAAAATATGGAAATTATATCTACTTGTGTTCTTCCTGGTCAAACAAACTTATTAAAACTTGCTTCTTGACATTCAAACTTTAATGCAACGATACTCCCATTCTACGTTTTTATCTTATCTTAGGTAAATTTGTATTTTATCTTATTACCGTTTTTATTTTTATCTTAGGTTGAATTATTTCCTTATATCCTAAATTTTTATTTTATTATAAATGGCCTGTACATGTAAATGTCACAAGGAAAAAAATGTATAACCTTGAAGACCTAACTTCAACTAACCTACCTAGGAAAGACTTCAAGAAACAAGTTTAGCTTGTTTGTTATGCCCCTAACAAACAAGTTGTTCGAGTAGCGAGTTTAACTCGCATGATGTGCAAGGTAAACTTGCATGAGAAGCAAGTTAACTGAGTTCGGAAGTTATGAACGCAACTTAGAAAGTCATGAAATCAACTTTAACTAGCTTGTTTCGTACAAGTTTAACTCTCTTTTTATATACAATGAGCAAGTTAAATTTACATAAGAGGCCACCTCATAAGTTAAGAAGCAACTTCAACATACATGATGAGCAAATCAAACTTGTATAAAAATCAAATTTAATTATTCAACAAGTGGAACTTGCTTGAGGCACAAATTAAATTTGCAGAAGAAGCAGCACACTGCTTCTTAAGCAAGTTTGAGTTGTTCAAGCAGCAAATTAAACTCACATAAGAGGTAACAAGTTTAACTTGTAAGAACAACAACTAGAACTTGCATGCGGCACGAGTTGAATTTGCAAAAGAAGCACACTGCTTCTTAAGCAAATTTAACTTGTTCAAGCAGCAAATTACACTTACTTACAAGTTAAACATACCTAAGGGGCAACTTTGAAAGTCAAGAAGCAAGTTCAACAAGCAAATTACACTTACAAGTTGAACTTTCATGCAACCTCAAAAGTTAGGAAGCAAGTTCAGCTTGCACGATGAGCAAATTGAACTTGTATAAGGAGCAAGTCTAACTTGCATTAAAAAAATTGAAACTTGCAAGAGGCACAAGTTTAATTTTCAAATGGAGAACACTGCTTCTTAAGTAAGCTTAAGTTGGTCGACAAGCAAATTACACTCACAAGTTGAACTTACATAAGAGGCAACCTTAAAAGTTAGAAAAACAAGTTTATTTTGCATGAAGTACAACTGGAACTTGCATGAGTTAAATTTGCGAAGAACACCTGCCTCAAGTTATCTTGTTCAACAAGCATATTAGACATACTTACAAGTTGAACTTACATAAGATCCAACCTCAAAAGTTAAGAAGCAAGTTCAGCTTGCACGATGAGCAAATTGAACTTGTATAAGGAGCAAGTTTAACTTGCTTAAAAACAATTGAAACTTGCATGAGGCACAAGTTGAATTTGCAAAAGAAAAACACTGCTTCTTAGGCAAGTTTAAGTTGTTCGACAAGCAAATCACACTTACAAGTTAAAAGTAAAATGGAACTTGCATGAGGCACACTGCTTCAAGTTATCTTGTTCAACAAGCAAATTAGACATACTTACAAGTTGAACTTACATAAGAGGCAACCTCAGAAGTTAAAAAGCTAGTTCAACTTACATGATGATCAAATTAAACTTGAATAACTTACTTAATTTACTTACTTAACTTACATGAATAACAACTGGAACTTGCATGAGGTACAAGTTGAATTTGCAAAAGAAGCACACCGCTTCTTAAGCAAGTTTAACTTGTTCAATAAGCAAATTACACTCACTTGTGCACTTCCATAAATTATAGATTCATTTTGGATGAAGTTAACAGAATTCATTGGGTATTACTTCTCAATTAACTGCTTCAATTCGTAGTAGTTACCCAGTTGCTGTCAAATAATTTATTTCTGTGAATAGTTGTATTGAGGTCGACATAAATTTGGAGTATTTATCAAGAGGCGTGCATTTCGTAACATTTCAAAATAACCCAGGAATTTTTTAAACGCAATTGTTGTACACCCCCGAAATTTTCTATTATTTTGAAAATGTTAGAAATTTGGGATATCGTGACCAAATTAACCGCAACTTTGATTTTCCGAATGACACCTTGTATTTTATCGTGATTATTCCAAAGCAGTTTTCTGCAATTTCTAATGACTATTTCTAGAATTTCATGTCTGGATTTCCTTCTATTTTTATGGCAAATTTGACGGTATATTATAAAAAATTTCATCTCGCCAAATTTGTGGACGATCCATTGGTAAATGAAGTATGCGGTACACCCCGAAATTTTCTATTATTTTGAAAATGTTAGAAATTTGGGATATCGTGACCAAATTAACAGCAACTTTGATTTTCCGAATGACACCTTGTATTTTATCGTGATTATTCCAAAGCAGTTTGCTGCAATTTCTAATGACTATTTCTAAAATTTCATGTCTGGATTTCCTTCTATTTTTATGGCAAATTTGACGGTATATTTTAAAAAATTTAATCTCGCCAAATTTGTGGACGATCCATTGGTAAATGAAGTACGGTACACCCCCGAAATTTTCTATTATTTTGAAAATGTTAGAAATTTGGGATATCGTGACCAAATTAACAGCAACTTTGATTTTCCGAATGACACCTTGTATTTTATCGTGATCATTCCAAAGCAGTTTGCTGCAATTTCTAATGACTATTTCTAGAATTTCATGTCTGGATTTCCTTCTATTTTTATGGCAAATTTGACGGTATATTTAAAAAAAATTAATCTCACCAAATTTGTGGACGATTCATTGGTAAATGAAGTACGGTACACCCCCGAAATTTTCTATTATTTTGAAAATGTTAGAAATTTGGGATATCGTGACCAAATTAACCGCAACTTTGATTTTCCAAATTTCACCTTGTATTTTATCCTGATTATCCAAAAGCAGTTTGCTGCAATTTCTAACGACTCTTTCTAGAATTCATGTCTGGATTTCCTTCTATTTTTATGGTAAATGTAGAAAATGATGAAAATTTCACTTGAAATATGTAAAACAACTCATGTAATGATGTTTGCGTCTTTCTTTGAGTATCGGCATTTAAAATTATCATATTGAATATATGTCTGTTTTACAAAAAAATACTCATTCAGCGTTTCGTAAATCAACGTTAACTCTAATCGTGAAAAAATGCTGTCGGGAGATTTTTAACTAAAGCATGTGAACAACGAAAGAAAGGTTACCATATATACTTTTTAATCAAAGAATTACTCTGAGGGTGACAGAAGGTTGCTTCATTTGGAAGATCAAAAGAAAATCCAGGTACACTTTTCCCATATGTCCTTCGAAAGGGAGCCGAATCTTTTATAATTCGTACTTCCAAGACAGTGGGAGTAGATAGTAAAAAATGCCCGAAAATTGTTCCAGCTTCGTAATATCTCGTGATCTCACAATGAAAATTTCACGGAATAACACAATAGTAGGTACATTGTGTATCTAGTAGTAAAAGCAATACATTTCCGGACGACAATGTAAATTGGCGTTGAGCCGAGGCCAACAAGCATTGAAGTCTGGGAATGAGCTTTTGCTATGAGGTACACATACGATTTTTTCTGAAATCGCAATCAACATTATCATAAATTAAGGAATTTTTATAAATGCATAACAATTTTTGATTACCATCTAATTTCCTATGAAATCGTTTCCTTGACAATCAATGTTTGTTTATTGTTGTGAGACAAAAGTCAGAGATTCACTACTTATTGGACAGTGATGATGATGTCCAGGTGTGCGGGACACCACCAGAGTTAGAAAATGCTGCTGAAAATGACATCTTGAATTTATTGGCAAATAAATCCAAGGCAAAATATGAATACGCTTACAAACGTTTCATGGATTATTGCCAAGAAACTAAGACGACCTCCCGATCTGAAAATGTCATGATTGCATACTTTTCTGATTTATCTACAAAGTTGAAGGCGTTATGGTCAAATTACTCCATGCTGAGAGCTACACTTGATGCAAAAGAAGATATTGATTTTACAAAATATACGAAATTACGTGCTTTCCTGACACGTCACTATATATAGTTTGGCTCATTAATTTGGTTCATGGAATCTCAAAGTAATTTGAATAAATTAGAAAAAATTCAAAATAAGTTTTTAAGGTTACTCTATTTTAAAAAACATCCCGTATACCTTGACTACCAGACAATAAGAAGTACAACTCTTAGGAATGAATTCAAGATATTATATCTAGAAAATAGAAGACAACTCTCAGTATTGGTGTGTTTATATAATATTATAAATAATAGAATTAGCTCCCCTGAACTTTTGGCCTCAATTAGATTTAACGTGCCACCTAGAAGAATGCGCCAGGTTCCAATGTTTAATATTCCTCCATCATTTAACATTTCGAGATCACCTACGGTAAACATGTTTCGATTTGCGAATCAATTCAATGCATTAATAGATCTAGAATAGACAGTTTCTACTAGAGTTTTTCGTAAAACAATCTTGGAGCATTTAATACTGATATCTCTGTGAAGAACTTTAAAGGTTGTATCAATCCTCATACAATTCAATTAATTTAGGAAAAATTATACGAATATAATTATATATTTACATATAACTAATTTTCTTAGGTGTCTACATTTTGTGAATCTTATAAATTCTGTAAATTTTATTTTATTATGTAAAAAGTTATTAATTTGCACAATGTATCTAATTACATATTTATTCATGTAATAAAACCGTAAGGTTTGTATGAATAATAAATAAATAAATAAAAAAATAAACCAAAGAAGTCAAAAGTTTTGTCAGATGAACAAATTGAAACGTTTATTACTCGAGCACCAGATTATATATACTTAATGAATGAGGTAGGTACGTTTAGAATGTAAGAATTTTAAAATCACCTAGATATTTATGTTGTGTTTACTTTTTAGGTTGCCTTAATATTTGGTGTTGCCGGTGCATGTCGCCGTGATGAACTATATCAATTAAATTTGAATGACATAGAAGATTTTGGATCTAAGCTTAAGATTAAAATACCCGATAATCAAACGAACAAACCAAGATCATTTGTGATAAACGAAACTTATATACCATTGTATAGAAAATATGTTGCATGTCGTCCAGAAACTGTTGAATGTTGCCGCTTTTTCTTTAAATATGCAAATGGGAAAGGTTGCAGGCAAGTTGTGGGAATACATCAATTTGGCAAAATACCTCAAATTGCCGCAAAATTTTTAAATTTGCCGTATGCACAGGGCATTGTTTTCGTCGGTCCTCTGCGACAATTTTGGTTAATGCTGGGGCAGAATTAATTGCTATAAAGAGACATGAGGGATGGAAATCCTCAACCGTTGCCGAAGGATATATAGAGGAAACTTTAACAAATGAAGTAGGCATAGCAGATGAAATATTTAGAGAGACAAAGAGAAATCTGCTAATAATATTAGTTTATTGCCGAAGAAGAAAACAGCAATAACGTCGCTGACTATTCAGGTAACATAACGATACATTTAGAGGGGGAAGTAACAAAGAGAATGACTTCTCAGGTAGAGTTCAGCATATGTTTAATATTTGTACAAACTGCAACATAACTATAAATATACAAAAAAAGTTATAATAAACGTTCTATATGTGTAATAATATATTCAATAAATGTTCTTAATGTGAGTTGGTTGTTCGCGTGTATTTATTTACTGTCTAAATAGTATATTAAAGTATAAGTGGATAAAAAGGGCTTTAAATCACGCGCAATTTTTCGAGCACGACGGCGCAGCCGGAGTGTTCGAAATAGAGCAAGTGTTTTTAAGACCAGTTATCCACGAATACTTTACGCTATTTTTTTTTATTGGTGCACTTTGAAATCATATACAGTGCTTCTCAAAAGTCCTCTTCCCCCCTCTTATTTTTGGAACGATTATACATAAACAAGTGAAATTTGGAAACTGAATATTAAAGGTTGTAAACTTCCCTACTAGTGATGATAGATGACGAAATCGTCACTGATGACGTCATAAGGCCAATGTGACCAATAATTTTAAATGGAACCCTATGGCAAGCGACACCTCTTTCAAAAGGTATCGAAAAAAACCTAGTCAATGATACTAATTTTGTTTGTGTTTATGGCAGTTTTGGCAACTCGCTTTAAAAAAACGTAAAGCTGTGATGAATTAAATCAGTTAATACTAAAATTCCAAATTCAAGCTCCGCTTCTGGATAGTTGTCAAATAAGCTGACGTTTTTGTTAGTCTCCCTAATTCGACGTTTTTGTAATTGTCCAAGTTTTTGTACATTTAATAATTTGTGTATTGTTGATCGAACGTTTAACTGTTTTAGCAGCTTTTGGTACTTTTAATATTTTTGTACATTTTAATAATTTGTTTGACTGTTGTGAGCCGAACGTTCAAGTGCTTCAAGAAGCGAAATGGTACGTGCAGCGATCCTAATTCTTGGTGAAACTGGACAAAATATTCATGCAGCAGAACGCATTTTTAATGAGAGGTTTCCCGATCGCCCCGTTTCGAGGACTTATTTAAGGGAGCTTCTTCGTAAGTTTGAAACAACGGGTAGTATTAATGATGCGAAACGATCTGGCAGACCACAAATTTCTGATGAGAAAAAAATTGATATACTGGCAGAAGTAATAGTTAATCCTACTTCTTCAACAACCCACGTTGTATCTACCTGTGAAGTCAGTCGAAGTACAGTACACAGGGTGTTGAAAAAAAACAAATTTCATCCATACAAATTAAAAATGGTTCATCAACTCTCAAACGACGACCCAGACCGAAGACTAGAATTTTGTGAAAATATGGAAACTAAAATTAACCAACAGCCAGACTATGTCAAAACAATTTGTTTTAATGACGAAAGTACTTTCTATCTAAATGGCAATGTAAATACACAGAATGTGAGGTATTGGAGTGACGCAAATCCTCACCTGTTTCGTGAAACACATACCCAATTTCCCCAGAAGGTGAATGTTTGGGCAGGTATCCTGGGAAACCACATCGTTGGGCCTCTTTTTTTAAATACTAATTCACTGGTGAGGTTTATCTGGAGCTGTTGCAAAACGCAATAGAACCGTTAATCCTTGAAATTTTGGAAGATAATCCAGATGAATTCGGCAATTTGGAAATAACATTCCAACAGGATGGTGCTCCTCCACACTATTACGGTGCAGTAAGACGGTATTTGGATGAGGAGTATCGTGGTAGATGGATTGGACGACGAGGTTCAACGGAATGGCCAGCTCGATCACCGGACCTCACACCTTTGGATTTTTTTCAGTGGAGGTACCTTAAATCGAAGGTTTACGCCACTGAACCTGACAATATTGACGTTTTAAAACAACGTATTGTTGCAGAATGTGAGGCTGTTTTCGCAGACACATTTGCAAAAGTACGAGAAGAGTTTAAAAATAGGATATTTCACTGTTAGGAAGTAAATGGAGGTCACTTCGAGCAATTTCTTTAAGTAGATACTGAGTCTTAAATCTGTAATTAATATCATACTGAATGGAATTTAAATTTTAATGTTTACTAATGAGCCATTGAAACTGCCATAAACACGAACAAAATTAGTATCATTGAATAGGTTTTTTCGATACCTTTTGAAAGAGGTTCCATTCAAAATTATTGGTCACAATGGCCTTGTGACGTCATCTTTGACGATTTCGTCATCTATCATCACTAGTAGGGAAGTTTATAACCTTTAATATTCAGTTTCCAAATTTCACTTGTTTATGTATAATCGTTCCAAAAATAAGAGGGGGGGAGGGGTCTTTTGAGAAGCACTGTATACTGGTATTATTACTACAAAAAATAGAAATAAGAACTAATAATGCAAAATGGTTGAATTCGTGATGCGACATCAGTATACCTTTCGTTGTCATGGAAATGAGAAAAACAGATATTCATTTGCAATTTGTTATCAAACATCAATATTTGTTGTCACCAGTGCTCAAAAATGAATTATTCTAATAGCGATTTTTGGAATAGTGAGGCAGAATCGCGGTTAATACCGCGAAAATCCAGTGATATATATATATATATATATATATAAAAGAATATTAAAAGTTCATCAAATGGATGGAATAGCAAGAGGTATCACATATAAATGAACGAGTTGTTAGTAATATTTTATTTGACGTTACAAGGTACTCCTGTCAGATCAATAATCAAAAATTTGTCATTCAGACTTCACGTTTCTCGATTTGTTGATGTTGCCATGGTTACTTTAAAAAACGCGCGTTTTTTAAAGTTCTATTCAAACTCGCTGAGGCGTGCTTTAAATGGGTAAAATGGGGCACCAATAAAAAAATGTATATAAAAAACTGGTAGGGACCGATTTTGACGGCCTAGGCTTAGCAACGGACTAAAATACTAGATTAGCGTATTTTGGGGTCTGAAGTTGTTCCGAAAAAGTAGGCATTCTTGAGCAATTTAAAAAAAAATCGTTTTTAGAAAATATCCTGTTGATTATTAATTTTCAACTCTAAATAATTTCTCACACTGTGTTGGTTGAAATTAAGAAATCTCTATGACGCAACTATTCGAAGTAGATTCCACAATTTATTGCTGACAAATGGGTAACATGTTGATCTTAGAAAAAGGAAAACCAGAAAAATGTCATACATAATAGATTTCATTGAATAGAACAGTTAGTAAACTTTGGTGCTGTATGTCAGATTTTTGCAATTGTCCGAAAGAAAAGACATGTCTTTCATGTTCTGAAAATTTAAAGAAGTTTTCATTGGAATTTTCCATTAACAAATTGTTATTTTATTAATTAAAAAACGATACGTTACTGACGAATCGAAAAGTTTCTTTGTATAACATCAAATCCTGAATCTAAAAAAATGCAGTAATTTAAAACTTTTCATGTATTTGAATTAATCATAGTCAATAACTTCATATTATATGTATATGCCCACAAAAATTCATTAAATTTATAATCGAATGGGATGGAATGGAAAAATGTCTGTTAATTTTGATGAATTATCCATATTTTCCCAAAATATTTTCCATTCTAATTTTTATTGGAAATATATATTATTTGAATTAAATAAAAATCCCGTCAATGACGTTAACAGTTTTTTCATTCATTTTTCGGAGTATCCTGAACTAGCTCTTGTTTACTAGTTATATGACAGGTCACTGGTTCCTCAAGAAAAAAATCGCTAGATGACCGCAGTAGGGGAGTCCCGCACGAATTGTTGAAAAAAAACATTTAAAAGTTCTTCCTTCCCAATGGCAATGGTTTGACTTTGGTTGTATTGAAAATCGCCAATTTGATTTACCAATTAAATTTCTTATAACAAATGTGTCATTTATAGAGATTTTCTGTCTGAAAATGTGAACAGTTGCTAGCGCAAAACATAGTTTGTGAAAAAAGATTGAATAAGAGTATACACAACACAATAACAACTGATAACAACGATAGTCAAGCAACAAGATAAAGAAGGTTAGGTTAGGTTAAGGTACAAATGGCATCTTGCCAGATGGCAGTCAAAAATGCTCGAAAGCACGAATCAGAAAGGTACAGGCACTCGAGATATAAACACGAAATTCCCCATTAATATATAACTTTTTAATATACGAAAATATAAACACTTTGGGACTAAAAATAATGATCCAGCATATTCAGTTTATGATTCTCTACACAACCCCTATGAAATTATTACAATTGGAGAGGCAGAAGTTTTTTTTAAGTTGGCAACTTGTGCGAGACTCCCCTGTTGGCGCACTTTCCTTCCAGAATCGGTTGTCATTATTTGTGAATGAATTTCGTCAAAGCAGAAAGCAGTTATTAAGAAAAAAAATTCTACCTAATTAAACGAGATAATGTCAGTTTTTTTCCGTGGTATCATTTTCTCCTGATTATAGCCTGTTCACGGTAATAAGAGAATGACGTCCAAAATGACAGATTACAACGTTGCCAATATGTGCAATATTTAGAATTTTCTAAGATTTTTTATACTATTGAACAGTGAGTATTGAAATGAGTAAAATGTATCAAAAACAATATTTTTGTGAAATCGCTCAAGAATGCCTATTTTCTCGGAGTAACTTCAGTCCCCGCAATACGCTAATCTAGTATTTTAGTCCGTAGCTAAGCAACGAACTTTCCCGGACCGAAATCGGTTCATACCGGTTTTTCATATACATTTTAGACAGTAAATAAATACACGCAAACAACTAACTCACATTAAGAACATTTATGGAATATATTATTACACCATATGTTACAGTTTGTACAATTATTAAACATAGGCTGAACTCTACCTCTTTGTTACTTCCCCTCTAAATTTATCTGTTATGTTAACTGAATAGTCAGTGACGTTATTGCTGTTTTCTTCTTTGGCAATAATATACTAATAATATTAGCAGATTTCTCTTTATCACTTCCCTCTCTAAATATTTTATCTGCTATGTCTACTTTATTTGTAAAAATTCCTCTATATATCATTCGGCAACGGTTGAGGATTTCCATCCCCCATGCCTTTTTAAAGCAATTAAATATGCCGCAGCATTAACCAAAATTATCGCAGAGGACCGACGAAAACAATGTCCTGTGTATTCATGTGCATAAGTCAAATTTAAAAATGCATACTGTACCTACTGTGTTCTGTGATATCTGTATATGGGCGCTTATAGAAAATGGATGAACCTTAATTACCTTTAATACCCCCCCCCTCTATCTTCTCTACATATTTAAAACGAAACATATCCAGTTTGTCTCCAGCTGGAGAAGCTTTTGTATAGCGAAACACTTTTTGTTAATCCAGTATGGGCCGCGTCAATTAAAAGCATGTTTTCATTGAATCACACATAATTTTGGCTGTATTCTAAATAATAAAAATGAATGTAAAAATTTCTTGGTAAGCCCATTACTTGAGAACAGCTCGACCGAATTGACATTTTTTTTAAATGCTCGTAATAGTCCGAGGAAGGTTTTTAGCGAGAGAAAAATTGAAAAAGTGGCCCGGAAAATTGGAAAATTAGGGAAAGTGCTTTTTTCTATGGGATTTTTGAACGAGCTCAAGACCATAACTCTATTCGAACGATGGATATGCGTAATCCTTTTTTTGTTTTGTTCCTTGGTGTCCTGGAAAAGTTTTCAGGAAACAAAATCGATACCAGTTGCAAAGGAAAGTAGGAAAATTCGAACAAACTGCAAAAATCATTTTTTTCATGCACTCTCGATCATAACTGACGATAGGAACGACATATTTTGTTTGTTTCTTTTTTTGAAAGTGTTTTTCCATGGAGAAGGTTTTTACTTTTACTCACCACTAGACGGCGCTGCAGCGAATCAACTTATCTACTATCCATAACGAGATAATGGTATAACGGGATAATGGGATAATGGGATAATGGGATAATGGGATAATGGGATAATGGGATAATGGGATAATGGGATAATGGGATAATGGGATAATGGGATAACGGGATAACGGAAAACGGGTAGAGTCACAGGTATAACCTAGATGGAACAACACAAAAAAAAACATAGAAAAAAACAAATTCTACGCGGACGAAAGTTTTCAGAAAAAAAGGGAATATAGAAATTTGGACAGGACGTCTGTCGGGTCAGCTTGTTATGAATATACTTCAGTACCTTTATTTAACACTGGTGTAATTGTTGGAGTTGTAGTTGATATACAGGGTGTTATGTAATAAGTGTCCGATATTTTACAGGACGATTCCTGAGTTATTTATAAGGTGAAAAAATCATGTAAGCATGGGTCCGCAAAGCCTTCATTTTTGATATACACGGTATTAAACATTTATTTTTAATTTTTAAAATAATGTCGATATTTGTCGAAAATTGGTACTTGGCGATTTTTTTATCTGAGAAGTTCAAATTTGATCTCAGTTTGGCCCTTAATTGTAGGGGGCGCCGCCTACAGGTCTTTGTCTCTTTTGGGGAGTCACAACTTTGTCGTGCATGTATGTATCATTTTTTCTAGAAGAAAAATCGATTCCTCTATCATTTTTACGCGAAAAAGGTATGCTTTGCAAAAGTAGCTACAAGCAGCCGTTTTCGAAATATTTTGATTTAAATGAATCGATTCATGTGTTTGTCAAAAAGTAAAACAATTTTGAAAACTTTTTTTTTTATTCAACATAGAAACATTTCAAACGCTAATTTTTAAACAACAATGAACAACGGAACACTAGATATGAATTTTAATCAAAATCACAATAAATGTTCGAAATGTCCACCTTCTTCCTATATGTACGCATCCAATCTTCTTCTCATTGATTCGCGCACTCTTTGGAAAATTCCTGGAGTATTTAGAATCGTTCTACAAGAGTTAATTATTCCATTACATAATTCTACTTCATTATGGATAGGTGTCTGATAAATTAAGGATTTTAGATGCCCCACAGGAAAAAAATCCAAACTGTTAAGGTCTGGTGACCTAGGAAGCCATGGTTGAGGCCTTCCCCGACCTATCCAACGGTTGCCGAAAGTTTGATCTGAAAATTCTCGCGCTTGGATGTTAAAATGTGCTGGGGCACCTTCATGCATAAACCACATTACATTTCGTAGTCTTAGCGGCCCATCTTCCAGTAAAATAGGCAAATCTTCTCCAAGAAAATGACGATATCTCTCTCCGTTTAATCTTCCCGGAATAAAGAATTTGGACCAATAAAATAATCTCCAAGGATTCCTGCCCACACGTTAAGAAAGAACTGTTCTTGGAAATGTGATTCCTGTATCGCATGGGGGTTTTCCTCTGACCACAAATGATTGTTGTGAAAAAAATTGCATATAGCGTTGCATGAGAAATTCGCTTCGTCGGTAAACAGGATTTGATTTTCAAATAAAGGATTTTGAATAAGGCATTGGAGAAACCAACGACAGAAGTTGATACGTAACGGAAAGTCTCGACGGAGTAGTACCTGAACTCTTTGAACATGCTGGGGATATAACAAATTATCAATAAAAAATTTTCCATACCAGAACATGAGAAATGTTTAACGTCAGCGCTATTTTTCTGGAGCTTGTTTCCGGGTGTTCTCCTACCAGATTGAGAACTGCTTCCTCGGTTTCAGGGAATCTTACCGTCCGATGTGCATCCAATAGATGACTAGCTTTCTCAAAGCTTCCTGTTTTCCTTAACCAAACGAGAATTCTTGAAAACGTTTTTTAAGTAGCAGTTGGGCGCTTCGGATAACGCTCTTGATACAAACGTCTAGCCTCATATGCATTTCCGTTAGCAAGTCCGTATGTAAAATGTATGTCAGCATACTCTGCATTGGTAAAGTTTACAATGTTTTTAAAAATAATCACAATAATTATAAATAAAACTATTCAACTATGCGTCAAGATATTATTTTTGACATGACAGCACAAAAAAAACATTGGAATAAACTTACTAGCCTAGTTGATACTTTTATATTCAAAGTTTGCGATTCAATGAGAAGAAGATTGGATTTTTTTTTTTATATTCTGGTTCCCACGAAAAGGGATATCCTGTAATGTTCAGAGAACATCGTGGGAACCTAGGGAAAGAAGGTAGGAGTTGGTGTTCTTCTTAAATTTCTGAAGGTTGTATGCCTCGGGGAACACCTCCCTAGGCAATGAGTTCCAAAGCCTCGCTGTTCGTTGGATGAACGAGTCTTTGGAAAGTGATGTTCTGCAGGTCTCCAGAGTGACCACGAAGGGGTGTGATGACTGAATTCGACGGGTTAATCTCGAAGAGACTGCCAAAGCAGGAACGATTGTTGATATTTCAGAAGAGCATCGCCCATGAAAATATCTATAAAATAGAGACAAATCGCCAACTTTTCTACGGTGTTCCAGACAAGTGAGCGAGTTTGTAAGCGAGGCATCACCGACGAGACGAATTGCCCTTTTTTGGACAGAATCCAATAGCCTCAGGATATGTTTAGGTGCCGCACTCCAAATATGGGAACAGTATTCCAGGACAGGTCGGATCTGTGCCTTATAGATCATAAGCAGCTGACTGGGGGTGAAATAGCTCTTGGCACGAAACAGAAAACCAAGTTTTTGGGATGCCCTTTTGGCAATGGACCTCACGTGATTTTCCCAGGAAAGGTTATTGTTGATAGTAATACCAAGCATCGATATGGATGGCTTCAGTGGTATGGTTACTCCTGACAAAGTTATGTTAGGCACAGTGAGATCGGCTTTTCTAGAGAAAAGACATGCTTGTGTTTTGTTTGCATTGAATTCTACCAAGTTATTAGATCCCCATTCGAGAATTGCTGCTAAGTCCATATTTATATTATTAACATTTCTTCCTCGTTCATTTCTGGTTTCACGGGCTGATATAGGGGCCCTGGAAGAGAAAGCGGTATGGAGGGTACTATCATCGGCAAAGCTGTGTACTGGACATGAAGTTGCTTTCAACAGGTCGTTGATGTGAAGTAGAAATAGTGTTGGTGCGAGAATGGATCCTTGCGGAACACCAGCATTTATGAGTAGAGTGTCAGATGAAACTCCATCGACCACTACATGGAGAGACCTGTTTGAGAAAAAACTAGCGAGCAGAGAACACAGCTGAGGGGGCAAGCCATAAGACGGAAGCTTGGCGAGGAGTCCCTGGTGCCAAACTCGATCGAACGCCTTGGAGATATCTAATGCCACAGCTAAAGTTTCTCCATACTTTTCAATAGATAGCTGCCATATATGTGAGACGTAAGCGAGCAGGTCACCAGTTGATCTCTGATGGCGGAAGCCATATTGCCTATCGTTGACAATTCCTGAGTCTTCCAGATATTTCATGAGCTCGATGTTGATGGCTTTTTCCATGACCTTTGAAATAATAGATAGCAGTGCGATAGGTCTGTAGTTGCTAGGTAGGGCCTTTTCGCCTTTTTTAGGGACTGGCTGTACTCTTGCAATTTTCCAATTGGACGGAAATACTCCCAAATTGTAAGAGTGGTTGAACAACTTACAAAGAACAGGTGTTAGTTCGGGGGCACATTTCTTGAGAACAATCGGCGGGATTCCGTCAGATCCACAGGCTTCGTTGGTGTTGAGACCCAGCAAAATCTTTCTGATAGTACGTTGGCGAAAGGTGATCTCGGGCATGTGACTGTCAATAGGTGTAATGTTCGGGGGTTGTTTTCCCGATGATCAGGTGGATTTCCAGCAAATAGGTGCGCAAAGATATTGGCTTTTCCTGGGCAGTGTTGCTAGGTTCCATCTTCTTTGGTTAGGGGAGGAAATGAGCTGGAAGTGAAGTTTCTTCCCACAGCTTTACGAAAGACCAAAATGAACGGGATCCGTTAGGACATTCAGCAAGTTTTGATCTTATTTTGGCTTTGTGGGCATCTTTTGAGCATTCTATTGTCTCTTTACATATGCCTCTAGCCTCGACATATGCTGCTCTGGTCTCAGGGCCCGGATTTTTTAGCCATCGATGGTATGCTGCCTGTTTGGAAGCCACAGCTCTAGAGCAGTTTCTGTTAAACCAGGTCTTATCGGATGATGTTCTTCTTTCGGTATTCGGTATGTAAGTTTGCATCCCCAACATGATGATTGCAGAAATTGTCTCAGCACATCGTGTTGGATCTACTGAAGAGAAACAAACTCTCTTCCATGGAAACGCTGAGAAAAACATACGAAGACCTTCCCAGTCGGCCGAATTGTAATGCCACATGAGACGGGGTGGTATTGTGCAGCTCGATGGTAAATGGAAAGAGCATGTTGTGGAGATGAGGGTGTGGTCAGAGTTTCCAAGTGGGGCAGAAACTTCTATTCTATACGGGTCAGGATTGGTGGTGAGGAAAAGATCTAGTGTATTGGCAGACTGGTTGTTGACATCAGGGATGCGGGTTGGTAGCTCGACCAGTTGTTCTAGACCATGAGTGATGGCGAAGGTCTCGGCTTGACGACCTGCATCATCTGTTTTGTTAGAGAATTTGAGCCAGGCAGCGTTATGTACATTAAAGTCTCCCATGATTATGGTTTCAGCTGTTGGATGGTTCTCCTGAATGTAGTCCAGTTTGAGTGATAAAAACTCAAAGAGGTCGTTATATGAAGGTTCATTAGGTGATAGGTAAAGGCAGCAGAGGAACTTAGTCAGTTTGGTATCAGATAGCTTGAACCACATCACATCAAAGTCTTTCGGTTCCAAACTCTCTTCACGCTGGCATGAAAGGTTAGCCTTAGTATAATAATAATAATAAATAATAATATTTTATTCTATTAAGACCATATAACATGGTATTGGACATGTCAAAAATATAAATATAAACATATAAAAATCTATACACCTATAATCATATATACATAAAATTTTATTCTACGAGACCGTAAAGAAGACTCGAAGACTTACAGGCACATAAATAACAGTTATTATACAATTTCGGTTATTGTTTACATATAGACATTTAGACACACAATGCTCAGTATAATTTAACAGTCAATACAATTTTATTACAGTTAAGAAGTCAGAAACTCGCTTGGGCTATAGATGCATTTCTCAATCAAATAACTTTTCAGTTGTTTTTCGAAACGTATTTCATTTCTTTAACTTTTATTGATTCCGGGAGTATATTGAAAAACTTTATACCACTGTATTGAGGACTTTTTTCATATAAGGAAGTTCTGTGGTGAGGAATTTGTAACAAATTGCCATGATTAGTTTTATAATTATGACCATCATGATTATGTGTTAGTGAATCTATATTTTTACTGACAAGCAAAATAAATTTGTAAATATATATACTGGGAACTGTTAAGATGTTATTATCTCTAAAATATGGTTTACATGAGTCTGTTCGTTTGATACCAAATATAAGTCTGATAATACGTTTTTGTGAGATCAGTAGTCTGCGAGCCATTGATGTACTTCCCCATACAATAATGTCATAGCTAATTCGAGAGTATACGAGCGCATAATAGACATTGAGGAGTTGTTCTTTATTGAATATCGTTTTCAGTTGGACTATAGCATAGTAACTTGAGTTTACTTTCTTGCTGACATTCTCAAAAGAGGTTTTGAAGGACATATCTGAATCCAGATAAGTTCCAAGAAATCGTGCAGAAGAAATTGGTTGTAACGAAACTGTTCCTATATTTATATGAATTTGATCGCGTAATTCTTTTTTTGGGTTTACGTGTAGAAGAACGGTTTTTGAAGCATTGAGTATCATTCTATTTTTTTGTGACCATTCGGTGATTTTGTTTGCTAAATGATTCAATTTCTCTAGTAATATTTGAGAATTATCACCATGCATCGATTAATTTAAATCAAAATATTTCGAAAACGGCTGCTTGTAGCGAATTTTGAAAAGCATACCTTTTTCACGTAAAAATGATAGAGGAATCGACTTTTCTTCTAGAAAATGCGATACACACATGCACGACAAAGTTGTGACTTCCCAAAAGACCTGTAGGAGGCGCCCGCTACAATTAAGGGCCAAACTAAGATCGAATTTTAATTTCTCATACTTATTAAAAAATCCCCAAATACTAATTTTCGTCCAAATATCGACATTTTGAAAATTATTTACGAAAAACCAAAATAAAAATAAATTTGTATCACCTTGTATATCAAAAATGAAGGCCCTGCGAACCCTTGCTTATATGAACTTTTCACACTGAGGAATCGTCTTGTAATATATCGGACACTTATTACATAACACCCTGTGTTGTCATTATTTTTCCATGTACAATTGGGCTACTTATTTGTTTCTGCTCTTCTACACTTGTGTAGTTTCTTGACCTTTTTTTTCAGATCCTGTTACAAAAAACACTCAGAAACTCATATCATTGTCTCTTACAACGCTTTTATTTTCAATTATACATCGGCGCCCCCTCTATCAACTCGCCCGCCAACTTTCTTGTCCCGGAGAGAACCTAGCGGGCTGAAAGAATTACTTCAAGCTTGGACCGATCACCGCTTGATGCCGCCACCATTCCCATAAACAAGCTTTAACTGTTCACCTTCTACGTTTCATGCTACGATTGCGATTGCGAGATCGTTGTTTCGAAAAGCAACTCTGCTTTTGTCCTTCGTAGATACGGTTCGCGGTTCATGGAATTTTCCGAGTATAAATATAACTATAGATTCTTTGCTGTTGGTAGTTAGCGAGTTTTTACGCTTTGAATGAGTTAGGCGGCGTTGGATTATGGTAATGCGAGTAACGGGTAATGTGGAATAGTATTTACCGGCCTCAATATTCACGTTTATTCATGGGAATGCGGGACTGGAATTTCATTTTTGCCGCATGTTGGATTTATTACGATCCTTTAGGAATCCCAAGGGTGTAATGGCAAAATACAAATGAGCTATTAATAACTTTTTTTAGTTACTTAATGTTGTAGAAGTAATTCCTAATATCATTGCCTGAAAGGTATCTGATATATTGTTATATATCTAAAAATACGCAAACGATATACAGGTCAACCATTCTAGCTTGGCATCTGAGATGCGTCAAGAAAGAGTCACTGTGCAACAGAGACCGAGAACGGAAAGTTCCTTGAATATACCGGCTGTCAACGAATCTATTAGACAAGTCATAACTTCTAGAATATTAGGCGTATCAAAATGAGATTTGGTATAAGTGAATGGTATGTGAAAATGAGAGTTTTCGCATATTTTCACTTCCGGTTTCACCGGAACTGGCTCCAGTTTTCAATTTTTAAATGGAACACCTTGTATATTGTAACATTTTTGGATTTCTGGATCAGAATGTGACATTTTAAAATGACATAAAATAGTTAAATATCTCTACTTATAGGTACAAAAAAGGATTCTTTTTCATTCAAATTCAAACAAAAATACAAAATGTAATAAAATAAAAGATATATATATATATATATATATATATATACTTATAAGTAGGCACAAAAACAAAGATTTCTTTCGTTCAAATAAAAATCACAAAATGAATTCCAGTCTCCTGTATTTCTTATTTGCAAACCTTTCAATAACATTTGAAACATCTATTTGCACACCTCTATGAACATGAAGTAGAGCTAATCCAACCAGCCACACTAACTGGCATTGTATTTAAAATATGAAGACACTTTTTTATCAAGAGAAATATGTTAGCGTTACAAGATTTAAAAAGAAAAAAAAAGAAAATTCAACAAATAATACTATATTAGCTAAACACTTGAAAGAATGTAATTCCAATGAAGAATCATTTTGATAATTGTTCATTGAGTAATTTTTTTGGAACCACTGATTTTATTAAAAACCTAATAATTGTTCACAGAATAAATCCATATTCTGTTTTGTTCCCTGGAGCACATTTTACATGTGTACTCGATAATATCACGCTATAAAATTGTATAAAAGTTGATTATTTTGACAATTATAAATTTCTGAAGTTAACAAAATATGAGAAAATAAGTAAATATTGTAAAAAAAATAAAATTGATATTTTTCATTATTATCAGTTTTATGTCTGACAAAGTTGAATATTTTTCAGAAATTGTCTTCTTGCATAAGGTTGCTGAGAGTTTATTATCATTGAAAAAAAATATACCCAATTTTTTTAAATTCTTTATAATTGTTTTTTTTTTTTTTTTGTTATTTAAATAATATTTAAGAATTTTTTTTTAAATTAATAATTGGTCATTCTCCACCTAATAAGAAAACATTGTTTTTATTAATTATGAAATTGTTTATTACTAACATATTTTAAACGAACTTTGGCATTATTAATTTTTTTTTGAATGGAACAAAAAATAACAAAAACAACCATATACGACAAACTGTTTAAAATTTTTATTTTATAATTTTTGTTGAAAATTTTATAAAAATTACAAACACATTTTTTTGAACATTTTGGGGGAATGGGTGTTTTTGTTATTTTCTGTACCATTAAAAAACAAATTGCCATTCAAAGTTTGTTTAGTTGTTGAGTAAGTACACAATTACATTATTCATGGCAAAAATTCTTATAGGTAGAAAAGAACCAATTATTAATTTTAAAGAAAAAAAAGTCTCTATATATTATTCAAATAATAAAAAAATTAAAGAAACTATTATAAAAAATTTGTTTTTTTAATTATTTTTTCAATCATAATAAACTCTCAACAACCTAATGCAAAAAACAATTTTTGAAAAATATTCAACTTGTTAATAAATATTTCATATTAAAATAGGGTATTTTTTTCAAAACGTTGTAGAATGCCTTTGTCAGACATGAAACTGATAATAATGTATAATATCAATTGAAAAAAAATTTCTCATATTTTGTTAACTTTAGAAGTACCTAATTAACAAGATAATCAACTTTTAAACAATTTTATAGCGTGATATCAATAAGTACACATGTAAAATGTGCTCCTAGAAGCAAACAAATGATCGCGTCATTCTGCGAACAATTCGATTTCTAATAAAATCGGCGGTTCCAAAAAAACTACTTAATTAACAATACATTATCAAAATTCAATGTTTTTTTTCTAACGGAATTACATTCTTTCAAGTATTCAGATAATACTATAATTCTTTTGAATTTTTAAATTTATATTTAATAGTATAAAAAAATATTTTATGTGCATTGCTCTCTCGAGAGGTGATGTGCTCCTGCATTAACGCCCTATTTTCAATGTTGAATTAATATTATAAATACTTGAGATAGTGTTCCTCTTCATGAACCGGTTTTTTTATTTAATAATAGTTTTTGAGCTATTGCCTTAAAACTAAGTAATTTTTTTAAAATAGCAAATTCTCGTCGGCGGAAAAAATCGAAAAAGATTTGAGTAGAGATGTGGAGTGTGGTGGCCATTCCATCTTGGGGGGCTGGTAACCACCCCCCATCCTCCCCCCTTTAAATACGTGCTTGTCACCCCCTTTTTTCAGTATACTATCACCATTGTTACCAACAGACAGACATGAAATAAAATGCTTGAATTATCAAAATTTAATGCACAGGACATCACTCCCATAGGCGAAAGCAGGAGGAGAGTCTAATCTGAAATATCATAACAAAAAATTAAACCGACAAAATACGGAACTGAAAAGTAAAAAATAAAATAAACCTTCTTAGGCCCGGTATTTTCACCTCCAGTTAAACCAGGAGTAAATTAACCAACGGTTAGAATATGCTTTGGTTTAACGTTCATTGAGAACAAAAGCACATTCTAACCATCGGTTAATTTATTCCTAGTATAACCGGCGGTGAAAATAGCGGACCTTAGTCTCAATAACTAAGCTCCTAAACTAATGTAAGTAACTAATTTTGAGTCGGCGCCAAACGAACAATCAACGAAGATCATTAAATTACTTCAAAAAAATCATCAGAATGTCAACGCGCAACTCGATGCCATAATTTTACGCCTTATCTAATTCATTTGCTTGTTTGTTTGGTGCCGACTCAAGATTAGTTACTTACATTAGTTTAGGAGCTTAGTTATTGAGACTAAGAAGGTTTAATTTATTTTTTACTTTTCAGTTCCGTATTTCGTCGGTTTAATTTTTTGTTAAAAAGTTTTTATTTTTTGTGGCTGAAATCTACTAATTACTACCTACTTGTTTTTTGATTACATCCAAAATACTTACTACTTACTTCAACCAGTTAAATAATATGATTATCTACTTTTACTATTTGTTGTAATATAAATTGTGTTTGTTGTTCTGGTTAGTTTATTCCATTACTTTGAATATCATTCCACCCTCTCACAGAATATAATGATTGTGACGGATGTAGGAGAACAAAAATAATGACAATAGCGATATGTCATTGTCAACTACATATGTGTGCTAATGTTCACAAGTGAAATATCAATTATCCCGTTAGGGTGGATAATTCCATAGAAATCAAAATATGATCAACTGTGAGGCATACCCTATCTAATAAAAAAAGAATCATCCAAATCGAAGAACCCAGTACAAAGTTATGCCTGATAGAATCGGTTAACGGACCAGAATTCAGAGGGTGAGTGATCAATATCCTTCATCCTGAGGGGTGGATTTCATCTTTCAAATTCAAATGGGACCAACTTCGAAGTACACCCTATCCACTGAAAAAATAATGATCGGAAGCGTACGTCTCAGTAAAAAGTTATGCGTGGTCATACATAAAAAAAAAAGTTATACGCGTCGACTAGAAAACCTCCTCCTTTTTGGTTTCGTCGGTTAAAAATGACCAAAACCGGTATATACCTTGTCATCCCATCAGCGAGGACACGGCCTTCGCTCTTCATATGAAAAAGCCCGTGTTCATACCCTAGTTTCAAGGAACATGTGTATAGTAGCAATTGA
The DNA here is from genome assembly GCA_018342105.1 of Gonioctena quinquepunctata. Lineage (NCBI taxonomy): Eukaryota > Metazoa > Arthropoda > Insecta > Coleoptera > Chrysomelidae > Gonioctena > Gonioctena quinquepunctata. Next base: position 144,462 of record JAFIRS010000364.1, on the reverse strand, counting down.
TGTGTAAATATTAGGTTTAGTCAAAATGTATTGCATTGTACCCATGAAAAAAAAAATTTTGGATTTGGATTGGCAACGGTAAATCTGCCACTCTTAGGCCCGATTTCACCTCAAGACAGATAAACGGAGTTTTACTAAACTCCGTTCTCACTAAACTCAGATTTTAATCTTGATAAACCTCGATCCAGTTTCACCGATACAAACAGACGAAAGCTAAACCGAGTTTATTGAAACTTAGTTTAAGGACAGTCAAAAGCTGGCAACATAGTGAAATATGTACGTTTCTGTCATTTTTGCATAGATCAAGTTGGAATGTGAAAATATAATTCATCAAATAAATTCCTTCTTTGGACTTCATTCGGCACCCAGCTTATTGAATAAATTGGTACAACATATTTCCTTTACCAGAGTGAAAATGTCTGTAACAAACTCTACCATATTTCGTTAACTTATCAGACCAGTCTTTTCGTTTGATGGCATGTATCTAGGCTGCTTGCCTTCTCTGGGAGATTTCACAATGTTTTCTATTTCTTACAACAGCAGATGGAATTCTGAACAGGGTCAAAAATACAAACATGTACAATTTACCTGAAAAATCGTATTCGGCCGTCTTTTGATGCATTTTCATTGCATTTCAACAGAACAATATGAAGGCATGATCATCTACGAATTAAACAATAACACATGTAATCCAACTACTGAATTCTTTTTGAAATAGGTAAAAATGTTCTCCAACATAAACAAATCGGAAAAGTAAGGTTATTTTACCTCCAATGTCAACCATCTGTCAAACGTGCACGAAACCAATGAACTTAACGTCGTTTAACTTCGTAACTGGCCAAATTCAGCCCGTTTTAAGTGGAAACTCCGTTTAGAACTAAACGCGGTTTATATTCCTGGTGAAATCCAATATGACGTGTGAAAATTGTTTAATTTGAACAAAACTCGTTTAAAGAGGTTGGTGAAATCGGGCCTTAGGCTTATGCCTAATGCCTAACATTGCCATCTCATTAAATGTATGCATTATATTGCTTACGTCGATTTGCTTATTGGTTCTCGATCAGGATATTTTTCATTGAAGATGTCGCATACTTGGGCCATATTTTTTTTACGATGCCGTCACCTAAGATCATCAAAACGCGTCAATTCACTGTTTTTCTGACAGCACCATCGTAATTTCAAATAATTTATTTTATAGAGTAATATTTTCCAGAAAGACATTATTGAAGATGTATGAAAAGATATGCAACACAACAAATCAATTTAATAATGACATACGCAATGAACTTATTGTCTGGTTACTAAGGGCTTTCAGATGTTTGCATAGCCTACTTGAGGTTTGGCAATATACCCGAACTAACTATTGAGTAGGTAATCCTCAGGTTTTCAGTGCACTTGTTTTCTTTATACTCAGTATACTGAAACTTAAAGTGTTACATGTATGGTTGAACTCAGAGAAATAGGGGCTTTCAATTTTTCATATTATAATATACCCTTTCAATTAAAAATAAAAATACCGATGACGTCATATCTTGTAAGGTAGTGGGGGTAAAAATATTTTCCACACTTCATGAATGCACTGTTCATGTATATATTGTCGTCCAAAAACTGAGCTATACATTGGTTTGCCCTATTCGGAACGATTTCAGTAAGGATTAATGTCCAAATTTGTAAACTTTTCATTCGAAATAGATATAAAATACTGTCCATTTATGAACCTATGTGAATTTGTATTATTTGTTAGGTAATTCTCTCAAGGTGATTTGATGATTAGAAAGTCTTTACTTTTCCGTTTGATTTGTTGATAATGCAAATTGTAACATAAAAGCAATGTGTTTTGTCAGAGTAGAAGTAGAAAAAGGATAGATTTGGCATTGTATCTAGAATTTACATGTCTTTTCGTTTGAAAATTAATAAAGAAAACCATTTTTATTCCATGATTAATGTAATATATAATATCAAGGAATCTTCACTATTTATCGTTTCTCACTCATGATAATTATTTAAATAAAATACATACAAATTATGAACAACATTAGGTGTGTGTATGTGTATTGATGGTTTCTAGGAAGAAATATTATATTCCTCTTCTGGGAAAGCATTACTCAACACCTCAACTTCTTAAGTAGTAACAGTGAAGTAAATGGATTCATTAAAACCTTAGTTTATGAAACTCTATCTCCATATGTGGCATGAGCATTATCTTTATAGGACTTTGAAAACATTTGGTCTTTCATAGCAAGTTCAGAATTATTGAACCTTTCTTCATAGTGACAAATCATAACTTCTATAACTTTTATTGTTCACTTTTCTTCGAAATGATAAAAGAAATGTTTTTCAATAAATCTGCTCAAAGTGATCTATGGGAACCTAAAAATTATTCGGCTATTTTAAGTAGTTCCTTAGTGTTTTTTGGCTGATCATGTAGCCACAAACCACTGATTATATAGGGTGTTTCATAATTGAATGCTGATCCTAAAGGGTGATAATTCGTGGATGATTTTAAAAAAATTCTTCATATGAACATAGGTCCCTATTCGATTTTTTCTCTTAGTTTTAATTTCACAATTGTGGTAACCAAAGGATCAAGGCAAGATTTTCATAATTTTATGATAATTATTGTTTAGTTTTTGTAATGAGTACGCATAAAAATACATTTTTTATTTTTAAAAACATAACTATTATGAACAAAAAATACCAAAATCAAATTAACTGTTCAAAATGTCTGCCTCCTGCAAGTATGCACGCTCCAGCCCTCTTTGTCATTGTCTCGCGTACTATTTGGAAAATTCCTGGAGTATTCCTTATTGCTTCACAGGAAACTATTACGCGGTTTCCCAATTCTTCCTCAGTTAGAATTGGTTGATTGTACACCAAAGTCTTAAGATGTACCCAAAGAAAATAATCAAGAGTGTTTAAATCTGGGCATCTAGCTTGCCATGACTCTGTTTCCCCACGACCTATCCAGCGATTATGAAAGTTTTGGTTTGAATATTCGCGTGCCAGAGCACTAAAATGAGCAGGTGCACCATCGTGCATGAACCACATGCGATTTCGCATTAAAATAGGAACATCTTCCAACAGAATTGGCAAATTATCTTCAAGAAAGATTATGTCCATTCAATCTGCGTGATAGAAAAAAGGTCCAATTAGGTAATCTCCAATTATTCCAGCCCAGACATTCAATGAGAACTGCTCCTGGTGATGAGATTCCACGATTGCATACGGATTTTCCTCGGCCCAAAAATGATTATCATGAAAATTTCTGATCCTGTTTTTCGTAAAACTAGCTTCGTCCGTGAATAAAATTTCCCTGTCAAATAAAGTATTTTCGGTAACTTTTTGGAGAAACCATTGGCAGAAATTCACTCGTAATGGAAAGTCAAATGGCGATATTCAAATTATTGGCAACTTGCCTCGTACTTATTTCAGGATTTTCGTCAACTGAACTTAAAACTGCTACCTCAATTGCTGGAGTTCTTGCAGTCCGATGTGCTCCTTTCAAGTGATGATTTGGCTCAAAACTTCCTGTTTCACATAACCTTTTGTGGGTGCTTGAAATCGTTCGAGCATCAGGAACCATTCTATTTGGGAAGCGCACTTTATACAGTCGCCTGGCTTCATATGCGTTTCCGTCAGGAAGCCCATACAAGTAATGCATGTCTGCTAATTCGGTATTTGTAAAATTTACCATGTTTTTTTTATTAAACAAGTTTTTATAACGATAATAATATCATGTATCTAGCTAAAGAAGTGTCAAAATTGTTTATTTCGAAAACAACGAAATGTGTTCTTAGCATACTAGATGTTTCTAGCTCAAAAACCGTTCGCCGGACGAAAAAAAGGCAAGAGACCATTTTTATGAGAAGATAGAGGACAATTACAAAAATGATATTTATTTGGAAAAAAGACAGTGGCGTATAATTATTCTTATCAAAAATATGGCAGGGCATGTTAACAGGGGCACTGATGAAAATTAGGATATCCTCTATCATGGCAAAATGTCAGAGATATTGGGGAAGAATTGAGTATTTTGTTGGAAATAAAGCGGTTGCGGACCTATATTCATGAGAAGAATTGTTCCTTAAATCATCCAAGGATTATCGCCCTTTAGGATCAGCATTCAATTATGAAACACTCGGTATATATAGGAAGCTCCTCCTAATTCCTTTGATGTTTGGCTTGCCGCTTCATTGACCTCGGACTTCCAACTTGGAAGTTACACAGTAGTCGGGTCTGATTTTTTTCCTAAACAGGGGAGCTTTTTCATAAATCAAGTAAATTTCAATATAAACATGGTTTGCCAATAAACACTGGAGGATGCTTTTTTCAGAACAGGAGTATAGACGATGCTAAGCTAAATAAACCGATGCAAACAATAACTTATCATAACAGTATCATTATACTGAATACACGCTTACCAAATTATGTTACGTTGTATTGACGATTTCGAAATACCACAATCCATTGTGGTAGATCTATCCAATACCTTTTGACCTATCACTGCAACAGTGTGATTCTCATCTTTTTCGTTTTTTTTTTTTCGTTTCTTTTCATTAAAACATCCATTTTGTGCCAAAGATTTGTCTGACGGTAATCTTCTGTCAGGATACCGATTAGCGTATATTCTTACTGCTTCTTTTGCATTCCTTCTTGCTTCGCCATACATACATATCATATCCAACTTTTCTGTATTCGAAAATTGAACCATTTTTCAATTTTACTAAAAACCAACACAAAACTGGATACACTTTCGTTAAATCTGACAGGTTTTCTAGTAGATCGATGAATACTCGTATTATTGCATTTATTTTGACGCATTCATGACCCTCTTTTTAGTATGCAATAAAGTTGCTATTTTTCATCAGTATTCAAGGGAAACTATGAGTGTTCTATATGGCTGAATTCAGAATTTGATGCAGAATCGCAAAAAGCATAGACAAATCTGGGATGCCATTTGAAAACATTGGCGTCGGTGTCGCGACGCCCTAACGGATGACGCCTAGTGATGGATTTATACGTAAATAGAGGAACCTCTGACATCAAGATAATCTGCTTTCACGAAATATGGATATCATCTTTCATTTCCCAGATATTTGTCCACCAAGTTTATATATTGGACTAGGAAGAATCGGCGCATGAGTACCGAACACTATTCCACCTCAATTTTTTCATGCGATCCTCTTCAGATTGCCCTACTGATAATATAAATGCATGTTGCCATGGGGCCATATTGTTTAAACTGAAATTGTTTGAACAATTGCTAGGAATTGTTATTTTTCAAAGAGGACAAATTGTTTCAATATTCTTTATTGAAATACAAATTATAAGGGTCCCTTGACTTTTCACGATAAAGTTAATATTTTTAGAGATATGAATTTTTAAAGGTTCGGAAAATCTCAAATTTGGGTAATTGACCCATGAAAAATATATTAAAAAAAAAATATATAAATAATATTTTTTTTAAATTCTTTATACAATAGTTAATAATATTCTTGATAGATATTTAATATTTGACATGCACAAGTTTGTATTTTTATTTTAAATCTAATATATAAAATTCTCGTGTCACGGTGTTTGTAATTGAACTCCTCTGAAATGGCTCGACCGATTCTCATGAAATTTTGTGTGTCGGTTAGGTCTGCGAATTGGACAACATCTATTTTTCATCCCCCTAAATGTTAAGGGTGGTCCACCCCTTAACTTTTTATTTTATTTTTTAGATAATTTTTTTTATGATACAGCAAGTCTGTGTACTTTCCTGCTTGGTAGGCATACTGTTGCTTGCTGCAGTAGATTACTCTGCAGCGATTGTTCTCTGGTGTGCCAATCAACTAGCCTTTCGAGTGTCTTCATAAGAAAGGACGTTAGGCTGATGAGTCGGTACGCCTTGGCCTGGGAGTAGTCTTATACTTATAGTTGAGTGTTGAAAATAAATCTGACAAAATGGAAAAATTTATTATAAAATATCGAGCCACATATCAATTACAATAGCGCACTCAGTTAAGTTCAACGTGTCAAGTGTCGGCCACTACATATCAACGTTTTTACCAGGTGACCACAACGTGGCCGGAATATAGCAATGTAAGATCCAGGAGCGTAGTCGGAAGGTAGCGGCCACCAAAAAGATAGAACCGTGTATATTACGTGGCAAAGTAACTTGGGTGATTTATTCAGAAATTCAAATCAAGATGGAGGTACCATACGAATAACGTAAAGATGTATACAGAAAACATCATCAAAGTGCTTCCAGACTATGCGGAGTGTTTGAGTATTTGAGCTAATCGATAGTGTGTTGTGGTTAGCTCAGAAGTTTCAGTTTGACATACTCAAATAGCCGACAGTTCTCCGAATTGAGATAGGATTCCATCTCTCTCTAAGTTCGTTCGACTTGTCCAGCCTTCTCCTTTGTGTATTTCTACTCTGTGCACAAACAAACCTTAGGCTCAAAATAATAACATTCGATATTTGTACCCTTAACAACTTTTCATTTTAAACGTTGAGCAAAAAATTAAAGACCTGAGATTTATTTTTGTAAAATATTTTCATGCAATCTGTTATGAAACGCCTAATTTTTGGGTGGAAAGTTTGTGGGACGAGAGTAACGGACAAATTTATGTGACCACAATCAACAAAACCCTTGAAGCAACTCCACTAACGATCTTCCCTGTTTCAGGAATGCACCGAAAATCCATAGAAGCCGCCGAACACCTGAAAGACGACAACACCAACAGCGACCACGAAGAAACGACGTCGATGCGAACTGACGCGAGCGACACGAGCGCCACCTCGAGTCAACCCCCGAACCACGTCCCGAACAACGATTCCACCCCCGACCCCCAGCACCCCGCCGGCAATGGCGGCGTCAACAGTCAGCAAGCCTACCCCGAAGATCCCGAAGCGTTCCGAAACAACTCGATCGCGTGTCTCAGGGCCAAGGCGCAGGAGCACAGCGCAAAGCTGCTCAACCATAATCTGATGTTGCAGGTCAGGCCTCAGCCCAGTTGCGACGCCAACGCGAATAATCTGCACCGGCAGGAGGTTGTGAGCGGGGGCGAGAACTCGGCGATGTTCTGACCGCACACTCAAGGTTCCGCGTAAGGTTTTGTACTATTGTAAAATTTTCGTCGGTACGCCAATGATTGGTGGTACGCCACTGCATGTCGGGACGCCACTGGGGGGAGTTGGTACGCCACTGGAGGTCGTTACGCCATTGTTTCGTTTCGTTGTGAGTCAATGGTTGGAAACATGTTCATTGTGGTGTTTTTGATTCAATGTTTATCTTGGATTTGCATTTTTCGTTGGAATTAAAAAACAATCCAGCTCAAAGTCGAAATTATAAAAAATTGCGTTATATAAAAATCACGGTTTCCTACCTTACTTGGATGTTGGATGAAGAGTGTATAAGCTATGCGTGGGTGGACGATAGCTCCTTCCCTATTTGAGATAGAAAAAATGTCTCAAACAAAAGTTGTAGAGACTAAGATGTCTAAAAATACTGGTGATTTATACCTGTAGAAATTTGGGACCGACTTGGCGACACTTGGCCTACTTGATAATAGAGATTACTAGCGTGTCAGATGGCGCTAATTTCGTTTTAGTTTCAATTCAGTAACAGGGTATAATTATTTCCTCAGCTTTCTTTTTGAGGTGAACTGTTCGCGGGTTCTAATTCTAGCTATGCTATTGGTTGAAAAGAGACATCTGTCAAACTTCACCAATAGCAAAGCTAGAATTAGAAGCCCCCGAACATTGCACAAAGAAAGCACTGTCGTGTTGTTTTTCGTATTTTGTACCATTTTAATTTGAGGTTAACTGCATTTTGACAGACGGAGATTTGGAAATGAAATTGTCGTTGAATTGCAGAAAATATAAAATTCAATGCATACACTATGATGAACTATGAAAATATCATTATTAGTCAATTCGTCAAGATTTGTACTTGCTTTTGATACTGAATAAAGGTAAATATTCGAATCTGCGGCTTCATACTGTCCACACAAGACACAAATGTGGCCCATTCCACAAAAAGTATCCTTACACACTACACTACCTGAAAATAAACAATTCCTCACGCACTAATGAACTGATGAACTAATGATTTTTCAAAGAACAAACTCAGTAATAAGCTAAGCAAGATTTCAAATCAAAGATGGAGATGGAGATGGAAAACGCTGAAAATAAGTTCATATAAGATGCTGCAGATGTCAGGAATACATTCTGACATTCAGCGAGAATATAAACAAACATTTTTGGACGGCGCCATCTACCACAGACTACCACAGAGAGAAGCTCTGTTGAAGTAACAGGTGGTGTCCCCTCAAAAATCTAAACAATATCTAATCGTTCATTCACCAGGGTTTTCAGACATCTTAGTAGATACGAATGAAAGATATGTTCCCAAAAATAACTACTAATAAACAGGGTGTCCGATAAATGTATGACTTAGCAGAGTAATATTTTTTAAATGAAACACCCTATATATTTTTACTTGATTGAATTCATTTGGAAGAATGTTTCATAAAAATATAAAGTTGAACGGGTTTATACCGGGTGGTTCGGAAGTTATGGTGAGATTTATGTCACAAAATGAGTTCACTCAACACCAAATATCTTAAAATCAATAATTTGGAATATGAAATTTGTTCACCAAACATCCTCTAAAATGGTGTATTTTCATTTCCCATTCCAATATTTTACTAACAGGTGATCTAAACAATAACTTTTCAGATACAGAATCCAATTATACATAAGCATTGACTAATTTACTAAGTTCGTTAGATCTGAATATGCATGTAGACTCTCCAACTCGTATTACATACCAGAGCAAGTCTACGATGTAGCAATCTAGATAAAAAATATATTTCATGTTCTGTAGCTTCACCAGGACTCACTGATCACGAAGCTTTCCGATTTTCTGTCAGCATCGAACATACTATAATGAGCGTAATCGTTTCAAATATGGAAGATTGTATAGTACTGCAAACTATGATAAGTTCTACCAAAACTGCCTCCAAACAAACATGGTAATTTACCCCAGATAACAATAACCATTGTCGTAAATTCTACTGTTGTCTCACCACTATTTTCAATGAATCTTCTCCTTATCAGAAGATTAAAGACAAAAAGAAACTAAAGCATACAAATTTACGCTCACTGAACTACATAAAGAAATTCACTAATAATGAATCTCTTCATAAATATGTCAGACGATATAGGATAATTTATAGGAAGCTGATAATTATTCAAAAAGTAAATTTTATCATGAAAGAATTGCTCACTCGAATAATAAATCAAAAGAAACGTGGTCCATGATAAACAACTTCAGAGGAAAGCAATACAGAAATCGAGTTGATCCCCCAATTCCCGCAGATGTACTAAATAGATATTACGGTTCAATAGCTGAAAAGCTAACATCCAACACCACAACTTTGTACGATCCACTAATACATCTCGAGAAACATGTCATAAACGAGAAGTTTGTCTTGTATCCGACAGATGTCAGCGATCTGAAGAAGGTGATCCGCTCTATAAAAAATAAAAATGCTTCCGGAATTGACGAAATCTCAATGAGAATTTTTGAAAATCTTCTTGACACTTCCCCGACCTCCTTGGCAGCAATAATAAACCAATCTTTCGAATGTGGCTCATTCCCGCCTTTCCTCAAAACATCAGTTGTGATCTCGCTTCACAAGGGGGGTGATCTGGAAGATCCATCGTACTTTCGTTTCATAGCCCTTATTCCTTCACTAGCAAAAATTATAGAAAAACTAGTAAAACTTCGTTTATCTGACTTCTTGTCACTACACAATGTAATTAGTTGTGAACATTTTGGATTCCAATCGAAAAAGAACACCCATGATGCCATACTCTCTTTCTTATACCAAGTTTATCACAACATTAATAGTAGAGGCGTTCGATTGTGTAAATCAAGAAATACTCCTCCGAAAACTGAACTACTATGGCGTCGATAGAACTGCTCATAAATGGTTCCGATCATACTTGACAGGTAGAAGTCAGATTGTAAAATCCTCAACACCTTCGGCGAAGGCCAATATAAATAGCGGGGTCCCACAGGGATCAATACTGAGACCTACACTTTTTCTGCTTTATATAAATGATTTGGCAACTATGGATATTGAAGGAAAATGTACTTTATTCGCGGATGACACGACTATATTATGGCACGGAAAATGTACAAACGAGCTTCATGAAACTATCAGTTCAGATGTAAAAAAACTTAATGATTGGTATGATTCAAATCTCTTATCTTTCAACATCTCAAAAACCATTTAATATCCTTCCGATGCAGTATCGACGACATACCTTTAGCTCCAAATAACTGCACGATAGAGAACAAAACCTACACCAAATTTCTGGGGTATCAATAGATAACAAACTTAAATTTGATGACCACATTGTTGCGCTCAAAAAAAACTCTCGTCAGGGTGTTACGCAGTAAGAGTAACCTCCAATGAATTGGGATCTTCTGCAGCGAAAACCGCTTATTTCTCGCTGATAGAATCGCACTTGCGTTATGGAATTCCATTTTGGGGGGTATGTGCTAAAACTCATTTACAGACGGTTTTCGTTTCGCAAAAGAGAGCAATCAGATATATTTTCAACGTCAAACGACGCGAGTCCTGCAGGCCCCTATTCGTTGAAAATAAAATCCTTACAGTACATGCCATTTACTCAGTAAAATTATCACTGTACATAAAAGTGGAGACAAATCTGACATTGACAACTATAGACCCATCAGTCTCCTCAGTATATTTTCAAAAATACTTGAGAGACTGATATATAACAGACTCATCGATTTCTTAGTCAAACACAATATATTAGTCGAATCCCAACATGGATTCAGGGCAGAGAGATCCACGGAAACTGCAACCACTCTATTCGCAGACTATCTATATAAAGCAATGGATGATAAGAAATATGTTTCGGGAATTTTCTTCGACCTGTCGAGAGCATTTGACTCTATTGATAAAGACTTTGTGGCTTCTAAGTTGTATAATATTGGTATTAGAGGGAATGTATTGGAAATGATCAAATCATTTTAATGCAACAAAAAAAAAATGTGAACCTGAATGGGGTCAGTTATTTAGATTTAGTTGATAGTTGATAGTTTCTTTAGTTGAAGCTGATATCATCTGCGTTGGCGGTAAATAGAGGATATGCTATTTCTTTATCAATATTATTGATATACAAAAGAAACCGAACTGGTCCCAGGATGGATCCCTGAGGCACTCCCATCTGAACCAGTTTCATTTCAGATGTACAGAAAGATAGTGCATTATTATTATCGTATTTAAGAGATACACATTGATATCGATTGGTAAGATACGAAGAAACCCAGGTTAGTGCCTTTCCTCTGAGACCATATCTCTCCAAATAATTTCGAAGTTTAGAGTGATCGACACAGTCGAATGCTCTGCTCAAGTCACACAAGATCGCAGCAGGGCATTCGCCTGTGTCAATAGATCTATCAGATTATTGAAAAAATTGAATATGGCAGTTTGTGTTGATTTTCCAAAGCGAAAACCGTCCTGCATAGGTATCAGAATATTATGCAAATCAATAAAATTCATTAGGCGTTCTGAAAATGCGTACTCGAAAATTTTTGGAAACTTGGGGTTACGGTTACTGGCTTGAAGTTATCAATTGAGAATATTTTTTTTTTAATGGGAGTTACCTTTCCCATCTTCAAAGATTCTGGGAAAGTACCAGTTGAAAATGAGAGATTTACTAGGAAAGTAATTGGTTCAATAATTATGTGTAGGACTCTCTTCACTATAAAAACAGGTACCTCGATTCCTGAGGATCTCTTGGTCTTCATCTTACGTGTTATCAAGTTGAGCAATTCTGTTTCACTGAAGGGGTTCAATTTGAATCTGTGTGCTTTTATTCATAGGATCGTTCGAGTAGCAAACTTTTGGAATATTAGATATCAGTGCCTTGGGTGCTCCAATGAAAAAGTTATTGGGTTCAGATAATATACGAGTGGGGTCTCTAATAATCGTCCTATTTTTTCGATAATTATCATTTCTTCTATTTGAAAGTTCGGATACTACATTCCACAAGGTTCGTGTATTGTTTTCCAGATGTATTTATCTTTTGTTGGTAATATTTCCTTTTCGATTCGTTGAACAATTTCAAGTGCTTTTTCTTCTCGTTGGAATATATTTCTGCTAGAGCAGGATAATTTTTCTTTAATAGAAAGATGTTTCAGTGAAGAACTTGAATTGAGTATTGTGTCATCGATCCACTTATTTTCTCTGGTGCCCAATCGTACTTCTCGTTTAGGAAAACAAATTTCAAAATTATGAAGGAATATATCATAGAAATATAAAAAAGCTTCATCATTAGTATAGTGTTCATGAATGCTTGTCCAATCTTCTTTTGGTAAAGTAAATTCGAAATTTTAAAGGTTTTCTTCATTGAAACATTTCCTAGTTTCAGTTTTTGTTTTGGGTTTAGAATTGAGTTGAGTTCCTAATAAAATCGTGCGGTGTTCTGATATTTCGTTATCTAGAACATAGCATGTTTCTTTATGAACACAATTTGAGAAAATCTGGTCTATAGAGGTGCAGCTCGTGTTTGTGATTCTTGGGGGCCAACCCAAGTAGATTAAAGCAGGACATTACAGTATTTAACGATTTGTAGATCATATTATCAATTATATCAAATCACCCTTTGGGATATTTGAATATTTTAGGATTTGTCAACAATTTTGACATTTAATAGGCAAGATTACAAACTCACAAATTTGCTTAATATGTGCTTGAAGTTGAAATATAGTGATAAAATATTATGTATGCATAGTTTTTCCAAGAAGATATTGTGTAATATTCGAATAAACGCTGCTCTAAAACCCTCAAATTTGTGAGACATTCAAACACAGCGTTATTGCCGCTTCTTTTGACGTCATAAGTCCAATGATTTGGAATTTTCCCGAGTTGCCAGTGTGACTATTTTGCGGAACTTCTGAGGAAATGCTATTCTGTTTCATCCTATAAATAAAACATAACTTGTGTCAGCATCTGTTATATTGAAATGAAGACTTCGTATTTGATAGCTGTTCTTGATTTAATTATTTTTGAATAATATTTATGTATACCGAGTGCTATGTCATTTTTTCCCCACATTGTAAAGGAGTATTATGAGAACGCTTGGCAACGCTGTAATTCCTGGCACTCTCGGTGCCAGTATCACTATTTTGAGGAACTTCCGAGGAAATGTTATTCTGTTCCATCCTATGAATGAAACAGAACTTGTGTCAGCATGGGTTACATTGAAATGAAGACTTCTCATTCAATAGCTCTTCTTGATTTAGTTATTCTTGAATAATATGTAAGTATACCAAGTGCTGTCATTATTTTTTCGGACTGCTCACATTTTAAAAAAATATTATGAGTAACGCTTGGCAACTCTGTAATTATCTCATGGTCTCTGCGATCGTCGAGAGATCTGAACTTGTTACGTCACATACTAGCACGTTTTCCGCAGTGTTCAAATAGGAACACTTCTTTGTTTTTTTTTTTTGAAAAAACAACTTCGAAAAAAAAACAAAAAAATGCAACCACTTTTTTTTATTGTTATGGATATTGTGTTATTTTTTCCAGATAGTGATCTCGCCTATTATCGAGAAGGTGAATTTATAGTTAAAATCTAATATTTTTCGCTTCAAAAGGAAATTATCCACCGAAGAAATGATAAACATGATCTACATTTTGGATGACTATGATATAAATTGTTTATTAGCCAGTATGCATTTCGATATCCCGATACGACCAGATAGTTTTCGGAGGGTTAAGTTGAGAATCCTCATATTAGTACCTATGAGGGAAATTGCGAGAGAGATGGATATAAGTCATACTTCCGTGAACAGGATATTGATAAAAAATAAACTTCATCCATACCGAACTGAATTACATAAACTATATGAAAGGGATTATGATACCGCTATTGCGGAAATATATTTGTACCAACGGACACCACGCACAGGTTATATTACCAACATGATGGAGTGCCTTCCCATAAGGAATAAATGGACCCATTCAGTGGCCAGCAAGGTCCCCAGACCTCTCGCCCCTAGATTTCTATCTCTGGGGATATGTCGAAGGAGAGGTCTACCGCGAGAAACTATTGTCACCAGAATACATGGAGAATAGAATTAGAGATATGTTTCTCTCTATCACAAGATAAACTTTTATGGAAGTTCGAAGAGCAATTGTAGATAGACTTAATTTGTGCAGAGCTTGAAATGGGAGATTGTTTGAACATCTCCTGTGTATTTACGCTTTTTCAAATTATTTGAGTTTATTTTGTCAAACTCTTTTGTCCAGCATCGAATAAAAAAATCGTTATTGCTGTTATGATGACTTTTTCATACTTTCCTCAAGAATTAGATACATTTCCATCCGAAAATAGGCAAACCCTACATTTTCTGTAAGCTCATAGTGGGGACTTTTCTGGTAGGGCCTTATTCACAGGGTGTTTCATTTGAACAACTTAATAACAAAGTGATCCCGAGTATTGGTTGGAAAAAACACCATTCGGTAAAATTATGAATAGGAAATGAAAATAAATAGGATATGTTGTTACAGTGTTCACGAGCAGTGGGGCAAATGAAAAGCAACCTAACATAAATTATGTAGACTAGATGATAAAAACGATTGAATATTGTGAGATCTACTACCTTTGTCGCCAGATATTTCTCATCAGGAGCTTCATTTATGAAATTATTGAGTTGTTCTGGCCTAAAAGTTTTTGCCTTTTTAGCTACATGTTTCTCTAATTGACGTTTAAGAAACGCGCGTAATTTCAAATAATTCTCTATATTGATTCCATTATTTATGTTGAGTGTGCTTCTTAGCATGGAGTAGAAAGTTCATAGGGACGATGCTTTATATTTAGTGCTAAGTTCACTAAAATATGCCAAAAGTACATTTTCTGTGAACGATGACTTGATGTTCTTGCTGAACATTTTTGTATACATCTTTATATTTGTTTTGGGGTTTTTCGGGCAATAAATTCTGTAAGGTAACATTAGCTACTTTGTCTTATTTCTGGAGGTGTACATAATAATTTATCTTCACTATCTGAATTCATCTTTTTCAGCACAAAATTCAGAATAATTAGGTATTAACTTAATTTGAAAACGTCAAAATTATTCAAGTGACATTACTCCCCTCAATAACAATAATGGACTGTTCCTTTCGGCCAAACGGCTTGTACAGAAGAACAGAGCCACCTTGATATTCGGTTCGTAAACAATTCCAAGATCTTTTCCGATTCATTATAGTGAGTTATTATAACTCACGTTGTTTGTTTATAGATACTATCAATTGCTCAAAAGCAGTTGAATAATCAATATATAATTTAATAGGAGTAGATAAATGGTGTTACATGATATAAACAACTACAAGGAATTAGAACAAGGAACGAAGGGTTTGTTTTCCCACATTACATCCGAAAAAAACATTTAGGGATAATTTTAACTAACACACTATACACTGTTGAATCTACTCACCACAAAAGTAATATGAGTAATATTGTCAGGAAAATGTAAAGGACTGTAACAACATAAAGAACTGCTGGACGTGAGAACACAACATATAAATAGGATATTTCATGGAGAAATTTTCCTATTCCAAATTATTTATTTTGAGATATTTGGTGTTGAATGAACTCATTTTGTGTCATATATCCTACCATAACTTGCGAGCCACCTGGTATAAACCCATTCAACTTTATATTTTTCAGAAACACTCTTCCAAATGAATTCAATCGAGTGAAAATATATAGGGTGTTTCATTTAAAAAAACATAACTTTGATAAGTCACACATTTATCGGACACCCTGTATGTTAATAGTTATTTTTGGAACATAACTTTCATTGCTCTGTACAACTTTTACTTGATATATTTTTTCCTATCTCAAATATCGTTCACCCCCGCATCGTCTTTGTATTGTAAAATATTTTTCAGGAGATAAATTACATACTGATGGTTTCTTTAAAAAGTAAATTTTTCGACTGTAAATTCTTAGACTGCACAATATCAGAATGTATTTTACCAGTTATTAGCATAAAAACGGAAAAATACCATTAGTTCAAAGGAATGGGACACCCTTGTTCCTTTTTGTTTCGGTCTCAAACTAATAAGATTAGGGAGTTCTAGCTAATTGAATAGAACAAAATTTCACTGTACTACCTGAAACATAATGTGTATCTGGTGCTTTATACGAACTAGAAAAGCGAAAATGTTCTTCAAGTTTTTATTAGTAAATCTCTAAGGGAAGTTAGAAGCTGAAAAAAAAGTCACATCCTTACCAACATGCATACCTTGAAAATAATCTGCTTAAATTCAAATTATTTGAACTTGAACTCCATTGTTCCACTATCAGAGAATGATTATGTTATCGCAATCTAAAGTAAACATTGATAAATTCGCTACTGAATAAAGAATTCGTTGAAATTGGTTTCATTAGCAGAATATTGTCAACAACTAATGTATTTAGCTTTTTAATGATACGATTATAGATCCATTTCGTGTGATTTCGGAAATTTGTTTTCATTCAACGATATATATGCCTAAAACATACAAAATTAAATGTACAAAACAACATCGAAATAAATGAATTATGTATCCCTGTGTTTATCAATTATTTTTATATTTCCAACCTGAACAATTTTTAACTGAGTGCAATACGGCAAAATGTAGATAGATATGAGAATTCCATGTAACAATGAAATCATTGAAGTTCGTCATTTCCAAAACAAGGAAATTGTTGTGTGCAATCCTGGATTCATTATGAAATCGTTTCTACTACCCAACACTGTAGCAATGTGTAAATTGATTTAATTTTGTAAATATAGATATAAGACTATAGGCAACTGTAGATTTTTTTAAATTATTTGTATAATAATTGTAAATTGTGAAACTTTTATTTTACTCTTTTGGCCCCACTGATTTGTTGTCTGAACCCAAAATGTACTTATTTTTTCCAGGAACCATACAGTTGAAATGACTGATCAAAACAATACAGGGATTTCAAAAATTATGCACTGAAATCATGCATATAGTTTTTGAAAAACCCCACATACTGCAAGGCGATTTGAATATTGAGATAAGCATAATATTTTTTTATTTCACAGTTTCTTTCTGGCAGAGTTTATGGCCGCTGAATGCATTTTATAGCTATTTACATTACAGGTGCGGTATGAGGATGTTTTGTTCAAAACTGTCATTCAATTTGAAGAAAAAAAGAATCACTAGTGATGTAATTTTATTATATTGTTTGTTCAGTGATGAACTTCATCACGAAACAACCCAAAATGAGTGATGAATTTTTCACAAATTGGTGTTATAACTGTACGCTTTTTGATGAAAAAAAAGACGAGCAATGTTTTGATCTCACAACTGTTTTTGTTCCTATCCAGAATTTTGTCAGGGAAAATCTGAATTAATTCCTTACCAAAGTTGTGTATACAGTATTACCATAAAGTTCGCAATATATGCAAATATTTCACAAACATTCCTAATTCCCCCTAACTCATCCATAAGTGGAATCGTTTCCAGAGTGGAGTAGATTTATTTTACAGAACTTTGTTCAAATATTTATGACCTGCTGATCAAATTTCAAACCACTCAAATATGTGCAATTAAGGAGCATCGTAGTTCCGGATTATCGATTTCATTCTATCAGTATTTTTGCTAGAAATTTGCTGGGCATCTGCCAAATTTCGTAACTTTTCCTTCGAATTGTGAAAAATAGAGATCAATCGAAACAAAAGTTTCCATTTAAGAGAAACATCATGGTTGGAATGATTGTGGTGGACGCGATGCTTTTTGTATAAAAAAACATTACTCAACCCAGAAATTGTTTTCAAATATAGTACATAAACTTTGTCGCAGGCAACTTAGGTGAGTACTGATGGTGCACTTTTGGGATTGTTCCAAGAATTCATAAGATTATAAATATTTTTTTGGTAGTTCAGCCAATTTGCGACTTTGAATAAATGATCTTTTCATCATAGTACAATTTTAACTACGATTTTCAGCAGAAGTGGCGAATACTTGATAAAAATACATGATTGAAGTAAATAAAATAATTAATAAAAAATTTTCAAAGACAAGCTTTAATTCAAATGCACAAAAAAGTTAAAAATAATTGCTTCGGATGTGTGACGTAGGTTATTTCGTAGGAGATTATGAATTATGATTCAAAAGCTTGTCGCTTTTGAATCATAATTCATAATCTCCGACACGAAAACCCTACATACCAATTTTGAATAGAATCGGACCATAAACACAGATATCATCGGCCATCTTGGAGCGCTATTTTGATTTTACGAATTTTGAAGGAAAAATCATAATCTTCGAGCCTGAAAACCCCCAATCCTTTTATACCATAAACCTAAATCTTTAACAGAAATTCCATGAACATTTCATGAATTTCGACAAAAAATTCATAATCTCCGACTCCGAAAACCTCCACATACCAATTTTGAATCGAATCGGACCATAATCACAAAATTTGTTCGCCATCTTGGAGCCGCCATTAAATTTTGAATTTTGACAAAAAATTCACAATTCCGTCTTAAAACCCCCACATACCAATTTTGAATCAATCGTACCATAATCACAAAACTCGTCCGCCATCTTGGAGCCGCCATTCTGTTTTTTCTCTAACAAAAATTTTATAATGCATTGTCACCGGAATTATGAACACCTGCCAAATTTCAGCTCAATCGGATGTCGGCTCCAAAAATGGATTACAAATTTTGAACCGGAAATAATGACAACGAATGACAGCAAGTTAAATAAAAGCTTGTAAAAATAATTATATAAAAATTGGGTTTCCAAAATCCCGACACGTGTTTCGCTATTCACTATCTTCATCGACCGAATTATGAATTGCAATAATTTGTCCAAGCAAGTCTACTATCTGGCCAGCCGCAAGATATCTAAATATGCGATACATTTTGTGTTGATTGATTCACAACCAACTTTCTAACGGTTAAGTTTTCCACCTTTTTTCAAGACAATTATTATTATTAGTTAAACAATGCTTGAAAGGCCACTAGTTAATATTATATTACGAAGTGTTTTCCGGACCTCGGAACCTTTTAAATGAGCTAGAATTAAGGCGGGTGGCTTTTCTGACATTGTACTACCATAAAATAATACGAGGGGTTCGCTACAGAATTGCAAACTTGCTTATTTTTTTACTCCCAGTATCTCACTTTTTTCATATGAAATATCCTGTATATTTTGACTTTATTCAACAATATACTTATGAATAATCACTCTTTATCTCTCATAAAATAAAAAAATACTTGGAAATTATACTGCCCAAAGGAAAAATTCGGAAATTGCAATGAATGCAATAAACATTTAACCCGACATGAAAAAAATCTTGGAAGATGGTCCAAAATAGTTTTTATTGAAATCGAAAATAACAAAATGGAAAAGTTCATTTAAAAAAATATATGAACCACAGTGTTCTTGTAGCCTCACCTTGTAGAGGTAAGGCATTGTAGGTCTGTGCCTGTGTAAATGAGAATGTTTGCGATTTTTTTTAATGACTTCGCTTATGACCTGTTTGATGGTAAAAATTATGTCATTCTAATGAGATCTGAGACATAATTCCGAGATTTAAGTCGAAAATTTGAAATTCAATTCGTAATCCCGAGATCCAAGTTGTAATTCCGAGATATTAGTCTTGTTCGTGCCTTTCAGTTAAGAACAGAGTTGCAAAAGTTTAATTTGTTCTTATGTTCGATTCATCGATTTTTGAATGTTCTGCCTATTCGACCTATGTGACAGAACGGAAAAGTATAACAAGTTAATTCATATACTTCAGGTTTATCTTTGTTTTAGATAATTTTCTTGTAACGTTTAGTGTTGTGTTTGTTTTGTTAAAACTGAAACTAAATTTTGTGATTAATTCAATTTATCCATTGTATGCATAATACTAACTTAATGTCCATCTTGTAGGTTTTCAAAAGTGAATGACGCTTTTCATTTCGTATTTTCCGTTTTTGCATATCTCCGATGATGACCTCGAAAAAAAAAACAAACAAGAAAAAGTTTTCGTAAATTTTGTTTTACTAATTCAACATTATCTCTGACTGTTTCCGAGGCCCTCATACATATAATTTGATTAGAATCATGCGGTTGGTAGAATTGTCAGCAATCTAGATATACTGCTTTAAAAAATATCGTTAAATGATTTCACTCTTAAAAAGATTCCACTCTGATTAAATGATAAAACGTACTTTATGGTAAGCACTGTATAAGGTCAGCTGTAGAATAACATTTTTGAAATTCTTGGGAAACTGTTTCCTACTTTATTTAAACATTTCAATGGTCCGAGGGCTCTGTATATACAACTATACGAAATTATTTCCCTCTGTCTATTCATGCGATATTTTGAAAGTGATTTACGTATTTAGGAATGTTCATATAAAAGTGCAAAATAATAAATAATATTTTAATTGGTAGTTTTAGCATACACACCACAGTCAGTGTAGATAACGTACTTATGTAAAAAATACCACGTAGGAATATATTGCATCGTGCAAAATTTATTATCGCAATTGAATGTCGGAAAAAAAGTGTATGTGTACGACAAAAAATGTATAATAAAATATCACAAATTGTTTTTTGTCTTTCATTCATTACATCGTTCCATTTTCTCCACGAACTTGTGGAGATGCCAATGCCAGTATCTATCATGAGTATACAGGGTAACCCAGAGTTAAACCGCCAAATGTTCAAGATCGATTTTTTAAGGTAAAAATATTTTTTTTTCCTTCAAGCATGTTTCCTAACTTGCACTGTTTTCGAAATACAGGGTATCACAGTTTTTAGGAAAATCAGGTTTTTTATTAATCACTCAAAAACCTCTTTGCTTATTTCGATCAAACTTGCATGCTAATTTGCTTCTTTTAATGTAATTGTAACGAAGCATTTTTTCCGAGATCCGTTACTAAGAACGGCTACCCAAAATTTTGAAATAACTTTGGTACGTCCCTGCCTATTTGGGGGTTTAATATTAATGGCAACAAAATAATGCCTGTTTGGAAAATAAGTGTAAACAAATACTGGAACTATCACAAAACCGAGCAAAAGAAAGTGCTGATGCCTTTTTGTACCGTTCAAAAAGACTAAAAGACTTTTCTGACTGTTTTTACTATGATGGTAGGAAAAGATGAATTTATATTAGTGAAAAACGTACTATGCTTTTTCATAATCATATCTGAATCAGACAAAAAGAGGGTCTTGATACGGTTTTTGTCCGATATTTCTTTTAAATCCGGTGGATATAAAAGCCGAGATTTAATTAGAATCGCTCTCTTTCCTTCCGTGTCGAGCACAAGCTCTTTTACTTCCATTCCGGGAACGAGCCCTTTTGGCTTCCGTTCCGAGAACAAGTTTGTCATTCTTCAGAACAAGTGATTGAAATCGTCCTGCGAGTCAAGGAAAATAGTTTTCCATAAAGTATAAGCCCTCATGCAAAACTTTGTTCAAGTAATGAGGTAACCGTAAGTGGAACATTGTGTTTAAACCTTTGATAACCTGTTAGTTTGATCGTGTCATTAAGACACTTCTGCCCATGTTGCCATGTATGTATATTTTCCCCTACTGTGGTTGATAACCTATTGAGTTTATCAGGTTGGCAAAACGCCGGATTGATTTTATTTCATTCGTTAAATATTTCATACGATTTGCCCAGGTGTAAAATATTCCAGTACCGTGACTTTCACAATGAATAAATGTATTATTTGTTATTTCGGATTGATTTATGGGGCTGAACCAAGAATATAGAGTAGGAAAGAATTCCTATCACTACGATAGCAGGCTGTCTTTCCAATTGACCGTCGAAACTTCATTTATTTTGTATTAATTGACAATCCTAACGTACTCGGCATTTGTTTCATTTCTGACTCTGGCAGGTATTTCGAATGTCATAGAATTCATAGTGAATTCAAATAAATAGTGAATTTGACGTTTTGCATCTATTTTGCTGCTGAGGAATTTCAATATCCTATAGCACGAGATCGATGAACCACCATGTTACCTCGAGGTTACGATCTCAGGTCCCGTCGAAGGTCACAATATGTCAGTTTTTCTAGCTGTTCAAGTTGTGAAGCATGGCCGAACGAGAGCAGTTACCGCGTTAATGAATTAGATCTCAAGTTACAATTTTTTTCGTTTTCCTCAAGGTACTTGCAGAGTCCCGTTTTTTATCTTAAATTGACAATAAGACTGATATACAGATATTAGGGCTTTTTAATTTAAAATAAAGGTCCTGAAGGTGGATTTATAAGACACTCGAATATTCTATGTTAAAGTCATTATGAATCTAGAAAGTAATACACGTTGATGTCTCGTACGCAGAATCCTAGCCATCTAACTGCTTCCTGCTAAGTTGGTACTTAGCCAGGAGCAGATCAGGAGCGTGAAACACCATAGTTTGGGCTTTGACAAAGGGTGGGTCGAGATATCAAAGTGATTCTGTTTTCTTTCCTCGAGGCTCAGAGTAAATATTACGAGTAGCCCGTAAAGTTTTGTTTTTATATTGGGACGAGTTTATAAAGTAATAAAATTGAAGTGTTTTAATTCCACACGCACACCAGAAAAATCACTTTCTGAACTTAGATTATAAAAAAATTAGGAAAATCGGTCACTGGGGTGACAAAGTGAGATAAAGTGAGATGTCTCACAAATATTTTGGTAATTATATTCTGTAAGAGGTGTTATAGTTTATGTCCATTGTTGGAACTCATAAACTGATCAATTTCGGTTCAGCTGTACAATTTATTTCATAAAATATAGAAAAAAGTTCTCATAATATTGTGTAATAAATTCAAATTGTGAAAATCGCATAAGTTAAAGTTTAAATAAAATTGTTATATTGTGGTTACATTTGGCAACTTCTATGGAAAGTACCTTTTTCTTTTTGAACCTATATAGGATCAGAACAGTGTTTAAATTTTTTTTTTTTTTATGTTCTGGTTCCCACGAAAAGGGATATCCCGTAATGTTCAGAGAACATCGTGGGAACCTAGGGAAAGAAGGTAGGAGTTGGTGTTCTTCTTAAATTTCTGAAGGTTGTATGCCTCGGGGAACACCCCTCTAGGCAATGAGTTCCAAAGCCTCGCTGTTCGTTGGATGAACGAGTCTTTGGAAAGTGATGTTCTGCAGGTCTCCAAAGTGACCACGAAGGGGTGTGATGACTGAACTTGACGGGCTAGTCTCGAGGAGACTGCCAAAGCAGGTCTCTCCATGTAGTGGTCGATGGAGTTTCATCTGACACTCTACTCATAAATGCTGGTGTTCCGCAAGGATCCTATGCAAAGAATAAGATCGGATTTTGCTTCTCTATCGCCAATTTCCCAGTTCTCAGCTGCTTTTGATGACTCTAGATTGCCATTTACAACTTCTGGTTTGACTATAGATCCATTCACATAGCCCCAAAGATCATTTTTCACCAAAACTGCTTCTACTTGAAGTTTCCAGGTGTCATAATGATTTTTATTCAAACATTCGATTCGCATAGTATTTCCACTCATTATGACCCACACACAAGATGTACTTATTCTAGGACAGATAGTTTCAGAATTGTCCTGGGCCCCTAACCTGTTGTTTTTGAAAAATTTCTATTCGAGAAAACTAAAGAACATGTGACATATTATATACTACTGTCAACAACTATGTATGAGGTGGACTAATAAAACTTGAATCTCCAACAGTTTTCATTCTTTAATTGTAAATACATGTAAATACATGTATCATATATGTAAATACATGTATCATATATCTATTTTGTATTTTTGAAAGAAAGAAGAATTTTTTTTCCAAAATACTTCTTCTGGTACTTTATTACGAGATGCATGTTGATCTTGAGGTTTTCCTTGATATGGGTCCTAGCGACCTCTTGCAGTTGTTCTTTGAAATATATTGATAATTTTATGTTTTCAACATTAAAAAGAACCAGCCCACAGGTTGTTAAGCCACTCTTAATAATATTAGAAAAAATATTTATTTTCTGCAATGTTGTCTGAAGAATAACAGCAAATACCTCTTTGGTGATTTTTTACACATTATTCTCCATTCTTCAGCGACTGGCACTCTTTTTCCATTCCATTTTTAAAGGACGGAATACAGCGGCAACTAAAGGTAGTAGAATAAGAGTGGCGTTAGGGCAAAGTGATATCAAAATTATATTTACTTTTGAACAAAATTCACTAAGTGACAAAGTTAGATGCGAGGTATGACCGACTAAAAACAGTATTACAGGGAATTGTATATTTGCCGCCACTACCAAGGTTAACATTAGCAATAAACTCGTAGAAGGTGTCGCCAGTCGTCCATTCGTTTTCTGACTTCCAAAGTCCCCATTGTTCTGGAACTTTATCAACGACTGACTAAGGAATCATTTTGTACCCATATACAATCAATGGGAGGAAGGATGTTACCAGAGGCACTACATGTTATTAGAGTTGTTAGGCACTCTTTGTTAGCGTTTCCAACAAACGAATAAACCGCCTTCTCCCCTTTTCTAACCATCACTTTGTTTCTTTTAGACTGGTCCACAAGTGCCATTTTGTTCCAAACCTCGAGGTCACTACCGAAAATTATGATTCAGGACGCATTCGATTCAAAATGGCATCTAAAAAAAATGTTTAGCTGGAAAATTGTGGCCGGCAAAAATTGCAAAAGTTATAAACAATTAAGTAGAAAACAAATATATGGTTCGGTTTTTTAAAAATATCTCAAAAACTATTTGAGATATCCCAAATCTGATCCTTAAAGAGCAGGAAATTTCCTAAAAGAAAGTCCTGCCTACCGGAACTGTGCCAGCAATATTTATAATTTTACTTTAGCGGCGAAAAAAATGCTAAAAACGCGCGGCTTAGCTCCCGTGCGCACCGACAACTGAACAAAAAAAAATATTTTAACCGAGTAAATATCAATATTAAGAAATAAAAAAATTCAGGTATTATCTAGATATATCAATAAACAATAATCCGTCGGCAAAACCTTTTTACCTCTATTTTTCAATTAATTATGCCTTGGTTAACTTTTTGAAAGTTATTATAAAAACCCTGATAATTGTTGAACTAAAACCTAGAATATTGTTTACTTCTTAGAGCTGTTCCTCAAAGGCTTTAGAAAAAATCCCCGTTGGAAAAATTGAAAAATTTAGATTTTTTACTTTTTTATTAACAATCAAAGATATAAAAAAATTAAAAACGTATATAAAACAATTAAGGAAAGTTGTTTTATTATCTCTATCAATTTATTTTATTATTGCTAGAAGCAATATAAAAATATATTTTTTAAATGTTTAACTCGTATTTTTTTATTGTTATAAACAAATGCATTGATTATTAGATTTAAACAAAATTTTTTTTGTGAATCTAATCATTAATGAAAATAATGATTTTTAAGAAAAAATCATTTCTTAAATAAAAAAAATTATTGCTAAAAAACGCACTTGGTAATTAACAAGTTTTTTTTGTTGTTAAATATGAATATTAAGAAACCATTTTTTTCAAATTATTACTTATCACGTCCTCTCATATTATGGAAAAAAAATGATTTAGTTTTCATTTGTTTATTAAACAAATAATTTTTTATAAATCAATGAATTTTTGCGCTATATTTTTTTTTAAATACTTAAAAAAATACTGAAAACAACCATGTGTCGTTTCATATGGGAAACATGTTTTTCTATTTTTTATATAATTTCGAAAAACAGTAAAGAACAAGAAAATCCTAATTTCGGGGACTCTATTGATGAAGTTATAGAATTCGTCATTGCACAAAATACCACTGACTTCGAAGAGGAAATTTCAGAAGATAATTTACATAAATTCACATAAAGCGCACGTATTGCCACCTGGCGCAACACTGATGTTGCCGAAATGAAACGATTTCTTGGTATAGTTATCTGGATGGGATTATGCCGTTTTCCAACTTTGCAGTCATACTGGTCAAAGAATACCCTTTATCTAAACGATATCAAAAAGATAATGCCAAGGAACCGCTTCCAGATATAGAAAAAAATGTTTCCCATAAAAAACGATACATGGTTGTTTTCAGAATTTTTTTCACTATTTAAAAAAAAATATAGCGCAGAAATTCATTTGTTTATAAAAAATTATTTGTTTAATAAACAAATGAAAAGTAAATATATGTTTATATAATATGAGAGAACGTGATGAATAATGATTGAAAAAATGGTTCCTAAATATTAATATTTAACAACAAAAAACATTGTTAATTAGCAAGTGCAAATTTTAGCAATAAAAAAAAAAATGATTTTTTCTTGAAAATCATTATTTTTATCAATGACTGGATTCCCAAAAAAAAATTTGTTTAAATCTAATAATCAATGCATTTGTTTATAACAATTTTTTTAATAATTAGAGCTGAAAATTTCAAAAATTTATTTTTATATTGCTTTTAGCAATAAGAAAACAAATTAATGGAGGTAATAGAAAAAAACTTTCCCTAATTGTCTTATATACGTATTTAATTTTTTTATACCTTTGATTGTTGATAAAAAAGTAAAAAAAAAATTTTTTTTTTCCAACAGTGATATTTTTAAGCCTTTGAGGAACAGCTCCAAGGAGTAAAAAGAATCTAGGTTTTTAGTTCAACAATTATCAGGGTTTTTATAATAACAAGTAAAATTTTTAATTATAAAGGCATAATTAATTGGAAAATAGAGGTAAATTTTTTTTGCCGACGGATTATTGTTAATTGATATGTCTAGATAGTACCTGGATTTTTTATTCCTTAATATTAATATTTACTCGGTTAAAATAATTTTCTATGTTCGGGTCTCAGATTCGGTCGGTGCGCACGGGAGCTAAGTAAGCTGCGCGTTTTCAGCCTTTTTTTCGCCGCTAAATTAAAATTATAAATATTGCCGGAACAGTCCCAACATTTCCTGATCTTCAAGGATCTTTTTTCAAATTTTGGATATCTCAAATAGTTTTTGAAATATTTTCAAAGAACCGAACCATATAATTGTTTTTTACTTAATTGTTTATAACTTTTGCAATTTTTGCCGGCCCCAATTTTCCAGCTAAACATGTTTTTTAGAGGCCATTTCAAATCGAATGCGCCCTAAATCATAATTTTCGGTAGTGACCTCCAGGTTTGGAACAAAATGGCACTTGTGAACCAGTCTATTTTGGGGAAGGCTGTCTCATCGCAGTTAAAAACGCGACCCGGATCATGTAATATATTAAGCGTGTTCGTTTCTTTCAAATTGCTCTCTACGTCTTTAAACCAATCACGAATTCTCCTCTCGGTAAGGTTGGCTCTCGAACATGTTAGATTTTGTGAAATCCTCTTGGTTGTCGTTTCAGAAACAATTCGTACCACTTTCGGCCAGGTGTTCCATCGATAAAATTGTTGATTCTACCCAATTCTTTGATTGAAATCGAATCCTATCTAGTAACTGTGTAGCGGGAATCCACAATCTGAAATCCTAAACAACCACGTAAAAAACCTATATTCTCTTCTTCTTCGGTAAGGACTGTATCAGGACCAGATTTTATGTTTAGAGAAGTTTCACCTTTAACTTTATCTTGAAGGGTTGATCTGAGAACCTCATACAGGGTGATTCAGAAGTACTTTGACAAACTTCAGGAAGTGATTCCTCACAATATTCTAATATTAATTGTCCAAATAAATATATGACCGGAAACGCTTCCTTTCCAAGATATAGGGTGTTGAATTTTTAATTTTATTTTCGTTTTTTTTTTTAATAATTAAACGGAAATTGGTATTGAGAGGTTTTTTGAGGTGTCGAATTCGAACCTGATATTATTATTGCTCTTACTCGTAGGGGGCGCCACCTACACGTCTTTCTCTTTTTTGAAAATTCATAACTTTTTTAAGCGTACTTCTAGCACATTTTCCACCAAAAAATCAATTCCTCTATCATATCTACGTGAAAAAGCTACTCTTATTACAAGTCGCTATTAGCAACCGTTTTCTAGATATTTGGACTTGAAAATTTCAAGTCGATTATTTGATAATCCACGAGTGTTGAGGTTATTACCATTATTTTGCATTTTTCACAAGAATGCTTAGGAATTGAATTTGACGTTTAAGTAAGTAGTTTTGGTAATTACTTATTATGTGACAGTTAAACGTTTTGTTGTTTTGTTGAAGTTTCTGTAAGTTTTAAAACACTAATTTTGGAAAAATTGATTATTTAAACAATAATGCTCATTTAGCCGATAAGCATTTCGTTTATGGCCTTGCGGATGGCAATGCGCGCGAAGCAAGACGTATTTACCAGGAGTGATTTCCTAATCGAGAACTGCCTTCAGCTCCAACATTCACCAATCTCCACCGTCGTTCGGCAGAAACAGGTAGCTTTTAGAGGGCAGCTGATATTATTGGAAGACCACGAGCAGACACATTTGCAAAAGTACGAGAAGAGTTTAAAAATAGGATATTTCACTGTCAGGAAGTAAATGGAGGTCACTTCGAGCAATTTATTTAATTAGATACTGATTCTCAAATCTGTAATTAATATCATACTGAATGGAATTTGAATTTTAATGTTTACTAATGAGCCATTAAAACTGCAATTGAACACAAACAAAATTAGTATAATTGAATAGGTTTTTTCGATACCTTTCAAAAGAGGTGTCGCTTGCCGTAGGGTTCCATTTAAAATTATTGGTCCCAATGGCCTTGTGACGTCATCTTTGACGATTTCGTCATCTATCATCACTAGTAGGGAAGTTTACAACCTTTAATATTCAGTTTCCAAATTTCACTTGTTTATGTATAACCGTTCCAAAAATAAGAGGAGGGGAGCGCACTTTTGAGAAGCACTGAATGTTGAATGCTACTTGTTCAGACTTGTTATTCAAGTGGCTGATAGATTAGGTGGAATGTGAGAGCGTGAGCATCGTGTTATGGCCTTCTGTCCCATGGGCACACGTTAGCATTAACTAGGTTTAGTTGTTACTACCTATCTAGTATTTACTTAGAATATCATGATATTGCCAAGAATTCACTACCTACCATTAGCCAATTGTTATTCACCTCCATTTCATAAAATTTTAAAACAAGCTAGTTGTAACTAACTAGTATTTACTTGTTTCAATCACTCCACCCATATTCTACAATTCTCGACTGTACATCAGATGTGAGTCATACTGAACAATTAAGTGTAATTTTTAGGTTTGTTTCATTAAACCAGTCTACGAAAAAAAAATTAATACGAGAACATTTAATTGATTCTTGTCCTGTAACTGGTTCTACTGGTTTGTTTGAAGGTTGTAGACGATGTGGTAACTTGATTACTATCGTTTCGGTTGTCCATCGTCTTAATGTATTTAAAATGTTTTCACGACGTTTCGAATGCTTGGATCTGCAATCGTCTCCAGGTGAATACTACAGTATTCACCTGCTTGTATCTGCAATCGTCTTCAGGTGAATACTACAGTATTCATCTGAAGACGATTGCATTCGAAACGTCGTGAAAACCTTTTAAATACATTAAGACGATGGACGTCCGAAACGATTCTACTGGTTTTGGCTCATGTAACTATGTGACAGATTTGTTAGTAAAATTGAAGTTGAGTATATATGATTTGCGCGGTCAAGGGTATCATAATGTCTCAGGTGTGCGTGGAATACATGTTGGCTTACAAATGCAAATCTTAAATAAAAACCCGCGAGCATTTTTTGTCCCTTGTTCAGCGCACTCACTGAATTCAGTTGTTAATTATGCTGCTAAAATGTCTTCCGAGATTTCGAGATTCTTTGATATTGTTCAAGAGTTCAGCTTATGACGTGTACAAACATACATAAAGAAACAAGATGTACTAACACAACAAAAGTTACAATGTATAGACAAAAATTATTTGTAGGTATTGTCACAGCTCCATATTTAGTTGGTTAAGCCATTGGATGGCCTGGGGTGTTGCATGTGAAAGGTCAAGAGTTGTGCCAGGAAATGCTCTTGTCGGACATTCATAGGTAATGTGATGTATTGTTTGGGAGGATGCGCCGCAATCGCATTCTTGGCTTGCACTCATCCCCCACTTGAAAAGGGCCGATCCGCTTCTGCCATGGCCAGTCCGGATCCTGTTTAACCGGACCCAAGTTTTCCGGGGCATGTTGAAGCCTTGTGGTGGATTATCCGGGTCCAGCAAGGAGTGCCAGGCTGGACTAACTTTGCTCTGCCAGTTCGATATCCACTCGTTGTTTCCGTTAAAGTTGTTGGTTATAAGCTGTTGGGCTGTTTTGACAGTTGGATTCCTAGATTTTAGTCGGTTGAATCTAATTATATCTTGATGGATCGGTAAGTCTAGGTTTCCGCTGACCTTTTTAAGCTCTCGTACTAGTATCTGCTGTCTACGGATTTTCGGTGGTTTTAATAGATCCTGTAATGATTCTCATTGTTTG
This sequence comes from Gonioctena quinquepunctata, assembly GCA_018342105.1. Taxonomy (NCBI): domain Eukaryota; kingdom Metazoa; phylum Arthropoda; class Insecta; order Coleoptera; family Chrysomelidae; genus Gonioctena; species Gonioctena quinquepunctata. Next base: position 113,992 of record JAFIRS010000364.1, on the reverse strand, counting down.
GTTGAGAGCGGTGTCCACCTTACTAACGTAAGGACTGTTTAGCCAGACCGATGCGCAATATTCGGCAGTAGGACTGAGTGCGGACGTGCGTAGTGTTGAGGCGTCAGCTAGTTTGTACAGGATATTGTCACGAGTTCTCAGCTTCGCTGCCAAGTTTGTTAGATGTTTGTTGAAAGAGAGGGTGTGGTCCAATGTAACACCGAGATATTTGGGATAGTGGTTGTGGCGTAGAATATTATGCGCGGGGTGACGTTCAGACGTGACACGTACGATCAAATATGCACACTTCTCTTGCCATGGCTGCGTTCAGAGCGGTGTCAAAGATTATTGTTCTACGAACAAGATCCCGCACAGAACAGTTGGCGCGAAAATGAGATGAAATCCTTAAAATTTACTACAATGTTTCCATCTGTCTGTCAAAAATCAGATGACTGCCGATTTTTCAGATGGACTATCTGGTGATTTTTCCAAAGTGATTTCGTCGTAAACGGCATTTTGGGGATCATGGAAACTTCCACGAAGGAAGGAGAAGAGGTAGGAAAGTGGACTGATGTCTCTATACGATGAATTGAGTTGAAAATTGAGGGCATTGGAAAATGTCCCCGATGAGATTATTTCATTAAACTTTCCGATACAAACTATTACCAAACCATTCACTGCTCATCTCTGCCGAACTATTACCTCTCTAACAACCTTCTGACCTGAAAAAAATCAGAGAGTTCATTGTAGATATCATAAAATATGTTGATGAAGTTGAGAAATCGATGAATCCTGGTCTGCGACAGTCTAGGCGGCTTCCAGCTATCTTAGAATGACTTATCCGGAAAAGGTGAGCCCTACTAAAAAAGGCGAGTACAGAAAACAATCTAAATCAGTTTTTCTTTTATTTTTCAGTAACACCCGCATGAGATAATCGGAGGAGGGGGACATAAAAACCAAGCATTTGGACGGAAGAACGAGGCCCACTGTCAAGATCGATAAGGCTAATGACTATTATTAGTCTAATTATAACTTTTTGATGAATACATGAATTTTACAAGTAAGCGTGGACTTTTTATTCTATGAAGATATCTTGATTTTGGCTAGTGAATTCCAAACAATCACAGAGGGTTCCAAAGCTCTTTAAAAAAAATATCCACAATATTTAGAATTTTCCATCTCCAAATCAAATACTTATAGTCAGAAGATTGTCATCTCATGGGCAAATTTTTGTACAAAATAAATATAAAAGTAATAATAAAATTTGACTTGGTAGTTACCAGATAAATTACAATCACAAGTTGAAAAAAATTATTAAAATGGGCAAAGGTAGTTCAGACAACATACAAATTAATTTATACATATACGAGTCATTTTACTACGAAGATAATTTGAGTTCTTGCAATAAGGTAGTCGTGTGGTCTGCCAAAATAGTGAACATCTCTTAATTTGCCCAAAAGCTGAGAGACTATCAGTTTCCACAATTTGGGTTCTTTCACTCAGACAGGACTCGAACCAATTGAAGCTTCGTCCTCTGAAGCTGTGGAGATGAAGCTTACGTAACAGTCAAAAGCTTCTGATATATCACAAAACACTGCATCGCTCACTTCCTTCAGAATATAGATTTTTCAGAAAGGGAATTTATTTATTGAAATTATTCATTCGAATGAGAATATTATATATTGTGAAGTATGCCAACCAGAATTTCAAAAGTGAAGAAACTAGTAATAGAAGGACCAATAAATTGAAAAAGTTACAGATACTGAAGCACAAATAATTCAAATTAAGTTTGTTATATTAGAAACATATTTTTTAATATATATTCCTACCAAAATAGTCATTCCATCATTTAATATTCAAAGTTTATAGCACAAATATAAAGATGAAGTAAAAACATGTTTAAATTTTTCAGAAACTTTACATTTAGGATTACTGACAGTATTGTCAGGATATGTTGTGAGTACTTTTTTTTACAATAGCATATGATTTTGTTCCACCCCATGTTTTCTGTTTCATGTATTGAAGAATATATTCCTGCACAGTCCTTAAAAATTTTATTACCCAAATACAAAGTATCAATTACAAATTTATTACCCCGATATTTAAAGGTCGCCATAGATAAGAGGGAAATTGAGGTACGCTGATTTTTTAAGGTAACATAGATATTGATTATATGTTTGATGTGCTAATCATATCTTATAATTTTCAGTCTGGAACGAATTAAATAAGATGCGGAAGTTCAATTGAAAAAATAATGCATATATTTCTAAAAAATGTTTTGGAAAGAGCATATGACGAACTTTTTTCTCAGTTTTGGGGTACTAAGATTTCCAACTATTTCAATTATAGAAAACCGGTCTGATGAGGTTTTCGTAGAATGTAGTACGATCCAAAAAACAATGAAATTAGGTTACCAATATTTATGAGTACTTGTAGTTTGAATTTTAGATTAATTTACATAATACCTCAACTTTTACTTTCTTATTCTTGTGATGTCTATTGTATTCTCAATTTTTTTCAAATAAAAATTCATTTTTCAGGTTTGGAGTGGAGGTAATTCCCAATTATTAGAAAAAAACACACTTCGGGTTATTTTGTAATGCCTCTCTTTTAATTTTCGATATGGTGTTCTATGCGAACAATTTTATGATTTCTAATCAAGACATTTACATAATTGTTACAGCTACATTGCAGATCCTTTAATAAAAAAATATTGACACTACTTGGTACACCCAGTCCGAGAACTATAGTGATACACGATTTCAATGAAATAAACTCTTTGCTACTTTTCAAGTTTTGTCACTTATAATTACACGAGAGTTTTTTTTTGTCAAGTAATCTTGACATTTCAATGAAATTTAACGAAAAAAACTACCTCTGAAAAAATTACGAATCTGTAGGATGAGTAATTTTTTCTGGCAGTGTTTTTAGTTGAATTTCCTAAAGGCAAGGAAACTCGAATTATAAATGTTAAGTTCACTTCGATAAAAAAAAGCTAGAGTGTAATTCGGTACAATTTAATGAATACATATTTAATTTACATATTAGGTCATTTAGAACCGTCATCAGTCCTTAGCAACTCTGCTAGACGTATATTTTTTTGTGACCGAGAGCCAAACAACCTCATAACTGTGTTTTGTGCATTAATTTTTAATGGCTGATTATTTGAAATCGTTAAGAGGGTAGCCATATTACTATTTATTTTGCCAGTCGCTCTGCTAGACGTACTAGAATTAGACCGTTTTAAAAGTTAGGTTCCGTTTTGTCCCTGGAAAACTTAGGGCAAAGTTTTGCCGCTGTCATAGTGACAAAAACAAGTTCGTTATGGGATTTTTGTGTATGCATTAGCTTGTTTAGTATATAAATCACTACCCTCAACAATAACCTGTTTTCATCAATTTTCAACCTAGCGAAGTAACCATGGAATAGGTAGCTTGTCATGAAGTCATGAAGAACTTAGCAAGAACCATAAAATGCAATAATGCATTTATCTATAACCGAACTTTGAATAGTTACAATCTAATGTAGACCTTTTTGGTTCGATCGTTAATTGCAGATTCAGTGATCCAGTCCATTTTGAGAATTTCAGAATTCAATATAAATGAATTGACCCAACCTAACCTGCCCAAACAAAAATGGAGTCCATATTATATATCCATCGTCAATAACTGAAACTCTCCGACGCATTCTGAAGACTAAAACAATCATTTATAAATCATGAAATGTTGAAATTTCAATTGTGTCAATTCATCGATTCAATTTCATGCCTATATAAATGAGAACATATTCTATATTTCATCCCGTTCGGATACCTTGATATTTCCTAATTTTTTTAATGCGAAAACACCCGAAGCGTATCCTCGTGTACGATCCCTGACACTTGATGTCACATGACAGGCTTTCCTGACTGCTAATTGGCTACACCGAAGCTACACCAAACTCTGAATTTATGAATGAAATCAAAAGTGGCAGCATTTGGAGGATTTTGAAACGATTTTACTATTTCATTCATGAATAGGGTTAGTGATTTCTCTTGTCCTCTACTCTATGGTGGTGTGGCTAGCGTTCCAATACGAGGTGGCGGTCAAATATTGACAGTCACGTTCGATCGCTATTAAAACGCGTACCGCAAGGAAAAATGACAAACGTCGAAGAAAGTCTCACTGAGAAAATTATTGAGCATGTAAAGGAATGCAGGGTGTTATACTATTTATTCCATCGTCAATACAAAAACATTCGGATTAAGAATAAAGCATAAGTCGAAATTTCAAAAAGTTTCAATATTGAATTTTCTATGAGTGCTAGTAATTCATCAAAGCATTCAAAATTCTTTCGAAAATAAATATAGAAACTTTTTTCATCCATTCGTAGTTGTTTATATAATGTGTGGAACTCTCCTTTCTGAAGACGCTGCTGATTTATTTTATGAACCCATTGTTTTTTCCTAAAATAAGGTGTTAAATATTGTAGAATGTGGACTGTAAATACTTCTTTTTGGAATCAGATTGTGATTAAAAACTTAAAGGAATTGATTTTCTTTTCAAACATTTATTTCCTTGATTCCTACTAAAATTGTTATCTTGTTTCTCTGACAACTCATATCATCTATTCTTTTACCAGAAACAAACAAATTGAACTAAAGTACCTAACATACTGCCCGCCTTGAAATGGCTAAAGAACTTTCAAAATAAGAAAAAAAATTGATGTAGTCTTTGAAAAACAAATAGGTATTTAAAAATGTTAATCACTTTCTATTGGCAGAACACAAAGCTTAGTAACTGTTCGCTGAACTTCATTGCCATTAGATAGTCTAATTGTTGCCACACGAACAACACTGTCGATGCCATGGTGGATACTAATTACTCGTCCCATCTTCCACTTTAGGGGGGTTTGATTTTCTTCTTTTAGTAGTACCAAACTGCCAATTTTCAGTAGAGTTGTGACATTTGATCTCCATTTCATCATTTCTTGCAATTCGGAAATATACTCCAGATGCCATCTATTCCAGAAGTGCTGCAAGACTTGCTGCATCTTTTGATATTTGTTCAGTCGAGATTCTTTGATGTCAAGCAGTGGTTGTGATTGGGAATAGCTGTCATTGTTTTCCCGATCAAAAAATCGGCTGGGTCTGACGATAGTGGCGTCAAGGGTCTTGAATTAATTATGCATTCAATCGGAGTTAGTTCTGTAAGAAGGTCTTCATAAGTCATTTGCAAATTACCGACAACTCGCTTCAAATGATATTTTATTCTTTTTACACCCGCTTCCCATAAACCACCAAAATTGGGTAACCTAGCTGGTATAAAATTGCATGAAATATTGTCTTTTGACAAAGTATTCGTTATTGCATCGAAAGAAAACCGAAGAAAGGAATAAAATTCCTTCAATTGTGTATTAGCTCCAATGAAAGTAGACCCATAATCTGAAAAGAGCTGACTAGGTTTACCTCTTCTAGCTATGAAACGTCTAAGTGTTGCCAAAAATGCTTCAGATGATGAATCGGTAACGAGATCTATATGCATTGCTTTAGTGGACATACATATAAATATACATATAGAAGCTTTTATCATCCTTGCTCCTCTTAATTTCCTATCTTTAATTAAAATGGGACCAGCGTAGTCAATACCTACACTAGAAAAAGGAGAACATTTTGTAACACGAATTTTTGGCAAGTTACCCATTAAATATTGTTCCGGGACTGGTTTCGCTCGAATGCAAGTCACACAACTACGTGTTATTTTTCTCGAAGTACTTCGACCACATAGTGGCCAATATCTTTCTCTTATAGAGAACAACAATTGTTGGGGACCACAATGTAAAAGTCTTTTATGCTCATCTGATAATATGAGACTAGTTAATTTATGTTTTGGAGATAAAATAATTGGATGCTTTTTAGCACAATTATATACAGAGTTGTGTAGTCTGCCTCCTACTCTTATAATAGACTCATCGTCAAGAAATGGATTCTGAGATAAAAGTTGACCTTTTTTATCAATAGGTTTATTATGACAGAGTTTATATATTCCAATGGAAGACTTTGACGTTGGCTGATTTTAATCAACACATTCAATGCATTTTTCAATTCAAACATTGTCAATGTTCCATTCTGACGTTCGTTCTTTAACTTTCTCGAGTTGGAAATATATCCTATATAATAAGCTATGACTCTTTGTAATTTTATCATTGAAGAAAAAGAATCAAAAATATTGAAATTCAAATTGTTGATTGAAATGGCAGACAAGAGTCGTTTTTCCTGTAAATTTTCCAAATGATATTCTTTAATTGATGAGGAATTCCAATGAGACTCGTCATCCAAAAGCCATGAAGGCCCCTGCCACCATAGTTTTGATTCTGGAATAGCCTTAGCTTGCATACCTCGAAAAATTATATCGGCAGGATTATCGGCAGATCTTACATGATGCCAATCACTTGGATCAGTTATTATTTGAATTTCACCAATCCTATTTGCTATTTGCTAGAAAAGTTTTCCAATTTCTAGCAGGTGCTTTTATCCAACCTTATGTTACCGTGGAATCACACCAAAAATATTTTCTTGAAATATTTAAACTTAGAGTGTTGCAAACCGTTTTAACAAGACGTGCAAGTAAGGTTGCACCACAAAGTTCTAACCGCGGTAACGATACTTGTTTCAATGGTGCAACTCTAGATTTAGCGCATAGTAATCTAGATGTGTAATAGCCTGTTTTATTTTGGGATCGTATATAAATGCATGCCCCATAGGAAAATTCTGAGGCATCGCAAAAACCATGAAGTTCGACAGAAATTGAATCAACATCACGGATGAATCTTGGAATTTTCAATTGATTGATGATATCTAGATCTTTTTTGAAATTCAGCCATTGTGTATATATTTTTTGTGGAACAGATTCATCCCAAGTGATTCCCGCTTGCCATAACTGTTGAAGAATTAATTTAGCTCGTATAATTATTGGACCTAATAGACCCAAAGGGTCGAAAATTTGTGACGTAATTGAAAGTATTGACCTTTTTGTGACGATTCCCATTGAAATATTACTGATAGAATATTGAATAATGTCTGCACTAGCATTCCACAGTACTCCTAGAGTTTTATTATTTTCTTCTGGCCCTAATTGAATAATATTCATATTCGTATCGGTTATTGCAAATTGATCACTAATTTCTGGTCTATTAGTTAGCCATTTCCGTAAATGAAAACCAGCTGAAGACAGAATAACAGAAACTTCTCTTTGAATGGAAATTATCTCATCAACTGAGTCTGAACTAGTCAATAAATCATCCAAATAGAAATCGTTTTTGATCACCCGTGCCGCGCTAGAGAATTGCACTTTATTTCCTTCTGCCAACTGAAACAATGTTCTGACAGCTAAATATGGCGCTGAAGCAGTACCATAGGTAACTGTATTGAGTTCATAGCATTTCAGAGGTTCAGAAGAATCTTCCCTCCATAAAATTCGTTGTAATTTTCGCTGGTCTTTATGGATGAGTATTTGTCGATACATTTTAGAAATGTCTGCATTGATAACAATTGAATGCTGTCTGAATCTGAGCAAAATTGAAAATAGATCTGACTGAATTGTAGGACCACTGAACTGTATATTGTTGAGTGATACGCCACTGTCTGACTTAGCACTCGCATCAAAAACAACCCTTACCTTCGTAGTTAAACTTGATTCTTTAACAATAGCATGATGTGGAAGGTAATAAATAGTTTCATTGGAATATTCTTCATCAACTAGGGTCATGTTACCCAATTCTTCGTACACGCGCATAAAGGAAACATATTCCACTTTCAATTGTTCGTTTTTATTGAGTTTCCGTTCAGTTGCCAAAAATCTATACGAAGCCATCTTTTGTGAATCACCCAGAAGTCTAGTATCATCTTTTATCGGCATTTCAACAATAAAACGACCATCTACATCGCGACTAAAATTGTTCATGAAATGTGATTCACAAAATCGTTCAGACTTCGTAAGGATTTTTTCAGAATTATTACATTCTTCTAGTTGCCAGAACTTGTCATTTATCACATTCTCAAGATGCATATTGAGACATACCATAGAAGTATTGATTCGAGAAGGAAGATTCAAATTTCCTGATACTATCCAACCGAGTAAAGTTTTTTGAAGAATGGGTTGACCACTACCTAAAAGAATCTGACCTCAGATCAATAAGTAAACCCACTTATTGATCTGAGAATCTGACCGACACTAAGCAAATCCCAAAAAATATTAGCGCCCAGTAACATATCGATTTTGCTAGGTTTATTGAATTCTGGGTCAGCCAATTGTATATTCGGAGGAATTTTTAAATTACTAATGTTGATGAATATATTTGGTAGATGTTCGGTTATTTTTGGTAGTGTAAAACAGGAAAAACTAGATTTGAATTGACTGTTACGAGATTTGATTTCAACTAATACTTGATTGTGAATATAAGCTAAAGATTGACCTACCCCTCTAATAGCCAAATTAATTGGGGATCTTTTCAAGTTCAGTCTTTGACATAGCTCCTCAGTTATGAAGGAACTCTGTGAACCATTGTCAAGAAGTACTCGTGCCAACTGTAACTGTCCCTTATGATCTTTAATTCTAACCACAGCCGTGGAAAGCAATACTTGATTATCAACAAAATTATTGAACACATGAGAAGTCACCGTTGGATTTTTAATTGTAGCTTGACACTGATTCCCAGAATATTCTCCTTCTGTTGGATTGTTATTTTCATTATTTTCAATGTGAACCAAACTATTGTGTTTGCGATTACATTATTTACAACGAGAATATGTACAGTTAGGTGCGAATGCCCTGGTCTAAGACAATTGATACATAGCTTTTTATTTCTGTAATTCTGGAGGGAATAGAAAGTTTCAATAATTCACCACAATAATAGATTATGTGTTCCCCTTTACAGAAATAATTTTGGTTTATTGACACTAACATGGGTGTGACATTTTGATAGAGATTTTTTCGCATTTCCCATTTTAATTGAGTGCTTATATTCTAATTTTTCAAGAAGTTCGCATCTATTATTCAAAAATGAATTCATGTCTTCCATAGATGGAAGTGTACCTTGAAAATCAAATGTTTCCCATTCTCTAGGAGTAGTTAGATCGAATTTGGAAGCAATTATATAGATAATTATAGTATCCCATGTGTCAACCGGTACCTGTAAATTTTTTAATGATCGCAGATTTTTGTCACATTGTCATATAATTCTCGTAGATCGGAATGGCATTCCGTTTGTATGGCAGGAAAATCGAAGACTTGTTTTCGAAATGATCAGTGAGAATCTGATAGTTCGATGAAGTTACTTCTAAAGATTGTATGGCTTCGCTGGCCTCATTTTGTAAAGATGATTTCAAATAATAGAATTTCTCTGTATCATTCATAGATTTGTTGTTGTGCACTAAAGCAGTAAACGCATCTCGAAACTCAAGCCATTTACCATATGATCCACTAAAAGATGGCAAGCGATTTACTTTATGTAAATCAGACCGGTCACTACTATTAGTATTACTATTATTCGAATCACTGCTCAAACGAATTTGATTTTGAACAATACTCTGTTGATCCTCATTGGCAATAACTACATTCGTTTGAGTATTTGAAAAAGTTATGCTAGTATTGCTTACTTTGTTATCATGAAATGAAGTGATAATTGATCTAGCTTCACTTATAGATGCATAATAACATATTTCAAACTCCTCACGTAGATCTCCTTCCTTTTGATTATCTTCTTCGCCTAGATTGATCTCTATTAGTGATTGCAATTCATCAAATAACTTGAAAATAGGCTCAATTGTTTCTAATCTTTTCTGTAATTGATAAATGGTCCCTTCATTTAATTGTTGATTATCGATTGATGATAGAAATGTTTTGAATCGTGTCAGAGAACCTCTAAATTGACCTCTTTTTATTCTCATTTCAGAAATTTCCATTTTGACAATGTTAACTAATGATCTGACTGATAATAAAAAATTCAACTATAATTTCTGGACTATGGCAAATATCCAAGAACTACAACTGCCAATAGAAATGTCAGATGAAATCGAAGATTGTCTGTAATATAATGGAAAATTCAACTTTATTTCCTGGACTACAATAGCAATATCCCAGAAATACAACTGTCAATAGAACTGTCAAATGAATTCGAGGATTGTCAGCAATCTTGCAATCCTCTCAAAACCTAATAGTACCATTCATCAGAACACATAAATAGTTCACTACCAAAAGAATCTTCGAATATAGAAATTGAACGGACTCACAGAATCTCTTGACTTCGGTGTTCCTCTCCGATTCACTTCCCAAAGCTGGAGACTTCTCAACTTCAATAGATATTCGTGCGATGGAGGACCATGTTGAATATTGTAGAATGTGGACTGTAAATACTTCTTTTTGGAATCAGATTGTAATTAAAAACTTAAAGGAATTGATTTTCTTTTCAAACATTTATTTCCTTGATTCCTACTGAAATTGTTATCTTGTTTCTCTGACAACTCATATCATCTTTTCTTCTACCAGAAACAAACAAATTGAACTAAAGTACCTAACAAATGTGAAGAAAATAAAAATTTTAATTCAACAACTTCCAATAAAAACCTACCTACGGTTCCTATGATGTTGCAATTCTAGTTGTTCTTCTCCATTGGCGGCTGCCAGAAACAATACTTCCTCTTCAAAATCCATTGTTCATGAGTATTCATTTGAAAATGGATGTTTTGATAAAGCGATAGAGCTCATCCAGTATTGAAACGACCTTTTGGTAGGTAGGGAGGGGGAAAACACGAGTGGACACGATTTGCTGTGCTACGGCGAATCTTCACCAGTGTCTTGGCATGCAGCGTTTGAAAGGTTAGGTTTGTTTAATTAATAAATAGGTAGTACAGTTATTTATTCAACTTTGTAATAGTTTACTCGTTACCTTGCCAAAATGCCCAGTGTTAAGTACTATTCAGTAGCGGAAAACGAAATAGGAGTGTTAGGAAAGTTATAGGAGTGTAAGTTCTCTACGTCTCGTGAATCGCCTATACCAAATAATTTGGTACGCCTATGGAATTTCTATTAGTAGCCATAGTTCGACAATGGTTCGGGTATTTTCGATAAAAATTGGTTGTTAGGTGGGGGAAGGCCAAAGTGGTCGTTTCAATACTGGATGAGCTCTACCGCATATGTTACCGCTTATGTATGTGTTTAGTGATTACCGCTACCGCCACCGCGCATATGTGGCCCGGTCTTTATACGTGTTTTTGCCGTGCCAACAAAAAGATGATCAGTTTTAAAAACGTGCATTTCAGATTTAACTTTAAAATCACTTCTGATACTCGCTGGCCAGGAGAATATGTTGAAATACCATTTCTTCAGTTAACAGTTTATATGTTCTGTATTTGTGTATTTCAACGTCTTACTGATTATGGCTGAAGAAGATCATCTGAAATACAAAATACTTGGGAACTCTTCTGGAAGAATTGAATTTGTTCTCCCTCGTAAACGAGCCGTACACTAGCATGATCAGTATATCCCCAGAGTATGATGAAGATACAAAAGTTAGGAAATAAAATGAGCTGAGAAAACTACCAAAGCGTGACAAAAAATGAATATCAGATAGCTATTATAACGAATATCAGATAGCTATTTGGAGTATGTAAACGACATCTCATGCCATTTGGATTGGTCTGATTAATGTATTCGCAAGAAAGAGAATGGCAAGTCAATTATTGCTGAGAAAAACGTTGTTAATAATGAAATTCAAACCGGCTGCTGTAAAAATTAATGATAATTTCCTAATGTTTGATAAACTTATTCGAGATTTGCGACCTTGCAAGAATCAGATATTGTATTCCATTTCTCCTAACTATGCCTTGTGAATATGAGACGCTATCACCTGTAAAACTATCTCTTGAATTTGTCAAAAATAGACTTCTAGATGTTAGAATGTTTTAATAATAATAATAATAGGTCTTTATTTCCCATATGAGTTAGTACATATTACAGACAGATTCAGATGGTTTCTGTAACTGGTGTTACATGAAACCCCTGCCAATATTCCTAAGCGCGGAAAAAATTGTTTTACGGTATATACCAATGATCGTATCTTAGATATATGTTATATAGGCAGTATATATGTTATATAGGCAGTATATAGTAAAGAGAAAGAGAAAAAAAATTAAACAAGAATATATGATAGATAGACACACAAAGAAAACATTAAAAAGACAAAAAAGAAATATATTTATAAATATATATATTTTTGTTATATATTTCATTTGTTATTAAGTTATTTAAATTTTTGTGACATACTAATCATAACAAAAGAAAACTTCGGCTATGATGTTTCTACCCTCCTTCTCTGTACACCTTACCTCTTTTTATTTTTATTTGTCATTTTACCTTTTTGTGGCTTAGTCGGTACGCCTATGGAGACATGATTCTCCCAAACTCAGGAGGATTGCAGCAGCGCCATCTACTTCTTTGCTTGATGTCACTATACTGTTTATGTATGACATATCGATAGTAATATAGTCAAATAATAAATAATAATTCCAGAAAAAGTTAGATACTTATTATTTTATTGAAGATATTGCTTATACCAACCTATCCCTGAGATAGTTAACTTATTCTAAATATATTTTCCAACCAATCAAAATTGAAAACATTGAAAAACTTGATCATGCGCAAAATTGAACATACTCTAAAATAAATCTTTATGGGTTATACTCATGTCATTTGTGATGAATAGAAAAATAAATTTGCCACCCATAATTATGTATTATAGTCAATAAACCCAAAAACAAACGTGGGTGTTAGATGAATGTTATCACTTTTAAGTTTATGACGATAAAGTACCTGTTATGAGTTATGGTTTGCACTCACATATCCTGGGATGTTCTGTGAATAGTTCTTGTGGATGTCTTGCGAAAGTTCAGCCCCCTCTTCCTGGTGAAGTCAAATATTGGAAATCTAACCTCCAATTCCTGGTAAGTAGTTTCTTGATATTCCTTGATTCTAATTTGATTCTGTCCTGATGGCATGTATTATTGTTTCTCTTATTCTTTGGTTATTTGCATTTTCCCCATAAAATCGAATAGAAAATTTTCTAACAAGCTTCCCTTTTCAGTTTTCATTTTTCCTCCCCTGGCTTATTTTTCTTTCTTCTTAGTAACCATCACTTTTTGTTATGTTATTTCACCTTTTACTAGGAGCACTTTTAATTTAAACACATTATTCTACTTCCTACCTATTATACATATTTTATTTTCACATTTGACTTCTACACATAATTCTATTTACTAAATTCTCTTCAAAATACACATGTACCATTTTTATGTTCTTTTTTTTTCAGAATTTTCTTGTGTATGAATATAATGTTTAGTTCAATTATAAAGATTTATTTCAAAATTTTGGAATTGTATATTTTTATAAGTTGTGCCAATTGGATGAACTAATCAAACAAAATTATGATAATAGAAAAACTTTACTGCCACCCTATTGGATTTTGTGCGTCGACTAGAAACTGGCCAAAGATTTTCAAGATGCAAACTGTACAGATAAAAAATTATAAAAACAATCATAGCAGGTCTTTATGCAGTTTTTAAATATCATTGTGCCTTATTTTACTTATTTATTTGACATATATACCATACCATAACAATGTATATATATATATATATATATATATATATATATATATATATATATATATATATATATATATATTATTATTATTATGTTGCTATTATTCCTAGAATTTTGATTTTTATTATTTTTTATTGTTATAATTATTATTTTTTCATTCAATAAGTAGTTATCATAAAAAAATATTTGCCATTTGTTATGATAAGTTTGATTAATTGATTTATTTTTATTTGAAAATTTTGAAAAGAAATGCCTATCAATACAGTAATAAAATATCTGGCTATGCTGCTTACTCTTTTTCGAATACTCTTTTACCTGTATTCTTTCACCTTATCGCAGCTCAGTCGGTACGCCTATGGAAACATGATATTACCAAAGATTATTTTTCTACGAACAAGATCCCTCACAGAACAGTTGGCGCGAAAATGAGATGAAATCCTTGAAATTTACTACAATGTTTACATGTCTGTCAAAAATCAGATGACTGCCCGATTTTTCTTGAAGATCTGGTAATTTTTCCAAAGTGATTTCTTCGTAAACGGCCTTTTTGGGATCTTGGAAACTTCCACGAAGGAAGGAAAAAGGTAGGAAAGTGGACTGATGTCTCTAGTCGATGAATTGAAAATTGAGGGCTTTAGAAAATTTCCCCGATGACATAGTTTCATTAAACTTTCCGATACAAACTATTACCAAGCCATTCACTGCCCATCTCTGCCGGACTATTACCTCTCTAACAACTAACAACCCAAACAAAATCAGAGAGTTTATTGTAGATATCATAAAATATGTTGATGAAGTTGAGAAATCGATGAATCATGGTCTCCGACAGTCTAGGCTGCTTCCAGCTATCTTAGAATGACTTATCCGGAAAAGGTGAGCCCTACTAACAAAGGCGAGTAGAGAAAACAATCTAAATCAGTTCTTCTTTTATTTTTCAGTAATACCCGCATGAGATAATCGGAGGAGGGGGATCTAAACCAAGAAGTTGGTCGGAAGAACAAGGCCCACTGTCAAGATCGATAAGGCTAATGACTATTATTAGTAGGTATACTTATCACTTTTTAATAAACACATGAATTTCACGAGTAAGCGTGGACTTTTCATTCTATGAAGATATCTTGAATTTGGCTAGTGAATTCCGAACCATCACAGAGGATTCCAGCATGGCTCTTTAGAAAAAAATATCCACTATATTTAGAAATTTCCATCTCCAAATAAAATATACTTATAGTCAGAAGATTCCCATCTCGTGGGACAATGAAAAGTAGTTCAGAGAAGATACAAATTAATTCATACATATACGAGTCATTTTACTACGAAGATAATTGGAGTTCTTTCAAGAAGATAGTCGTGTGTTCTGCCAAAATAGTGAACATCTCTTAATTTGCCCAAAAGCTGAGACACTATCAGTTTTCACAATTTGGTTTCTTTCACTCAGATAGGACTCGAACCAATTGAAGCTTCGTCCTTTGAAGCTGTAGAGATGAAGCTTACGTAACAGTCAAAAGCATTAGATATATCACAAAACACTGCATCGCTCACTTCCTTCAGACTAGCATATATATTTTTCAGAAAGCGAATTTATTTATTGAAATTATTCATTGAATTTTAGATCTTTAGCAACTCTGCTAGACATACTAGAATTAGACCATTTTAAAAGTTAGGTTCCGTTTTGTCCCTGGAAAACTTAGGGCAAAGTTTTGCCGCTGTCATAGTGACAAAAACACAGTCCTTTATGGGATTTTTTGTGTATGCATTAACTTGTCTAGTATATAAATCACTACACTCAACAATAACCTGTTTTCATCACATTTTCGTCAATCCTAGCGAAGTATCCATGGAATAGATAGCTTGTCATGAAGAACTTAGCAAGAACCATAAAATATAAATAAATTGACCTAACCTAACTAACAAGACTAAAACAATCATTTATAAATCATGAAATGTTGAAATTTCATGCCTATATAAATGAGAACATATTCTCTTAATATTTCATCCCACTCGAAAACCTTGATATTTCCTACATTTTTTCAATACGAAAACACCCGAAGGTCCGAAGCGTTTCCTCGTGTACGATCCCCGACACTTGATGTCACATGACAGGTTTTCCTGACTCCTAATTGGCTAAACCCAATCTATACCAAACTGATTTAAGAATGAAATCAAAAGTGACAGCATTTGGAGGATTTTGATACGATTTTACTATTTCATTCATGAATAGGGTTAGTGATTTCTCTTGTTACTCTACTCTTTGATATTACTCCCTCTCAAAGCAGGATTCAGTGGTGCCATCTAGTTGCCTTGCTTGAAGTAAATGTTCAAAATACGGTTTTATTAAAAATTGCAGGTTGTAATGTGATCAACAGATGAGTAATGAATGCAGAAAATAGTCAAATTATTATTCTTTTATTAAATCAAAACTCAAATGTACCTATCCTGCGAAAATTAACTTATGAGTAGTGTTTTTGTCAAAACAGAAATATGTGAGAAATGAAATACTTTGCTAATGTGCAAATCAAATGACCTTTAAAAATAATAATTGCAGGTTATATTGAATTATACGAACAAAACCAGAAATACTGCTCAATAACAGTGAAAGGTGTGATAAAATGACTTCAAATAAGTTTCTTCCCGAATACGTTCACTCAGTTTAGTTTTCTTTTAAAAAAAGTACCTGTGATCTGTTCACTTGTTTTTTTCTTGAGTCCTAGAGGTGTCCCTGGCTAGTGGATTCTGCTGCTTCTGTTTCCAGGCCCATTTCTCTTGTTGGACGATTCCCGGATATGGATATTGCTGTGTCCTGGAGGTAAGAAATTTTTCCTAGGTAGTTTTCAACGGTTATCGTTTGTGGATATGTTATATAGTTGTCAACTGGCTGAATTGCTCTTATTCTCGTGGTATTTTCGTATTTATGATTGATGAATTTTGTCACTGTGTTCATCCAAAAATAATTTTTTTATCTCCTCGAATCCTCGTCATTTTTCTTCCTGGTAACCATCACTTTTTGTTTTTTCTCACAAATTTTAGGTTTTTACTCACTTTCTATGACACGTTTCCTTATTCTGAACTATGCCATGGATTTTATATATATAATTTACATTTCTATACCTTACATAATATATACAGAGTTAGTTAAAATTCATATCTGACAATTTTCTGTATTCAAAATTTTATATTTCATCATTTTCCATCGAATTATTTTATTTTGACATGTCGCTGTCATGTTTCCTTCTGATTTGATTCTAGCATACAGGATGTTCCAACTTGAATATTATTTTTGCCTACTTGAGATATAAAGTTTCATTCATGAATTCTGATTTCTTTATTTTTTATAGGTTGTGCAAATTAAATGTATTGTTGGCAACATACTTATGACAATAGAAAAGCTCCACTGCTAAACTCTTGAGACATCTGCGTCTACTATAAAATGGTACAAGGTTTAAGAAAAGCAATGTACAGAAAAATTGAAAAACAAACATAGCAGGTAATTATGTGATATATAAGTATTATCATATCACTTTTTATTCTTTTAACATTGAACAAATATTTCTTATCATAATAATATATATATATATATATATATATATATATATATATATATATATATATATATGTATATCTTAATATATATTTAAATCCAGTGTCCTGTTCCCAGTGAACTCTTCACCAAGTCAACCGATTTTGATGTTAAGGGTGGTCCACCCCTTAATTAATTTTTAAATTTTTTTGGTAATAATTTTTTTATTTTTTTTTGATACAGCATTCAAAAATACGTATAACCCTGAATTTTCACCCTTCTACGATCAACCCCTATTTTTCCATCGAGATTTTTATGTTTTTTTATTTTATCCACAGATCCGCAATAGGGTTGCAAGATGGCAATCGGATATAATAATTGTAGTACAATAAATTGAGAACGGGATGAAGAAAAAACGGGATAACGGGAATAACGGGATAACGAAAAAACGGGAAAACGGGATGACAGAATAAGGGAATAACGGGAGAACGGAATAACGGGATAAATAAAAACGGGATAATAGGAAAACGGGATAACGGGGATAACGAAAAAACGGGAAAACGGGATGACAGGATAAGGTGATAGGGAAAACAAAATAATGAAAAAATGGGATAACAGGAAAACGGGATAACGGGAATAACGGGAAAACGGGATAACGAAAAAACGGGAAAACGGGATAACGGGATGACAGGATAAGGGGCTAACGGGAAAACGGGAAAAGGGATAACGGGATAAAGAAAAAACGGGATAACAGGAAAACGGGATAACGGGACAACAGGAAGCGGAAGGAGTCAAAAGCATAGTCTAGATGGAACAACATAAAGGAAAACATAGAAAAAAAGAAATTCTACGTGGACGAGAGTTTTCGGGAAAAACATTTTAGGGAACATAGAAATTTAGACAGGAAACGTCTGTCGGGTTTTAGTTTTAGTTTATAACAAAAACCTTATATATATATATATATATATATATATATATATATATATATATATATATATATATATATATATATATATATATATATATATATATATATATATATATATATATATATATATATATATATATATATATATATATATATATATATATATATATATATATATATATATATATATATATATATATATATATATATATATAAAGAAAAATCATTTTCCCAATGTTATAGCTATGTCAGTTACCATAGTTCATTTATAATGTCATTCATCATTTATTTCATCTCTCAGATATTTCTTCAAGTTCTTCTTGAATGCAGTTATGGAAAGCTTCTTACTATTAAGAGGTAATGAGTTGTATACAAGTGATACTTGGTAGGAGAAAACTTCTGTTATGGTCATCTTCACGAAATAATATTTTTCTTGCTAGGTAACGGGGTGTTTTGATAAAGGCAACAGAGTGAAGCAACCTTCTATTTTTCATATCTAGCATAGGATGTCTTTGAGCTTATGGAATATATGTTGTCTACGTCTGACTCCATATATTAATCGAAGGCACGAGTTTTACATGATCTGAATTGCCCTAGTGTCCTCATAATCCGAGCAAGGGCCATAAACAATATCACAATAATAAAATTTGGAAATTAAATTTGGTTTAGGAATTTTCTGTTTTTATAAATTAGCTTCAAATTCAAGGAAGCTGAACGACGAAGTTTCTTGGCATGTTCTTTGAATCGCAGATTATCATCAAAAGTAAGACCAAGATTTTATTCTAATGCCTTCGTGTATATTTTTTTGTGACCGAGAGCCCAACAACATCATAACAGTGGCTTCTGCATTCATTTTTAAGGCGTGATTATTTGAAATCGTTGAGAGGGAAGCTATATCACTATTTATTTTGTCAGTTGCTTCGTTAGCTTCAGATAGAGAAAAAGTTAGATAAAGCTGAGTATCATCCGCATAGAAGTTAATCTGACAATGCTCAATTACTCTCTTAAAATCACATGTATATAAAGCGAACAGTAATGGCCTGAGAATGGAACCTTGTGGGACTCCACAAGACAACTCAAGAGGATACGATATATCATTTTCAATTTTGACACTCTTACTTCTACCAAATAGGTAGGCTGTGAAGAATTCTAAAGTCTTGTCGGTAATATATATGAATTTCAATTTAAATATGAGCAAATTGAAATCCAGAGTGTCAAAAGCACCAGAAGGGTCATTTTTTGTTATCAATTCCTCTCAAGTTGTCATAAGTTATATGCAACAGAGAAGTACAACAAATATATCCCTTCCGAAATCCCGATTGGTTTTCTGGTAGAATATTGAGCCTATATACAGTGCTCGTCTATAACGTCCGTTCCCCCCAACTAATTTTTGAACCACCTGGTATATCGCCACGAAATTTGGAGGGCTTAAATAGGAGATAAAAAACTACTTCTTCATGAAAAAATCACAGTAAAAATTCTTAAATGACGGATGAGCGCCATCTTCAATAATTTTTTGAAATAGAACACCCTATATATTATTCCATTTTCGAAATCTACTCATAATTCTCAACAGTTTTCTCCAATACACTTCACTCCTAAATTCAATTGTTTTCGAAATATTAACGTTTGAAAGTGACATTCCGGTTTAAAATGAAGTATGGATTTTGGTCACATCCGGTAAAACATTTGCTAACTAAACGTTATTATTAATTTGTAGTTAAATCTCTCAATGAATTCGACTAATGAGAGGCGTAAAGAGAGTTTATTAAGGATAAACAGTACTGCTTACCGGCAAATCTCGAAGCCTACGAATGTGTTCTGTAAATTCACAATCAAAACAAATAAGTTAGCTAAAAAAATTATAATTTATTTTTGAATAACACTTTTATTCAACCCCAACAATTATTTCATCAAGTGTTCAATGTGGCCCCCTCCTAAATCTTGACAATAAAGTGCCCTATTATAAATAGTTTCTCTCACGTTGATGAAAGTCTGTTCATCTATTTCTTCACATGTATCTATTATTTTGCGTTCCAACTCTTCTATTGTTTGGCATTCAGTGGCGTTGATTTTTGACTTCAGATACCCTCAAAGGAAAAAATCTAGAGGTGTGAGATCCGGAGATCTTGGTGGCCATTCTGTACTTCCCCTGTGACCTACCCATCGCCCAGGATAGTTTGTATCGAGGAACTCTCTAGCCATGCGATCGAAATGGGGAGGTGCCCCATCCTGCTGAAATATGATTTCACGATTTTCAAACTCTTCCTAATTGTTCAATACAATTTGTCTTATTCGAGGTTCAATTTCAGTTTCTAAAAGATTTCTGTAAAGAACTCCTGTAAGATTGCCTCTGATGGGAATCGGTCCAACAACGCGATTGTCCAAAATCCCCGCCCAAACATTCACCTCTTTAGAAAACTGGGTATGTCCCTCTCTAAAAATATGAGTATTAGTATCGCTCCAGTATCGTACATTCTCTTTGTTGACTTTTCCATTAAGAAAAAACGTGTATTCGTCTGCGAAACATACACGTTTTAGGAAGCCATGTTCTCCTTCAATTTTTCTTGTGAATCACTCACAAAATTCAACCCTCCGGTCTGGATCATCTTCCGTGAGAGCATGCAGGATTTTCATTTTATAGGGATGAAACTTTTCTTTTTTTAGGACTCTTTGGAAATATTTTGAACTTACTCCACTTTTTTCTTCTGAAAGAGGCGGTCTTCTTGATCTTGGAGCATCTTTCAGCGTACCAGTTGCTTGGAGCTCATTAAAAAGTTTGCGCAAATATGACCTCGAAATAGGATTCTCGGGAAATCTATCATTAAACATACGGACTGTTAGATGATAATTTCTTCCAGCTTCTCCAAATATCAAAACTGCTTCAAATGTATCGTCTAAACAACGAGCCACGATCACACTTTTCATAAAACGATTTAGGTGCTGAACGGACTATTTGACAGTTAGCACTTCAGTTTGACAGTAAACAAGATGTTACCGCGACAACGACTTTTTCCAATGCAAACTTGATTGAAAGCAACATTAGTGTTTTTGGTTGGGTTTGAAATGACCAAAATGTCACTTTTCAAACGTTAATATTTCGAAAACAATTGAATTTAGGAGTAAAGTGTATTGGAGAAAACTTTGAGAATTATGAGCAGATTTCGAAAATATACGGGGTGTTCTATTTGAAAAAATTATTGAAGATGGCGCTCAGCTGCCATTTCAAAACTTTTAGTTGTGATTTTTTCATGAGAAAGTAGGTTTTTATCTCCTATTTAAGCCCTTCAAATTTCGTTGTGGTATACCAGGTGATTCAAAAATTTGTAGGGGGGAAACGGACTTTAGACGAGCACTGCTTTTTTCTCGTGTCAACATGATAGTAAAGTGTAATTTCTCAAGGACTTGTAGTTTTCGTAATAAAGAGGTGAAACAGTATGTTCTCTCCTCTCATCTTAGCTGAATGGCCGTAAACAAATTGTACAAATCGGTACTCAAAAATCTACTTCCCAGAAAATTACAAGTGGAGTGCCTCAGGGTAGTATTCTTGGCCCATTATTCTTTACTCTGTATACATCACTCCTCCCTGATTCGCTTAAGTTTTGTAACTATCACCTTTATGCGGATGACACGCAGCTATACTTTCCTTCTCAGTATCCTGATGTATCCGAAGCAATTCAGAGCATTAACAGTGACCTGGAGGAATTATCCAATACTTCGAGACATCACTGTCTGAAAATAAACCCAAAAAAGTCAACAGCTCTTTTATTTTGTAATGACAACACTTTAGCACTTTAAGGATAGAGTCTTACTTGAAATTGCAGGTATTTCAATTCCAATAGAAACACATTGGAAAATTTAGGTCTAATCCTTGACACTAAATTAAGATTCAAAGAACATATATCTTCTAAACTCAGAATTGCATATGCCACACTGAAACTGATTTATTCTCAACGACAATTTCTCTCGTGTGAACTGAAAAAATGTTTATGTGATTCACTTGTATTATCACACTTCAATCACTGCGATGTAGTTTATGGCCCCTGCTTAGACAGTGATGAATCTAGACGAATTCAGAAACTTCAAAATTCTTGTGTCCGACTGGTTCATGGAATAAGAAAATATCACCACATCTCCGGGAAGTTTAGGAAAATGAAATGGTTGAATATGTATAACCGTCGAACATTACATTTTGCATGTTCAGTCCATAAAATCTATATGACAAAAACACCCCCCTACTTACATAACAAACTTACTTATAGAACAGATGTTCATAATTTGAATATCCGAAGAATAAACCTTCTTCGTGTGCCGAGGCATGAGAAAATAATTTTCAAGAGATCGTTCTCCTATGGCGCATAGATTAGATCCTTCTTTATTATCATCCTCTACAAAATCATTCGAAGTCAAATACAGAAGATATCTCTTATCATCACAAAAATAATCTCACAAATGTATACACGTTTCTTTCTTCCACCCCTCCTCACCTATTTTATCTCACTCTCTACTTTCTCCCTCTCTAGTTCTCTCTTTTTCTCTCTCTCTAGTTCTTTCCTTTCTCATTTGCTACTCAAATTTAGTTACTCGATTTGTTCACTGGCACTGGTGGGAAAACAGGGGTGGATGCTCCATAACTGAACCAGTTGAGGCCATTTATCCATATGTCAAAGATTGTAATAACTCTGTAACATTATTGTATAATATGTGGATAATAAATTTATTATTATTATTATTATTACTTTCGCCATCTTACTCGAGCTTCATCACGCAAGGACATCAGCAGCTTCACATTATCTGTGATCCATGGGGCGTACGGTTTGGTGATTCGGTTATTTCGTAGAGGTGCATGGGTGCTGAGATATTTTCATTGAAAAAGAACAGTTTTTCATCTATGTTTTGAAAATCGTAGATAATATTAAATGGAATTGCAGTAATATCTTGATAAAATCGATCTTCATCAAATCTACGGAAGTCTCGTATTTTCTTATAGACAGGAGTGCGAAGGTTACAGTCGAGAGTCGTTTCAATGTATATTAGCTCATGATCTGAGATATATGCCGCGGGTACTACCTCAACATTTTTTCTATGTCCTTATTTTCTGTTGTTATGATCGGATCGATAAGTGTGGTAGATGTAATAGTAATTCTAGTTGGCCGATCGATAAGCTGGATTAACCCCATTCCCCCGAACAAGATGTTCATTTTGGAATAAGACGTGGATGATGTTTCTAACATATGAATGTTAAGACGCCCAGAATAAAAATATCATCATACTTCATACATCAACATTGTCAGATCATTTCCTAAATTGCTGATGAATTCGCTAAGTGAATAGTCCGGAGCCTTATATATAACACCGACGGCAATATTCCGTTTCGCGATTTTGACATCAACCCACAACTGTTCCAAATCACTATGCAGATTAATTTTATCGTGGGATATACAATTTTACAACGAACATGCCCACTCCTCCTCCTCTTTCCCAAGGACGATCTTTGCGTAATAAAGTATAATCATTTATATTACAAAGTTCATTCTCAATATTACGGGATAACCAAGTTCCACTGACACAAAAAAATTAAAATTTATATAAGCAGATTAACTCTTTGATATTAATGACTAAATATTAAGATTGAATTTTGTTGAATGGAATTATTTTCTATTCATTATCAAATCGAAACTAGTAGGGTGGGTTTTATTTTTTTGGAGATTTTAGGAATCTTCTTGCTTTGTTTGCTCTATTCCTCTCTTTCTCCAGAATGTCTTCGGCAGCTCTCTTCTTCGATTTGTCGTCTAGATTCACGTTACCTTCACTTTCCACTGTTTCGCGTCACTTTTCACTTACCTGGACTGGAGATCTTCGAGAGAATAATTGGTGTTGTCCACTATCAGGTTATTTTTTGCTGTGCCACTAGATATTTCTTCTTAATGTAGTCCTCTTGTATATAGTCTGGAGAAATGAACCCAACCCAGTCCCTTTCAGCTTCTTAGCACCGTTCAGCACTTCAAACCTTACTTTGTTACTTATAAACCCAATCACAACGGGGCGTTTATTTGCAGCGTTGATTCTGCCCAATCTGAACACATCCGTTTCTTTCACATCAAGATCGAGCTTCGTAAGGAGAAGAGAGAGTATCTCCTCATAGAGATCAGTGTCCTCTTCTTTCAAACCATAAATGACCAAATTACATTTCTCCAATATTCTTTCCACAGACTGTATTTTTCCTGCTAACTTTATATTTACAGTTTTCAACTGGTCATTTTCCAATAAATCCGCAGCTACCCGGGTTTTGAAACTATGTATATCCTCCCTTAGGGCATTTACCTACTGGACAAGATGATTATTTTGGGTTTTCACTTCATTCATGTCCTGACTCAATTTTTCCAATAATTTGGTTACATCCTCCATTTCACCTGTGGGACCCGTACTATCAGCTTGGAGATAAGGAACAATTTTGTTACATCCTCCATTTCACCTCTCGGCCCCGTACTATCAGCTTGGAGATAAGGAACAGCTGACGATTGTTTTTACAAGCTTTTATTTAGTTTCACTAGTTCGTTCATTCGTTAATTAGGGTCAAATCTTGGAAGTGAATTTTGACTGACTTTTAGTCGTCCGTATGATTTGAAATTATTCATAACTCCGGTGACAATGCATTTTGAAATTTTTGTTGAAAACAAAAACAAAATGGCGGCTCCAAGATGGCGGACGAGATTTGAAATCATGATCCGATTCGATTCAAAATTGATTTGTGGGTGTTTTCAAGGTTGGAGATTATGAATTTTTTGTCAAAACTCATAAATTCAAGATGACGGCTCCAAGATGGCGAAGACGAGTTTTGTGATTATAGTCCAATTCGATTTAAAATTGGTATACGAGGGTTTTCGGGGTCGGAGATTATGAATTTTTTGTCTCTATTCATAAATTCAAGATGGCGGCCCCAAGATGATGCACGATTTTTGTGATTATTTTATACGTTTTAGTTTACGGCTCAAATAAAAGCTTGTCTTTAGAAAGGTTTTTTATTAGTTATTTTTATTATTATTTCCTTCCCTTCTTTACTATTTCCTTATCTATATATTCTCGGAGTGATGACCGAATCTGCCCGTGTTTTCGTTTGATCTTGCCACTTTTTGTCGAATTAACGTGATATAATTGCAGGTAGGGAATATCAACATATAGCATATAATGCACTGCCTCAAACTTTACACACTGGTATAATTTTCAAATTTAAAACCCATTTGGATATGACTGAACTTTTGGTTGAATACCAGAGCGATTTATGTTACACCTTCTTTCTGTTCGAATGACTTTTACTTCCTCATGACCATGAGAATATTAAGGAAATGAAATCGAAAATTACTGTTGAATTCAAAGAAGAATATCCAGGATATCAAGAAGGAAAAAATGAAAAAAATCCATCGAAAAATCAAAAATAGTGGAAAATAAAATCAGATATGAATCAGAAAGTAAAGAAGGTGAAATGTCAGAAGAATTGACTAATGAAGGCACAGAAGAATTGATAGTGAATGCGTGCGTAGGAGTAGGGGAACCTGGCCTAAAATGACATACCCTAAGAAAAATTGGTCATAACTCAACTATTGAGCACAATATTTTTAAAGTCGACCTGTCTACAAATAGCAGAAAACATCTGCTATTAGTGTCAAATTAGTAAAATTATGTTTTATGCAAGATATTTTAATAAATTATATTTCGCTTAAACTATCTACTATGTCATTTTATCCATACTACTTGGATAAAATGACATACTCTATGTCATTATACCCTAGTAGTAAATTTAAACCAGAAACAAATTAATAATAGTGTAAGATCTTTCTTAAAATTTTATTTTGAAATATATGACTCTGTAAAGAAAATTTTTTGGAAAAATCTTAATCTGTTATTACAATGGGATGTGTTAAAGAAAGAAAACAAGTAGTCGTTTAAAAAATATTTAAATTGTTTAAAAAAATAAAAACACAAATACATGTACTTTTAACCATACCTACTGGCAAATATAATAAACATAACTCTTATTTTGTTAAAAAAAACTCAGATTCGGTAAATTTAAATAAATATTTCTTACTGGCATAAGTCACAAGTATAGTTTTTTATTTTTTTGTCCATTCCAGCACATTCAGCATGAGCCCATTTTGTACAAATCCTACAACGTATCCAGGTTTCACGTGATTTAGATCTGCTATATAAATCGTTACAAAAAATACAAGCAGCGTCTTCCTCATCATCATCTTCGATGTATATATTATTTTCCTTTTCGTCATCTTCATCTTCATTTAACTGACTTTGAATATTTTTCTTGTCTCTGTTCGCTGCACGCCTTAATTCGGCTGCCCTTTTTGTTTCAGCTCTTGTCTTTATTTCAGCTAGGATAGGACTTTCTGTTAATGCTTGGGATCCAGTTGTCTGCCTTTTGCGCTTGGTGTTTTCTATTCGTGGAATAGGTGATACTTCCTCGGGTCTGACCCAAGATGATGAACTCTTTACAGTGAAAGGATTGGAAACGTCATGACGCGTTATTTCATCATCTCCCTTTGAAGTAGAAGGAAATTAAAACTTCCTGGAGATTTATTACGTCATCAACTGGATCTTGCTCCTGTTCTTGGGCAATATCTGTCGCTGCTGAAGGTGCAAAAATATGATCCGGAAAAATATTTGAATCAAAGGGTTGTATGCCAGAATGTTTGTAACCATCAACAGCATTTTGAGTAGATGCTGCTTTTCCATAAGCTTCTCCAAATAATGTTGCAACTTGATATTGTGTTACTATCCGCCCTGGGTGGTTTCTTAACCATTTTCATACTTCTTGGTTGTAATAACTTTTTAGTGGCCCAAAAAGCAAATATCGAGAGGTTGCATCCGATGGGTGCAGTGTGGTGGAAATGTAATCATAATTATGCCGTTCTCCTTTGCTAAAGTTACAACTTCCAAATCTTTGTAAGTTTCGTGACCATCTAAAAGAAGTAAAACTTTATTTTCCCAATAATGGTTTTGCATACTTAATAAAATGTTTTAGCCACTGATAAAAAGTTTGTGATGTTATCCAACCAGAATCGCTGATAAGTCCCAGAGTTCCTGGAGGAGCTCCGCCTATTAGCTCATTTTTCCATCTTTTTCTGGCAAAGATCAGGGCTGGTGGAATATAATTTCCAGCAGAGTTCATTCAGCAAACAGCTGTAATGTGCTGACCTCTCTCTGCGCTGGTTAATGCTCCTACTTGTTTTTTACCTTTTTTGGCAAACACTTTTTGGGGTCTTTGAACAGTAGACATTCATGTTTCATCCACGTTCCAGAATCTTAAAGGATCAATCTTATGTTTCTCAACCATTTCGTCTAAAATTTTGAAAAATTGACTAATTGGTGGTTTATTAAATCCTTGTGCTCTACCTGCTGATGTAGGTTCGGGATTTCTAAGAGAAATCTTTGAATTCCGTTGGCGAAATCCTCGCAACCAATCCCATCCACCCCTCCTGTTTTCCACATTAAATCGATGGCAAATATTGTTTTTAACAGCTAATTGGTAAGCCAGTTTTCTTACATCATCGCAGGTTAAACCGAATAGCATACTTTCCAGATGTAGCAAATATTCCACGAGTTCTCTCTCCTGTTCTAGGGAGAATGTTGTTAGGTATCTCCCTAAGCCCTTGTCAGTTCCTTTACTTTGTTTATTTTTGTTTTAAGCCCTTCGGCGAAGTGTGGCTTGGGGTACACCGTAAATTTTAGAAGCTTTTAACCATCCCATTTCGCCAGAATTTACTGCTTGAATAGCACGGTTCATACTTTCTACTGACCAATTCTGTCTGTCAGTTTGCCTTTTGTATATTCCAACCATTTTTTTTAACTGAAATTTAAAATGTGGGGTTTTGAAAAAATACAATTTTAGGTGATCTCCAAATAATTATACTCCAAGGGTAAAATGACATAGTGTGTCAATTTATCCGAGGACCGGGTTTGTCATTTTACCCATTGGTCACCATTGAACAAGAAGTTAATAGGAGATAAAAACTAAAGACATTGTGGTAATTGGTGTGTAGGATCGCTACGAGAAGTACATGCTCTACTTATTTATGTCAAAAATGTCACAAAAACTCAGTTTTCGTAAAATATACGAACCTCTAAAGATTTCACCTTACAAGTTGGCGCGTAGTACTAAAGTGACGCGTTGCGATAACACCACTGCGGCTACTGAACGATAACTATAATTTGGTCTGGCGATAGACAATTAGGTAGGGAGTGTCTTAATGATTAGGGACTCGCCATATAACGCGGCAATTTAAAAAAAAGGCAACTATTTCATTTTACCCTAGTATGTCGTTTTAGGCCAGGTTCCCCTACCAGAATTCTGAAAACGCCGTATTCAGAAGAATATACTATGTGGGCATTGAATGGAGAATCATTTCTTGATGACATCCCAGAGTCTTATGAAGACATTGCCAGAAAGTATGATAAAAAAATAACTAATTAAAATACTTTTTAAAGACAAGCTTTTATTTAAGCCGTGTACTAAACGTATAAAATAAATATAAGTCATTCTCTGTGGAGTCCCTCAAGGCTCTGTGCTTGGTCCAATTTTGTTTCTTCTGTATTTCAATGACCTGGCTACAATCGCAACTGACGGATTATTCACAATTTTTGCTGATGACACTACAATTCTATGGAATGCTGAAAACGCTGATGATCTCTTCTCTAAAATGGTATGTGACATGTCTAAGATCAAAGAATGGTGTGATGCCAATCTACTATCTTTCAATATCAATCAAACTAGCTGCTTATTCTACCAGTTCTCAGAAAGTCTTGTTTTCCAAATCTGGTAGGTAATTTATTCTGTAACCGTAAATAGACCATTATCGCTATAATCTCGTTAATAGCCCATTAGTACTGAAAGTCTGGTGGCCAGGTAAGTAAATTTTATTATTTACACACATTTAAACATATCCTCACCAAGGGTTCTAAATCAACCTTACGAGATTTTCTATTATCAAATAAATTTAAATACAAAACTGTCAACAAATGCCAAAAATAATGGAGAGCCCTTTATTATTAAAATACCAAACTATTTCACGAGATATTTTAATCCGGACCTGGGAATCTTTTAAGGGACACACACTTTTATTGCTTATCTATATTTCGAACAATAGGTAATAATGAGGGTCGTCGGCTAATATTGATTTACGACCTTCTTAGATTTCTGGTTTTACCATACGGCCGGTATCCAAAGTAACAAGATAATGACGTTTACCTAAAACTTTCTTTATTTCTCCAAACTGCCAAACTGTAGAAACTCTTCGCTGGATTCCATAACTTGAATGTATTGAATTGTATGTATCTTTTATTAACTATTTTATCTGTGTATATACAGGGTGGTTCTTAATAACATGCTAATATTCAAGGAGGTTATTCTTAGGTCCATTTTGAGAAAAAACTTCATATGAACATATGTCCTAAAGGTCTTAACTTTTGAACTACAGGGTGCTAAAGTTTTAAAAATATATTTTTTTTTTGATAACCCTAGATATTTTTGTGAAACGTAGTACCATCTTCTATGTGTCAAAAGGCATTTTCCGATTTGCACTGAATCATTTAATAGATAAAAGTGATACGCCACTGCTTTTTCTCGAAGTAAAAATCATTTTTGGAATTCTAATTCGTTTTTTAGCAAATCTGGTCTCTAAATTTTTTTTCGTTTGGCGCACTATTTTCGCATAAAGAAATAAAATTCAATAATTTGCATCTCGCTAGACCACTTACGAGAAAAAAAAATATGTTACTATAAACAAAAATTTGTTGAAGTGAATAATTTTTAAACGGTAAAATTATGAAATTAAAGTAATCTAAATACATTTTGGAATGCTAACACAAAATTACCCTGAACGCACAAAGAAATAAATTAAACCAGATATTCAAAATGTGAACCTCCTGCAAATATGCATGCTCAGCTCTTTTTCTCATGGACTCACGTACTCTTTGGAAAATTCCGGGAATGTTTCTAATAGTTTCGCAAGATGCGAATATAAATTTGTGTACTGCAAACCAATGATTCAAGATGACCCCACACGAAATAATAATAATAATATATTTATTTCCCTTCGGTAGTGATATACATTTGTTCATAATAGTATATGGGTGTAGAGGAATAAATATAGTTAACCCATAAAAGGTTGCCGCATGGGTATGGGGGTGGGTACATGGTGGAATTATAATAATAACTGTGTTTATGGAATAGTACAGGAATATTTAAGAGAAGAAACATTTGACATGGGATTACTTATTTTGAAATTAATGATGATAATAGCAATCATAATCAGAGAATACATTGATTAGCAAATATTTACATAAAAATTATATACATATAAATAAACACATAATATTAAAATAATACAATATGAAATACAAACATATATTCTATACAATTTCATCACTGTATTCAGAAAATTGACAATTTCTTTTCAGAATGTTAACCTTAAAGTCAGGTCAAGAAGTTGATGGATTTTCAGTCTGTCTGTTTGTGTCATCCAATTCCTCAAGTGTCTTTTAAAGAGTGAAGTAGAGTTCATTTCTTTCAATTCTGGTGGTATAGAGTTATATAGTTTTGGTCCCAAGTAAACATATGACCGTCGTAAGATATTTTTTTCAGGTTTTGGTACACATACTGAGTTAATTCTGTGTCGAGTAGCACGAGTGTGGTTAATTGGTATTAATTCGTGTTTCTTAAGGTGTTGTCTAGTTACTGTTTGGGAGAAATGTCCATAATTTTGGTATCCTTATGTAGGTCCTCTGTGGGGTAGGTATATAGTTTTTTATACATACTTTTGATTGCCATTCGTTGAATAATTTCTAGCTGCGAAATATGATTTTTTGTTGTAGCTCCCCATGCAATTATTCCATAATTGAGGTGGGTTTCAAAGAGTGCATAGTATAGTATCCGTAAGTATTTAATATCGAATATTTTACAAAAATATCTTATCTTATACAGTACATATCTGAATTTTTTCACGACATAATTGATATGGATGTCTCATTTTAAATTACTGTCAACAAAAATACCTAGATATTTTACATTTGTAGCTGATTTCATATTAAAATTGCCATTTCTAGTAGAAATGTTCAGGTTGTAATATGTGGGTAAGTACTTTGCGTATGAGATGAACGGAACGTAAATAGTTTTATCAACATTAATGGAAAGCAGACGGCTGTCAAACCATTCCATAATAATTTTGAAATCAATTTCTGTAGAGGTTTTGAGTGCTTCTCAGGAGTCAGCTTTGTATATGATTGCGGTGTCGTCTGCAAAGCTAATTACGTCTCCTTCTATCTGTAGTTTATAGAGATCGTTCAAATATATATTAAAAAGAATCGGACCCAGGACAGTACCTTGAGGAACACCATACTTGACTGTTCTCTTTTCACTGATTTCATCACCTATTTTCACATACTGATTTCTATTACTGAGATAACTATTTAGTAAATCATGTGATGCTCCCCTAAATCCAAGTCCTTCTAATATCTCTAGTAGTTGGGAGTGGCTGACAGTATCGAATGCTTTCGCAAGGTCAACAAAAAGGCATAGGACTGGAGACTTCTTATCAATATATTTACTTATTTTTGATGTCAGATAATTTATTGGGTCTTGTGTTGATTTGCTTTCTCTGAAACCGAATTGCCTTTCTGATAATATGTTGTATTTACTGAGATATTTATCGATTCGCATTTTAAGTATTTTTTCAAAGATTTTCGCAATATTGGATATCAGAGATATTGGTCGAAAGTTTTCGACTTCAAGGTTGTTTCCTTGTTTGAAGACAGGTGTTATTATGGCGGTTTTGAAAGCGTCAGGGCAGTTTCCAGTACGGAATGTCCGGTTTATTATATAAAGAAGGGGTTCTGCAATACATTGTGCAATCAGTTTTAAAGTTTCGGATTTAATACCATCAATGCCTGGAGACTTTTTGATTTTTAGTTTTTCTATTGTTTCTATCATTTCTGATTTTGTTACTTCTCCCAAGAAGAAGGAATTACATCTGTTGGTTTTAGGAAAAGAATAATTTTGTTTTTTCTGGATAATTTTTTGTGCCAACTTTTCGCCGACATTTGAAAAATAATCAACAAAACAATTTGAAATAACTTTCTTATCTTTGCTTATTTCGCCATGTTCAGTGCAGATTATTTCTTCTATTATTTTTTTTTCCGCTTTACTCGTTACTTTCCCTACAACTTTCCATAAACCACTTGCGTTATTGCTATTATTTTCTATTTCAAATTTTTTTTTTGAGGTCTAGACATTTTTTGATTTTAATTTTTGTTTTTTTTTCTTTTTTATTATTTTTATTTGTGCTTTGTTCTGTTATTTTTTCGATAAGTTCTATGAAATTATCAGTTGCTTTATCGAGGTTTTCTAATAAATAGACTGTTGACCAATTTTCTATTTGCATATTATTCATGAGTTATTTGTACCTACTTTCTTTATGGTTAATTTTGTCTTTTTCATGATTTATTATTTGGAGTATAATGGAACTGTGGTCTGTGATATGGAGGTCACCAATAATCGATTTATATTTGAAGCATGATTGTGAGTCTCACACAAAGAAGTGGTCTATACAGGATTTAGAGTAGGAAGTAGTTCTGGTATAGTCATTAATATGAGATTGAAATCCATTCATGCTCATAATACTCAGGTAATTATTAACTGAGTTGTTTTCAGTTTCCTCGGTATTAATATTAATATCTCCTGTGATTATATGAGTATCAATATTTTGTGAATTTTCTAAATACAGTGCCAAACTGTCTATGAAAGTATCGACGTTTGTAGATGGAGGTCGATATATAGCAATCAATTTAATGTTAATCTTTTCGAACAAGAATGTTATTTCTATCGCCCTGATTTGTGAGATTATGATAATTTTGTTATTGTATGGAATACTTTGGTTGAAATATATAACAGTACCATCGTTTTGAAGGAATAAAAAATATCTTAATAATTCTCGTTTTAAGGATGATGATATCAAATTTGGTTGATAGCTATCCAGATTTATTTTGAGTTCTTCTATATTTTTTGTAGTCCTCGTATATTCATTTGAAAAATCTTTAAATTGAGTGTATTATTTGTGAGTTCAGTATTCAGCTGAACTATCCTAGCTGAAACTATCGAGGTCCGGGGACCTAGATGGCCATACCTGTGGTCCTTCGCGACCTATCCAACGATTATTGTAATTTTGGTTTAAATATTCGCGTCCCAGAGCACTGAAATGCGATGGCGCCCCGTCGGGCATAAAATGGGAACGTCTTCCATCAAAGCTGGCAATTCTTCTTCGAGAAACTGCCGGTAATTATGCCCATTCAACTTCGCATGAAGAAAATAATCACCGCACATTCAAGCCCACACGTTAACTGAAAACTGCTCCTGGTGACGGGATTCCAAGATTGCATGTGCGTTTTCTTCAGCCCAAAAATGATTATTGTGAAAGTTTTGGAAAAATTGGCTTCATCGGTGAATGAAATTTCAGTATCAAATAATGGATTTTCATACACTTATTGAAGAAACAAATGGCAAAAGTTCAGGTAATGGAAAGTCGCGAGAGAGTAGTGCCTGAACCCGTTGGATATGGTAGGGATATAATAAAATGTCATGGAGAATTTTCCAAACAAGAATAATAATATTTTACAAGCTTTTATTTAGTTTCACCTATCCCGATGTTTGTCAAAATGCAAGTTAAATTTGACCCACTTCTAGTTGTTCGATTAACGTGAAATTTGGCTGGTGTTCATAGTTTCCGTGACAATGCATTAGGCATTTGTTAAAGGGGAAAAAAAGAAAATGGCGGCTCCAAGATGCCGGACGAGATTCAAAATTGGTATGTAGGGGTTTTCAGGGCCGAAGATTATGAATTTTCTGACAAAATTCAGAAAATCAGAATGGCGGCTTCAAGATGTCCGACGATTTCTGTGATTATGGTCCGATTCTATTCAAAATTGGTATGAGGGGGTTTTCGGGGTCGGAGATTATGATTTTTTTGTCAAAATTCACAAATTCAAGATGGCGGCTCCAAGATGGCGAACGAGTTTTGTAATTATGGTCCGATTCGATTCAAAATTGGTATGTGAGTGTTAGGGGTTTTTGGGGTCGGAGATTATGAATTTAGTCGAAGATTATTGATTTTTTGTCAAAATTCATAGATTGAAGATGGCAGCTCCAGGATGACGGACGAGTTAATCTTTAGATGGTCTCCTCGTGTGAAGCTGGCTTCATACAATCAACAGGTGGCAGTTTCATGTACACATTCCGTGACTTTAGAAATTTCAACCCAGATTCATTTTTTGTGGATTTGCATGCAATTGATTTCTGTGATATGTATGACTCCAATGATATTGATGAGAAAGTTTCCGTATTCACTACTTTACTACTTGAAATATTCGAGAAACACTCGCCGGTAAAAAACGTCAAAATTACGGAGAAAAAAGCACCTTGGATAACTGATAATATGAAACTTATGTTCTCTCAAGATTTAGAAGAACAAAAAATCAGCATCATTGGGATTATTATAAAGAAATGAGGAATCTCACGAATCGGACTGTGATACTCGAAAAAAAAGCATACCTCAATTATCGTTTAACAAGAAACAAACAATTATGGAAAGAACTAGCTGATATGAACGTATATAACAACAAAAAGGTACAGAAAACAATTCCGGAACACCTAATGCATGTTGAAGATATCAATAACTTTTTTGGAAGTATTTCAAATAATAACTCCACGCCTGATGATGAAATTATTGATTTTTTCTCAGGTAATACACTGAACGATTATCATTTTTCTTTCCATGAAACGAATGATGATGAAATTTATACTACATTACTGGGCATTAAATCGAATGCTGTGGGACCTGACAAAATAAGTATACAAATGTTATTACATTGTTGTCCCATGATTCTAACGCACATATCACATTTATTCAATTTTTGTATACAAAAACATATTTACCCAACGAGTTGGAAACAATCTCATGTCCTACCATTGGCAAAAATCACCAATCCAGAGAATATGAGTGACCTCCGTCCAATTAGTATTTTGTGTGCCATCTCGAAAGCCTTCGAAAAAAAATTTAACTTGCAAATGCGATCTTACTTAAATGAATTCGATATATTGCCATCCTGTCAATCGGGATTTAGAGCTGACCATAGTTGTACAACGGCCCTGTTGAAAGTTGTCGATGATGTGCATATCTCTATTGACAATAACAAACTCTGTCTCTTAGTATTGCTTGACTACTCGAAAGCATTCGACCGCATTAATCACAAACTAGTTATAGCTTACCTAGGGTTTTCCTCGGATGCCACATCACTCCTCCAAAGTTACCTTCATAACCGATCTCATTGTGTTATACTTAATAGTGAAAAGTCAAACTCACTCATTCTAAAAAATGGTGTCCCTCAGGGATCAATATTGGGCCCCCTTCTTTTCGTCCTCTATACCTCCCAATTTTCAAAGTCCTTACGTTATACTTCAATGCATTGTTACGCAGACGATACACAATTGTATTTAGAATTCGAAGAAGACTATCTCAATCATGCACTCGAACAAATGAATCAGGATTTGAATTCTTCAATAACGACCTCTAATAAATACTGTCTCACTGTTAACGCGTCTAAATCTTATGTCATGATTTTTGGAAGAATAACTGCGAGAAACCGTTGCAAGAATTTAGTTAATGTAGCCGTAGATGGTGTCCGATTACCCACTACTGAAATAACAAAAAATTTAGGATCATACCTCGACAGTGCTCTCAGATTTAGGACACACATTACTCATATTTTGAAGCGAGGGTACATGAACCTTAAAATTATTTATTCAAGTCGAAATATATTAAACAAGAAAAGTAAACTCATGCTATGTGATGCATTAGTACTTTTACATGCTAATTACGCAGACGTAGTTTATAACCCGGGACTACTGAAATCAGACAGAATGCGGCTACAAAAACTTCAAAATTCTTGCATCAGACTCATCACAGGCACAAGAAGACGGGAACATGTTTCACAGCATCTTAAAAATCTTGGTTGGCTCAATATGGAGGCCAGGTGCATACTCCATTCCGCTTCGATCTTCCACAAAATCATTACAACTGGAAAGCCACCTTACCTATTCAGAAAGTTATCTTTCAGAACAGATATACACAATCTGAACTTGAGATTTCGGAATAACTTGACAGCGCCTAAACACAGAACTTCTTTCTTCCGTGGTCCTTCTCGTATCAGATTGTTCGCTTATACAACCGGTTACCGACTGAATTAAATCATTTTCACTCAATACGTTCAAAAAAAAACTGAAACAATATTTAATCGAAAACAGCTTCCGTATATTAAATATCTCTTCCGTATCAGTTTTTGTATTGATTTCCTGCATATTTTATTTTATATATAGTTTTTCCTATATTTTTGTTTTTTTTATTTTTATTGTTTTTTTTTATTTTTGTAATGAATATTTTTAAATTAAGCATGATCATGAATATATTTTGATGGTTGGATGGAAGAGCAAGCTCTGCAATGATGTTTCATGCGCAGATATTGAATGTTCTATGTACAGAGTATGTAACCTTTCAATAAAAGCATTTATTATTATTATTATTATTATAAGAACTAGATAGCTCAGAACTTACAGGAAGACGGCCTCATAAAAACGACTTTAACAAAAATGGATAGATGCGTACTTACTAAAAGGCACGAAATGAAAACTTTGCGCGTCAAGCTTTTGAATCTATAACTCTCGGAATATCCTACGTCACACATCCAAAGCAAGTATTTTGTACTTTTTAGGGTATTTGAATAAAAGCTTGTTTTTAAAAAGGTTTTTTTTATTAATTATTTTATTTATTCATAAATCGTAGTGAACATTAGAAACATGGAAAAAAATGTATACAATTAGTTACAAATAATGAATAAATATAAGGAAAGCCCACAGAAGAAGAAGTCTGTGTGTGGGAATCTTATTGTAGAACAATAAAGTAATCTAGCTAAAGTAAATAAACTGGGAAAAGTCACTGCAGGTTGAACCTGTGCGTGACATAAATACAAAAATCAATATGAGATGAAGCAATAATGGTAATAAATATAACATTATACTAATTAAACTCAATGAGTAAAATGATTAAGATCGTCTATAGATATAGATAAAGCAACAGTAAAAATAATGGTGATAAATATAACTTATACTAATCAAAATCACGAGTAAAATCATTGAGATTAATATAGATGAAGAAACAGTAAAAATAATGGTAATAAATATAAGTTATACTAATTAAAATCAACGAGTAAAATCATTAAGATCGACAAGTCCGGTAAATAAAGTAAAATTGATATACAAGAGGCGTTTACATTGGTACAAGTAATAAGTATACAACCAGGGCACTATCTGTTTATTCTATGAATCATTTCTCTAGAGTTTTCAAAAAAGAAAATTTTGAGGTGGTATTTGAAGTTTTCTAATTTTTTTGTATTTTTAATATTTTCTGGGAGTTTAGGGGCTAGATAAGTGTAGCATTTTTGGCCAGTCGTTTTCTTTGTCTTTTTCAGTACGTACGTTTTTTTTTATTTCGTGTGTTGTATTCATGATTGATATTTTTAAGTTGATGCACATTTTTATGTTGGTAGATGTTTGTAAAATAATAGTAAAGCTGCCGTGTGTCCATTATAGAGCTTTCCCGAAATAGATTGTCGGATGGATAAGTAAAATCTTTTTTATACATAACTTTGATGATCTTTGTTTAAATGACATCAAGATTCGTCAAAGTAGTTTTCCCAACACTTCCCCATGCTACTATACCATACATTAAGTGTGGCTGGACAAGTGAGATATAGACTGTATGTAGCATGTTAGAATTGAGAATATCTGCGTTATTTAGAGTTTTTATTGTCTGGTGATGTTCTACTGTCAATATATGTGGGAAGGAACGATGTTTTTGCAAAGTTTATGGTGAGTAATTTACTATCTAACCATTTTTAATGTTAGCAAGATCTTTTTTTGCCAGTGTTTTGACTTTTCTCCAATTTTCTTCTTCGTAGAAGATGCAAGTATCATCCGCGTATGCTATGATTTCCCCGGCTGTAGGAACTGAGAAAAGATCGTTCAAATGAATGTAGAAAAGGACTGATCCCAGCACGGATCCTTGGGGTACACCGAAAGTAACTTCCCTTTGCTCGCTTCTGGAGTTATTGATTTGTACAAATTGGTACCTTTTTGTGAGAATATATGACATATTCAAATTGTTCCCAATTTTTCGTGTACTTAATCTCGGATCTTTCTCAATTGAATTCAAATCCACTACCCCAATTTCTGGTGTTCTTCCAGTACGTTGTACTCCTTTTAGATGTTTGTCGGGTTCAAAACTTCCCTTTTCGCACAACCTGCTATGAATGTTTGAAAATCCGGAATATTTCTATTGGAAACCGGTCTTCATACAACCGCCTGGCTTCTAGTGCGTTACCATCAGCAAGCCCATACATTGAAATGCATATCAGCAAATTCAGAATTCGTAAAATGGAACGTTTTTACAAGCTTTTATTTAGTTTCACCTGTCCTGGTGTCTGTCTGTCTGTAATCAAATCTTGCAAGTTGAATTTGACCCACTTCTAATCGTGCAATTGATTTGAAATTTTGCAGGTGTACATAATTCCGGTGACAATGCATTATTTTGGGAAAAAACAAAATGGTGGCTCCAATATGGCGGACAATTTTTGTGATTATGGTCTGATTCTATTCAACATTTTTATCTAGGTGTTTTCGGGGTCGGAGATTATAATTTTTTGAAAGGGAGAAATATCGAGGGAACTGTTAAAAACAAAATAGAAGAAATTCAATGGACGTAGCCCTAAAAAAAAAAGTGTCAACCGTAGTCACGTGTTTCGTGCTTTCGGCCCTCATCAGTACGGTGAAGAAGTGCAAGGATGAACAACACTTGGTAATATACGACAAATCAACGGATTCAACCAAAAGAAGCCAGCTGGACATTTATGGTTTCGGTTAGCAGGCCCTATATTCCAGGGCAACAACCAACGTCACCACTGAGGCGGCTATAGCTACCTGCATAACATCCGAATCCAGGATTATAAAGATGAAAGGGAGGAATATCGAGGGGACTGTTAAAAACAAAATAGAAGAAACTTAGTGGACATAGCCCTCAAAAAAAAAGTGTTAACCGTAGACACTTGTTTCGGGCTTTTGGCCCTCATCAGTAAGGTTATTGGCACCCTACCAGTTATTGACACACTTTGCTTTAAAAATCTTCTAATAACGAATCTGTGGCATGTATTCAAATTCCAAATACTCTGGGTGACATCTACATGTATCACCCTCAAACAGACGGAAGAATCAAGTCAATAAAATAGAGACCGCTTTCTCAAAACATATTTGAATATGGCCACATTGTTGTGTGTTGCCAGTGAGCCAACTTCCTAAGAGTTAAGCTTGAGGAAAATCGAGGTTTTGTAGAAGTGTTTTAACGTAAATTACTGATCATTATTAATATTGCATGGATTTCTCATGAAAGAAAGAGTCTATATTCACCAATTACATCATGAAAATGACCAATTTGCATAGAAAATCCAATATTATGGGGTGGCAATAAATGAAATTCTATTCGCTGCAGTTGTTGACATCAGTGTCAATAATTACCTCGGAAATACGAGTATATTGATCTTTATTATCGACATTGAAATAAGTTGTGATTTATTGATGAAATCAAGAGTTATATCACAATGAAGCATGTTTTGTATAGATCAGTCATTGTCACTCAATATTTACAACAGATATCTTTCAATTTGAGATTATTTCTTGGGGTCAATAACTGGTACTTTGTAGAATCAAAAAGTAATACTGTTACCTGTCGATAAATGCTACAATATAGCAATTTATTTTTATTTCCGTATCTATCGACAAACCTCAATTGAATTCGAATATATTTCAGGAACTAATTTGCAATAATGCCTATTTTGCAGGGATCATTTATTGACACCACATTTTCAGATGAGATTTTTCAAATTCGGGTGATTTTAGTGAGTGTCAATAATTGAATCTGAGATGGGTCAGTAACTGATGCCTGTTCTTATTTTCAGAACACAAAAAAAAAAAAAAGGACAGGGTATGCCTATAAAACGAGCAAGTGTCCTTATTAAGTTCCAAGAACTACTCTTCTATATAAACACAAATTGAAAGAAAAATTGGACCAGAAAGCGTGTCACCAAAAAAAGAGGAGGATATGCTAGTTAAATGGATTTTTCATTCTGCTGAATGTAGGTTTCCCACAACTAAAACTCAACTGTTAGACAGTGTACAAACATTGGTAAAAAATTTGCAACGAAAAAATTCATTTACAAATAGTCGTCCAGGAAGACAATGGTACAAAGCCTTCCTACGACGACATCCAGAAATATCACTTAGAGTCTCCCAGAATCTTAAAAAAAGTCGAGCGAATGTTACCGAAGAAAAACTCCGTCAATGGTTTAAAGAAAGAATACTTAGAAAACAATTATTATCTCCATGTCATGGA
Organism: Gonioctena quinquepunctata; assembly: GCA_018342105.1. Lineage (NCBI taxonomy): Eukaryota > Metazoa > Arthropoda > Insecta > Coleoptera > Chrysomelidae > Gonioctena > Gonioctena quinquepunctata. The sequence goes on along the minus strand of JAFIRS010000364.1, from coordinate 73,381 downwards.
GGATCCAAAGCGTGTATCCAATTGCGACGAGACAGCCTTTTTCCTGAGTCCCAAGGAGGACAAGGTTCTTGTGAAGAAAGGTCAGAAAACAGTCTATAATTTCATCAATAACGATGAGAAAGAATGCCTCACTACCTTGGTTATGAGCAACGCATGTGGAGATCTCCCACCGCCGATGTTAGTATCTTCCTATAAAAGGATTCCTCAAAAAGTTGTCGAGGAAGTTCTACCAGCCTGGGGTGTAGGGCGAACTGACAGTGGTTGGATGACCAGTGAGAGCTCTTACGAGTATATCAATCAATCAATATACTTTATTGTCATGGAGAACGTACATTCTTGTGGACAAAGCACTAACTTATGTTATTAAAAATGTAATGAGTTACAACTAGGCCAATTACATATATGAGATAAATTAAAATGAATTAAAAGGAATCAGCATAAAATTCTTCTAAGGTATAGTAGGGTCGGCTACATAGCAAGGAGTAAACATCCTTTTCAAATTTATCCACAGTGTTAATCTCTCTGATGTAATCAGGTAAGTGATTGTACATTTTGCAACCATTGTAAATAATGGAGTCCTTTACTAAAGTTGAGTTTGGTCTGTGTAAGTTGATACTGTTTTCCTTGCGTGTAGGATAACGGTTAACCGTACTGAATTTATATATGTGTTTTTTGATTAGACAAACTGTCTCCGCGATGAAAATGGCAATAACAGAATGCAACTTATGTAGGACAAAAAGTCGTTTGCAAGGATCCCGTGCCTTTGCTTTAGAAATATATCTAATTGCTCTTTTTTGTGGAGTCAAGATGTTTTGCATGATATTATTATTTCAAACACTTCAAAACGGTGTGCCGTATTTCAGATGAGACTCAATCAATGCGTGGTATACTGTTTTGCTGCTAAGACCCTAGTTCATATGACACCCTTCTTACAGCAAAACAACCAGAGGCCAGTTTTTTGTTTAGGTTAATTGCATGCTCTTCAAATTTCAGATTATTGTTGATGATCACCCCTAGAAACTTTGTGTTGTTACGGCTCTCTATGTAACCGTTTTCTAGTTCGACATTACCAAGATTGCACTTGAAGTATAGCATGTTGGTTTTTTTTGCATTAAGGGCAAGAAGGTTAGAGTCACACCAACTTTTTGCTTTGCTCATGTCGCAGTTGATTTTCCTTTCCAGGTCAATTTTATTTTTGTCATGCCATAATATTGTGGTGTCATCAGCGAAAATTGTAAATTTGCCCGAGATATCTATTCTCATCAGATCGTTGATGTACTGCAAAAAAAGGGTAGGGCCAAGTATGGACCCTGTGGTACACCACAATTAACCAGTGCTTCATCAGAAATGGTTGAGGTTTTAACCATTTGTGTGCGGTTTGTTAGGTATGATTCAATCCATTTATTCACTACTCCTCTGAAGCCATAGCGGTGAAGCTTAGCCAATAGTATTTGATGGTCAACGCAGTCAAACGCCTTGGAGAAGTCGCAGAACACGGCTGCCGCAGCCTCTCCGGAGTTGACATTTGTGTATAATTCCTGGAGAAATGGGAAGATAGCATCACATGAGTTTTTATTTCCCTGGAATCCATACTGAGTTTGAAATATTATATTATGCTTTATTAAGAATTTAGTTATCCTGATTTTTACGATATTACTAATATATTCAATGTTTGGTTGATGAACAACGCCATACCAAAGCCAATTGTGTTGTTTGTAGATGGCCATATCTCCCATATGTCATTACATTCAAAAAATGATATAAATCTCATTGCCCTCTTCCCGAATTCCACTCATTTACTGCAACCCCTTGATGTTTCTTTTTTCCGCCCATTGAAGACTAAATGAAAGACTACAATTTCATAACTGGCGAGTAAATCATACTGGTATTAGATTAAGCAGAGATGAATTTGCCCCAATATTGAATACAGCTCTCTCCAACATGAAGAATATTAAAACTCTAAGTATGTGAAAATGGATTTAGAACTTGTGGATTATATCCATTTAACCCCAATAATCTCAACTACAACAAAATTTGTGGAGGAACGGAAAGAGAACTTGTAAAATTTGAAGTATCTGGAGAAATATGGACTGGTAACATGAAAGATCATCTCACAAATATGAAACTGAATGATGATTTGCTCTATATACCATTGGATGAAAATAAATTTGCTTTATTTGAAAATGCAGAAATCCAAAATCAGAGTGATGATACGAATGAACTATTGCTTATGACAGTGCCCTATCAGAGTTCTAATACAAAACTGATCAATTCAAATTCAACCAGTGAACCTACTCCAAACAAAAACTCTGAATATTCAGACGTCACGGGAAACAATCATTTTGTTGATCAATCAAGTATAATACCACATAAATCACCCAAGTTTTATTGACAGTTCTATTCATGAACAAGAATCTTCAAGCTGTAATGAAATCATATCTGAAACGAAAAATGCCGAAGCTTCTATCAATTTTAAGGAACAGGGATTATAATGTAGAAACAAAGAGACTGAAAAATGAAATGAAACTAATGGGACTCTGATAGAAAATTTGAATGATAAGTTGAATACAGAAACTATTAATGATAAGGAACAATATATCATTGGTGATGTAGGTAATGATGTTTCAGTTGAAGAAATTCAGCTTGATGAATTGTTACCTGAAAATCATAACGATGGTTCAGTTACTCCTGAATCTCAACATGTTGATGAGAACAGCAGCCTAACAATATTGGAGAGACCTCCTGAGAAATCTATTCCAGACAAGAATACAGGAAATACAGTTGGTGAAAAAATACCAACTCCTTTCCGAAAGTTATTGTTCTGGCCTATCAGAACATCTAATGAGAAGGTAGATGGAGCAAAAAGAAAAATAAAGGAAAACATTCCAACTGTTGTGTCAGGTGAAGCCTGGCAGATTCATTTAAAAAAAAGAGGATAAGAAAGAGAAAGAAAGACAAGATAAACTAGAAAGAAAGAGAAAGAGGTTAGAAAAATCTCTAACATTAGTTAAATGGCGTTCAGTCCCATCGAATAAATCTGCAGAATCGAGGCTACAGTCTACGGATGTTGAAGACTCCACTGAAGATTCTGCTGAAAATAAGGAAAAGATCGAGGTTGATACCTATGTCATTGTTAAATATGAAGAAATGTTTTTTTCCTCAAAAATATTACAGATCGGGAATGTAAATGGAATAATGGAGTATGACGCAAGTTCTATGGAAAAACATGGTATCAATTGGAAATGGCCTAGTCGTCCAGATATAATATGGTACACGGAAGACGAGATCCAGCAAAGGATCAAAGAACCGTAACTTATTAACAAACGCGAAAACTATGAAGTTCTGGAAATGAAAAAATATAAATAATTTTCTGTTTGTTCCTTTCTATTTCTGTATTTTTTTCTCATGAAATACATTCGGAAAATGTTAATTTGAGTTCATTAGAAATACAAATTAGATTTTTTTTTCCCAATGTGCAATTTTCACTTATTTTCATTGATGTAACGAAATAAATTTAGAACATGATGTGATTATTTTTTATGACAATTATTCATTTACGTATCAATAATAGGTACTGATCTATGTCGATAGCTGATGCCTCGTTGATTTCACCGTGTACTGGTACTCATGAATTCAAATTATTTTTTTTCCAGTGACAAGGTTCACGGGAAAATCCAAACAATCAATAACCAATAAACAGAAATAAAGTGTGAAGCCATTTTGATTCCAATAGTCAGAGTTTTCATAAGCGGTAAAAAAAGACACACATCCTTAGAGGCCTTCAATCAATCAATCAATCAAATCATGCTTTATTGTCAGAAGATACAAAAATCTCATAGACAAAGCGATAAATAATGATAATGGTATATAAATGAACTCCTATAAACATAAAAATATATAAGCATATTTGAGCACATATACAGACATATAGATATATACATATATACTAAGGGTCAAAATGGTATAAACATAGAACATAGAATATAAAACAATTTCTTCACATTGTCTGGTCATAAAAAAATGATTATATTGAAATGAACAAGTATAAATATATGAAATATAAAATAATTATAATTATGGGTTTGTAAAATAAGATATACATACAGTTATACATACAATATTTGACTAGTTTGACGATGATACTTCAACTTACTGAATCTAGGAAGAATTCTTCCAATGTATAATAGGCCTTCTCAACCAAAAGCTTATTTACTTCTTTTTTGAATTTATTGAGATCCCGAATCTCCCTTATTCTTAATGGCAGGTGGTTATAGATTTTTCTGCTTTGGTAGATGAGCGACTTCTGAGTAAGAGCAGATGAAGGTTTCAAAAGAGAAATCTGATTAGGGCGACGGGTACTATATGAGGGGGAGCAAACTAATAAGTTCTTGTATTTTTTATGCAGAAGGCATACCGTTTCTATTATAAAAATACAAACCAGAGTTAAAATTTTTTGTTTTAAAAATAGTGGACGACAAGAGTCCCGGTACTTGGCTTTACATATATATCTCATTGCCCGTTTCTGTAGCAAGAAGACCATGTTGAATCGGTTTTTTGAACACATACCCCAGAAGGAAATGCCATAACGAAGGTGTGACTCTATCAGTGAAAAATATACCTGTCTGGCATTTGTGATGCACAGCTCATTTGATACAATTCTGACTGCATAACAGCCTGAAGCTAGTTTTTTGCACAATTGACTAATATGACCTTCAAAAGCTGATTTGTCGTCGATATGTAGTCCTAAAAATGTTATGTCAGAGACATTGGGGATAACTCCATCAGCTAGATTGACATCATTTAGAGTACATTTGAATGATACAATGTTTGTTTTCCTGATATTGAACGATAATAGATTGGCATCACACCACTCTTTCACTTTCTCTATATCCTCGCTTATATCGTTATGAAGCTCTGCGCTATTCTTGTTATGACATAGTATCGTCGTGTCATCTGCAAACATTGTAAATTTTCCTTTAATGTCCACTTCAGTTAAATCATTTACATATATCAAGAAGAGCAGTGGTCCCAATACCGATCCCTGTGGTACACACATCTCACTATGCCTTCTCTTGAACCTGTCCCATTTAGTAGCACTGTCTGACGACGGTCAGCCAAATACGAACTGAACCATGCCAGTGCAGTACCTCTAAAACCATAGAGTTCCAGCTTTCGGAGGAGTATCTCATGATTCACACAATCAAATGCCTTTGCTAAGTCACAGAATACTGCAGCCGCAGCGTCTTGGTCATTAAGATTTAGATAAAGGGTTTCCAGAAACGAGAATATGGCATCTTGTGTACTTTTTGACGATTGAAACCCGAACTGGTTGGAATTCAAAATATTATGTTTTTTAAGGAAAACTATCACCCGTTTTTCTACAAGTTTCTCAATTAACTTCGAAAAACTGGGTAGCAATGATATTGGCCTGAAGTTTGCAGGCAAATCATGATCTCCGCCTTTGTGCAGAGGACTAACTGTGACCATTTTTAGGAATGAGGGGAAGGAAATATTTATTGTTTCTGCCAGGATCATAAGTGCATTTTCAGGAAGTTGTTCCATTATTCTCAGGGAAATGTCATCCCGACCAGAAGAAGTTTTTTTCTTCGATTCAGCAAAGATACCCTTGATTTCCTGTATATCAGTTGGTATGAGAAAGAAAGTTTCAGGCACACCTATTTCGCTGAGGTAGGTCAATGGATCTTTCGTGACCTTAATTGATTTTGGCAATTGCTCTGCTATTGAACAGTAAAAAGTGTTCAATTCGTCTGAGCTCAATTGTGTTTGTATATTAACAGCAGCTTGTTTTTTGCCCCTCAAATCGTTTATGATTTTCCAAGTTTCTCTTTGATTATTTTGCGAATGAGCTATTCTGTTTTCATAATACATATTTTTTGCAGCCCTAATCGTCCTTCTGTAGGTATTTCTATATTTATTATAAAAAGTTGGGAAATTTACACTGTCCGGTGTCAATAGGTGGTGCCACCACCGTACGGTGAAGAAGTGCAAGGATGATCAACACTTGGTAGTAAACGACAAATCAACGATGATGATTTTTTGTCAAAATTTGAAAATTCAACATGGCGGCTCCAAAATGGCGGACGAGTTTTGTGATTATGGTCCGATTCTATTCAAAATTGGTATGAGGGAGTTTTTGGGATCGAAGTCTTTTTTTGTAAGTTTTTATTTCAAGTTTCATCTGTTCTGGTATCTGTCTGTGCGTCTGTCTGTCTGTAATCAAATTTTGCAAGTTAAATTTGACCCACTTCTATTCGTCCGATTGATTTGAAATTTGGCAGGTGCACATATTTCCGGTGACAATGCATCATGAGGTTTTTGGTAGGGAAAAAACAAAATGGCGGCTCCAATATGGCGGACAATTTTTGTGTTTATTCAAAAATCAATTTGATAGAAATTACTAAACTAGTTATTGAACATCTTAAATACTAGAAAATAAAAATAAAACATTTTTAAAACAAGCTTTCATTAGTTGTTGATAAAAACAGAACTGAAAAGTTGAAAATAAAAATTATATAAAAAAAATGTAAAGACAAACTTTCATACAAATGCACTTAAAAGGAAAAAATAATTAATTTCATTGTTTGATCTAGGTTATTGTGTGCGCAAGATTTCAAATCTGTTACTCACAGAGTAACCTAGATCAATCTATGAAATAAATTATTTTTTCCTTTTAAGTGCATTTGTATAAAAGCTTGTCTTTAAAAATGTTTTTTCATCATTTTTATTTTGATAATATTGTTAATGTTGATGACTCAAATACGTGAAAACTAGACTAGGTTGACAACTGTCAAAACTGTTATATGTTTACAAAACAAAATCTGCTTCTTACCTACTAGATACGTTTTTAATCCTTGATAAAACCCAATTTCATAACAACGTGCAAATGAGTGAACTTTATTTTTTTATGCGAAAATCGTACGTTAAACGAAAACAAAAGATCAGATCTGCTCAGAAAAAAATGAGGATTTCAAAAATATTTTTCATTTTAAGAAAAAGCAGTGGCGTACCACTTTTCTCTTTAAAATTATTCAGTGCAAATCCCGCACGAACGCCACTGCTAGAATAAAAAATTACGTTGTTCGGCAGAAAATGCCTTTTTATGCATAGAAGATGCGTACTATGTTTCGCAGAAATATCCAAGTTTGAAGGTTGTAGACGATGTGGTAACTTGATTACTATTGTTTCGGACGTCCATCGTCTTAATGTATTTAAAAGGATTTCACGACGTTTCGAATGCTTGTATCTGCAATCGTCTTCAGGTGAATACTGACAAGTTTAGGTGCTACTTACCAATTTATACGAATGTCGGCGCAATGATGCGTGCAATTCCGCCATGTGCAGCGGTGCGTGTAATTTCGCGCGGTGTGGTGGTGCGTGAAGTTTCGCGCCTCTGCAGCCCGCCAGAAAGAGCAATCAGGGGTTTCCATACGTTCTTGATCTCAACGCTTGGTTGACTAAAGGCGTTATTGGCTTCGATGTAGGCGGCCTCTTTGAACGTTCATTCGAACCAATGCTGCTCTCTATGTAGAACACTTGCGTCGCCCCATAGAACTCGATGGTGCTCAGTCCAGGCGTGGTCAGCGATTCCCGATTTTCTCCACGTTGAGTCCATTTCTTGGGCTCATCCAATCTTACCGATAACGGTCTCTTCGTCTCTCCAATGTAGGAATCTCCGCATTCACATGGAACTTCATAAATGCAATTCTTACTGATTTCATTTTTGTTGTCAGGTTTGGTCTTGGGTAGGAAACTCCGTAAAGTACTGCCGGATTGGAAGCAGCTCTTGATGTTGAACTTGTTTCCAATCCTTCTGATCTTCTCGGAGACACCTCTGATGTACGGAAGGCAGATCACTGTGCTTTGTTGTTGCTCTTCAGATGTTTTCATTCTCCGGAGTTGTTTCAATACTTCTTCTAGGAGTTTCTTGGGATATCCATTCCGGTGGAGGTCCTCTCTGATGTGGTTTAATTCGGCATCTAGTGACTCCACGTCGTTGCATATGTGCGTTGCTCTCTCTACCAATGTTCTCACGATTCCTCTCTTCGCCGAACTCGGATGATTGGAGCTGTAACTGAGGTACTGCCCCGTGTGTGTCTTCTTTCTGTAGACGGAGGTGCGAATTCCATTACCTATTCTCTCAACGTTCACATCGAGGAAGGGTAAGGCACTGTAGGTTTCCATTTCCATCGTGAATTTGATCGAATCCCTGATTCTGTTAATTCTTGAGAAGAAATCCTGGAGATGTTTGTCTCCGTGATTCCATATAATGAAGGTGTCATCCACGTACCTCAACCACAGCTTTGGTTTGTATTCTGCCTCCCGTATAGCCAATTCCTCGAACCACTCCATGTATATGTTGGCGATTATTGGAGAAAGGGAAGATCCCATTGGGAGTACGTCGACTTGAGAGAAGAATCGGTCCTTCTCCTGGAAATATGAGTTCTGTAGGCAGCACTGCAGTAATTCCAATATTGCGTGGGTAGGAAGGTCAGTCCTCTCGTGGAGCTGGTCATCCTCTTCGAATTTCCTTTTGATGATACTGAGAGATTCCTCTATAGGGACATTGGTGTAAAGGCTCTCCACGTCGAAGCTGATGAAACGATCTTCTGGTCCAAGTTCAACATCTGTGATGGTGTCAACGAAGTGCTTGGAATTCTTGACGTATGAACTGCTATTTCCTTGTAAGGGTTGTAGTATCGGTAGGAGGTATTTCGATAACTTGTAGGTTGGAGAGTTCGGAATTGGCGGAATTGCACGCATCATTGCTTGTCAGTATTCACCTGAAGACGATTGCAGATACAAGCATTCGAAACGTCGTGAAAACCTTTTGAATACATTAAGACGATGGGCGTCCGAAACAATAGTAATCAAGCTACCACATCGTCTACAACCTTCAAACAAACGTTGGAAACCCGGTACGGACCCGGCATCAGCGACAAGTTCAGAGGCTACGAAAGGACAATGATAAAACTTACCAAGGAGGAAACTCACATCCAGTTTCTACGAAGATCCAGAGACAACAACATCATCCCAGACGGTTTCCAGGTAAAGTCACCTATTCCCGGGGAACGAGCACAACGCATCATGGAACGGGCCAGTCACGCACTAATCAGGTCGCAGATCAACTATCACCGTTGGAAGAAAGAGATGCTGCTACAGGATGCCACTGCTAGATTCCAAGAAATCAGAGAGTACACCTTAGAGGAGGACAATCAACCCATATTTGCCAAGATTGAGAATAGATGCGCGGGAATCCGCCAGGAACAAGAGAGGAGGCATCAGAAGAAATGGAATCGAATAGCAGAGGGAACACGGTCTCCACAAACCAGCAGCAAAGGTAAGAAAACCATCATCAATATCTCAACTAAACCACTTACAGGAGCAGAGGAGTCCCTGCTGGAAAAGGGATTGAACTTTGCAGTTGCACCTAAAACAATACCTATCCTGGACATTGTAAGCTCTGTAGAGTCAACCAGCAGCAGAATGAATCCCATCCAGGCAGAAGAGTTCAGATGGAAAGTGAGAGAGTCACTCGAGAAGGAGAGGAATCCCCGGAGTAACATCACTGCAAGGGAACAGAGGGCCCTAAAAATTCTACAAAAGGATTCATCCATAAAGATTCTTCCAGCCGATAAAGGAAACGCCACAGTTATCATGGACACCACAACATATGATGACAAGATAGAGTCGTTACTCCACACAGGGAACTATACGAAATACCTCCTACCGATACTACAACCCTTACAAGGAAATAGCTGTTCATACGACAAGAATTCCAAGCACTTCGTTGACACCATCACAGATGTTGAACTCGGACCAGAAGATCGTTTCATCAGCTTCGACGTGGAGAGCCTTTACACCAATGTCCCTATAGAGGAATCTCTCAGTATCATCAAGAGGAACTCGAAGAGGATGACCAGCTGCACGAGAGGACTGGCCTTCCTACCCACGCAATATTGGAATTACTGCAGTGCTGCCTACAGAACTCATATTTCCAGGAAAAGGACCGATTCTTCTCTCAAGTCGACGGACTCCCGATGGGATCTTCCCCTTCTCCAATCATCGCCAACATATACATGAAGTGGTTCGAGGAATTGGCTATACGGGAGGCAGGATACAAACCAAAGCTGTGGTTGAGGTACGTGGATGACACCTTCATTGTATGGAATCACGGAGACGAACATCTCCAGGATTTCTTCTCAGGAATTAACAGAATCAGGGATTCGATCAAGTTCACGATGGAGATGGAAACCAACAGTGCCTTACCCTTCCTCGATGTGAACGTTGAGAGAATAGGCAATGAAATTCGCACCTCCGTCTACAGAAAGAAGACACATACGGGGCAGTACTTCAGTTACAGCTCCAACCATCCGAGTTTGACGAAGAGAGGGATCGTGAGAAAATTGGTGGAGAGAGCGACGCACATATGCAACGACGTGGAGTCACTAGATGCCGAATTAAACCACATCAGAGAGGACCTCCACCAGAATGGATATCTCAAGAAACTCCTAGAAGAAGTATTGAAACAACTCCGGAGAATGAAGACATCTGAAGAGCAACAACAAAGCACAGTGATCTGCCTTCCGTACATCAGAGGTGTCTCCGAAATTACACGCACCGCTGCACATGGCGGAATTGCACGCATCATTGCGCCGACAGTCGTATAAATTGGTAAGTAGCACCTAAACTTGTCAGTATTCACCTGAAGACGATTGCAGATACAAGCATTCGAAACGTCGTGAAAACGTTTTAATTACATTGAGACGATGGATGTCCGAAACAATAGTAATCAAAATATCTAAGGTCATACCAAAGTTATAATAAAAAAAAAATCTTAAGACTTTAACAGCCTGTAGTTCAAAAGTTAAGACCTTTAGGGCATATGTTCATATGAAGTTTTTTTCTCAAAATAGACCCCCTGCATAAATATGAAATTCCATTTCTAGACTTACTACAATAGGCCAATCAATTGAGATTTGTTCGTGACAAAAATAGTACCCGGAAAACGACTGTGCCATCATACGAAAGACAATCCGTAGTTATTTCCTTTTTTCTACTCCTATATCAGTAAACATTGTTTTGCGTACAGTTCACTCTATAAGTAAATCCATTCTCACGCACAACTCTGCGTAAAGAATAAAAACACACAACTGTGCGTTATGATGCCTAATATAACAATCAAATTAGCCTTGAACCACTCAAGGCGTAACATTTATCTGTCTTGCGTTTTGAATATTTGACAGTGACATTGTCATTATTTGAAATTTGAAGTTCGTAAAAAATAATGCAATCCATCAACAATAATTCACCATCCACGTCGACTATAAATAATGATATTGAGATTTCGTCTAATATTTTAACAATGAATAATTTATCGGAAAAATCAAATTCTCCCATTGTAATAAAAAACTGTAATAATTTTACTATTAACTTCAATAAAAATTAATAATTCCTAATTATTAAGTTACATACAAATTTGATTTCTTAAATTAATCATTTATATACTATATAGTATAAATTTATATTTTTCTTTGTTTGTTGTTATCGAAAATGAAACCATAAACTACGTTAGTTACCTTCGTTGTTTTATTACTTAAGGCTTAAACAAACGCACCACCCAGTATATAAAAGTCGTAGAAAAAGTATAGTACGTATTGCGTGTTGTAAAGCAATAGGCTTTTTCATTTAGATGACAAATGACTAACTTTGTTTACCTGTCAGGCCCAACGGCATTGACGACGAATTTTTTTTTTAAGGAAATAAAATATTTCCGAGTTTGCCTATGGAGAGGAAAACTCACCATTAGAAAATATTCGTGTACATTATTTTATCTACGGATGAAATTTTTGGCGGTATAAAATAGGTAATAAGTACTTAACCTACAAAGAAAGATACGAACGCCAATGTATGCAGGTGCATTTGTCATGAAGTTGACTGTTGACATAATGTGAAAATACCGCTAATTTTGAACTAAGCCAATCTCAAATTGTTATTTCAAAACTAACCAATGGCTATTCACTTTCCCAATAGCCAATCAGACTTTGGGTCTCAAAACGATCGCATGCGCCTTAAAAAATAATCTAAATGAAAAGGCCTATTTTGCACTCATGTTATTTTCCATTCGTGCGTAATATGGTTTTTACAACACTTGATACGTTATATACTATTATGTTTTCTACTGCAACTATCAGTGCTTAATTTCTTATAAACATTTAACAGAAAAAAATTATATTTTTTCATTCTTCGCTTGTAACATGAAAACTAATGAAGCTCTAGCACGACTCGATCGGATTATCAGTAACGGAGAAAAGACGGAAAAATGAAAAAAACAGCGTTTTCATAACATCACCATTTTTCAAGTTGGTACTCTTTGCAACATAGTAGTAATTAATATTTACTTTATGTGTAAAAAATTCAGGCGCTGTCGGATCATTAGTTTTTGCATAACTGCAATTTAAATTTTCTAATGAACTTTATTGGAGCAGGAACCTGGATGCGTCATATGTGGTCTGATTCAAAAACATATTGCAAGTAGAAGCCTAGTACTACAAAACGTTAAAATGCTGCGAATAGGTGAGAAATACTTGCAAACATGACCGAAACCGGGCGAGCGCGTGCAAGCGGCTGAGTAGTGGGGGTAGAGCAGCAGATTCATAACTTGCGAGCAGCGCGCTTGTATTACTATACCGTGTGTCCCAGCTGAAACTTGTCACCCCCCTGATCTCCGAACTCGTGAAAAAAATTGAAAATCGCTCAGACCCGTCGATTTTTATTTCAAGGGGGAACACTTTCACCACAACATCTCATTGTGTTGTCAATCCCCTCAGCCCCAGCACCCCCTACTTCAGAATTTTCAATGGGACTACTATACTTGTGATACATCATTTTGAAGGGAATTCAATCCCAAATACATCGGTGTACTGAAATTGAGGATCGATCAAGTGTTGTTGAAGTTTTAATGAAAACTAAGTTTTATCAAGATATTTTTATTTTTCATCACCTAAAATGTTATCGTGAGAAAGGTTCACTGTGGGTACGCCACTGTATTGAAAAATAATATGCTATCAGAAATGATAGTTTAGAAAGTGAGACAGACGTTTTTATGAAAATAAAAATTGTCGCCATGTGTTTTTGTATACGCATATCTTTGTTTACGCCTTGGTATATTGATGTATTCGAGTCACTTCATTCAACAATTTGAAAACATTCGAAAATGGTTTATACTATACAAGAGAGAATATCCATTTTAGCTGCGTATTTTGAAAATGGACGATGTGCTAGAGCTACGGCACGAATTTTCAATGAAATTCATCCAGAAAAAAACACATCATATCAGTACGTGCTTCAATTGATGAATAAGTTAATGGAGTCGGGATCAGTGCTGAATAAAAAACATGAACGAGAGAAGCCTATGAGAAATGAAGGGGTCGCTGTTGCAGTTGTAGGACATGCAGTGATGGACAACATTCAATCTTTAAGACAATTCGAGACTATTTCTGGAGTTTCGAAAAGCAACGTACATCGAATTCTGAAAGAAGCAGAATTCCATCCTTATAAAATGCAGAATGTACAAGAATTAAATGAAGATGATCCTGACAGATATACTGAGTTTTGTGAAATCATGAGTCAATTATTGATTGGTGATAATAATTACCTCTACAATGTGTGCTTTTCTGACGAATCTTCTTTTTATTTAAATGGACATGTGAACAGGCACAACTGCAGATACTGGAGTGACGTAAAGCCCCATTGGTACAGGGAAACTCATTCACTAACTCCCCAGAAATTGAATGTTTGGGCTGGTATTCTGGGAGACCATATTGTAGGTCCATATTTTATTGATGGTAACCTCAACGGACAAACGTATCTTGAACTTCTTGGTACAACAGTGAACCCCAGAATCACTCAGTTACTTGAAGACGATGATAGGCTACTTGAAGTTCAGCTCACCTTCCAACAAGATGGAGCTTCTCCACATTTTGTTGCACCTGTACGTCAATTTTTAGATGACAATTTCACAGGGAGATGGATTGGAAGGCGAGGACCAATAGAATGGCCGGCTAGATCTCCTGATTTATCACCATTAGACTTCTTTTTATGGGGTCATTTGAAATCCAAAGTTCATATCACACAGCCAACTTCTCTTGATGATCTACGCAGGAGAATTGTTGTGGAGTGTCGTGCAGTGACCCCAGAAATGTTGAGCAATGTGCGAAGACATTTCAAAAATCGCTTATACTTCTGTATGGAAGTGAATGGTTCACATTCTGAACCTTCCTTACGATGATAACATTTTAGGTGATGAAAAATAAAAATATCTTGATAAAACTTAGTTTTCATTAAAACTTCAACAACACTTGATCCATCCTCAATTTCAGTACACCAATGTATTCGGGATTGAATTCTCTTCGAAATGATGTATCACAAGTATAGTAGTCCCATTGAAAATTCTGAAGTAGGGGGTGCTGGGGCTGAGGGGGTTGACAACACAATGATGATGTATTTGGTGAAAGTGTTCCCCCTTGGAATGAAATTCGACGGGTCTGAGCGATTTTAAATTTTTTTCACGAGTTCGGAGATTTAGGGGGTGACAAGTTTTAGCTGGAACACACTGTATATACGTTTCCCCGCGTCTGCTGCCCTACCCCACTACTCAGCCGCTTCCACACGCTCGCCCGTTTTCGGTCATGTTTGTTAGTATTTCTCATCAAATTTTGCGGCATTTCAACGCAAAATATGAATAGACGTTTTGTAGTACAATTAGTTAGAGAGCTCTAATAGCAAAAAACGACCTGTATTGCAGGAAGTCTTGCATTATGATAAACATGTTCACTGAGCCCTCCCAAACCCCCTGGTTCGTGTCATTTGTCTGAATATGTTCTACTTTTCAAATTATGGCCATTGGAGCTAGAGGTTACAATTTGCAAAATTGATAGTCCAAGTCGCCAGGAATCAGGTGGTGTAATTTGTTTTTGGCGTATAGTGGACATAGTCAAAATATAAAGCCAAATTGTTTTTTTTTATTTTCAGGCAATTGTGGTGAAGTAAATGTGAAACCATTTCCATCTTGTTTCTTGAGAGTCAAGGAGTAGGAAAATCCATTCTCAAGACGAAAACTTGGTCATAGAAATTATTTAGGTTAGATTGAAAAATGGAAAATTTTTAAGATTGTAGATTTTGTCGCCTATTTTTCTAAATTCTGAAGGAAAACGTCTTGCATATGTTTTTTCTTATTCTCAGACATAACAGAGATAACCGAATGCAAGACGTTTTTATCTCCAGGTAGAAGTCGAAAACTTTTTTGACACACAACATGCTTTCCGAGAGTTACCTTTGACTTCATTTGTTGTCTAAGTACCTGAGTACTCAGGCCTCCCCCCCTTGAGGATGGCTTGAAGTTTCAGTAACACTTAAACTGGAAATAGGTCTTATAAGAACTACAGCATCTCACCAGATGGTTTTATTTAAATGAATTCCATGTCTTGGTATCTGAAAAACTCATCTACCAAGGTAGTGCCACCTCCACCCCCTCCACAATTTCTCCGAATTGACAAAAGTAATCAATGCGTTTTGTACAACATATATATATATATATATATATATATATATATATATATATTGTTATGTTGTGGTGATTGCGGTTTATTTTATTTTATTATTTATCTATTCATTTTCACAATCAGACATCATAACAAAAAATGTATTTTTTTGTTTTACTAATTTTTATACTATTTTCAAATTCTTTTTGGCTAGTTGCCCTTCGAATTTAATTCAATATGTTGATGAATAAATACTCATATAAATATTTCTTATGTCCGGCCATGTATTTTACCTTTTTCCCTTTGACTCTTTTAACTTATTCTCTTTACCTCAGCTAACTCAATCGGTACGCCTATGGAATCTCAGGAGTCAGTTCTACTGTGGAGCCCTCTGGTACTTCTTGATGTCAGTTTCAGAAAATGGCAATTTATTTTGCTAAATCATTGAAAATAAGGCAGAAATTCATCAAAATAATAATTTCCTTTATTCAGGGAAACTTACTGTTACCTTTTCTGCGATAATTTGCTTAAATCAATGCTTCATAGCAAATATACATGAAAAGTGAAATTATGTGATAATGAAAACTAAACCGACGAATAAATCAACTGAAGAGCAAAAAATAAAATCTTAGTCTTAATGATAATTGAGTTCTTAAACTAATGTGAGTAACTAATTTTGAGTCGGCGCCAAACAAACTAGCAATTGAATCAGGTAAAGCGTAAAATGATGGCAGCGAGATGCACAGTGGCGTTACTTCTCCAAAGTAATATAATGATCTTCGATAATTGTTTGTTTTGCGCCGATTCAAAATTAGTTACTCACATTAGTTTAGGAGCTCAATTATCATTGAAACTAAGGTTTATTTAATTGTTTGCTTTTCAGTTGATATTTTCGTCGGTTTCATTTTTTGTTAAAAAGTATTTCTATAATTTTTTAGAGTTCCAAAAGAATAGTTCTTCTTTACCCGTTTTGAAAACTGGATTAACTTTGTCAATTTTTGATTTGTCAGATAATGAGCCTGTTGAGAACGTTAAATCTATGAACATACTCATTGAAGGAGCGATTTCTGATTTTACCAATTTTACAATTTTTCTAGGGATGTTTTCAAATCCCGGAGCTGTTCTTGTATCGAATTCATTGATTATTTCTTATATTTCTTGAGATTCAGTGGGTCTCAAATACATTGAGGATAATTTCGACTGAATTGGAATTTCTCTTTTGGCCATGAAACCCGATTACAATTCAGGACCAATATTAATGAATTAATCATTGAACTCTTCAATAATTTCTTGTTAATTATCAATATTTTTTTTATTTTTCACGATATATGCAATTTTGTCATAGCGGCTTGATTTATTATATGATAGTTCATTTAATTCCAAACTGATTTTGTCGTAGCATTAGTGAATTTTTGTAATAATATAGTTTTTTTCAATATATGAATGCACGGTAGGGTATATTTTTTGTTATAGAATATATTACGAAGTTTAATTCGTTTTGAGATATTTTAACTAAATCAGAGTTTAAAGTCTTCCCTTATTTTGATGATTCTTTTACGGGAACAATTTCGAAATGCGGTCAATGATTTAATTTGGTTCGTCATATTTTTTTAATTCTTTGTTTATTTTCTTCAAGTTTATTTTAATCAAAAATAGTAAAAGTACTGGAATTGAATTTATTTTTTGAGTAGTTTTTATTCGTATTGATTTCAATTCATATATGCAATGCAGACAACGCTCAAAATATTAAACTACCTGTTAACTCAAAAATCAGATTGGGATAATATCTCACCTCAATCTTATTACTTACGTTCAAATAATGATTCATGATTATACCAGGTGATAAAATAACCGTGGATAAGATTTCCAATACCTAACCTTCTCGTGAATTATTCCGAGAAAGCATTCAACGTCCCATGAAGATGGGATAATCCTTTCCTGAACGTGACATAATTAAATGTAGCTCATTATCGGACAGGTATGAACGGTAAGGACACTCAGTTCTATTAGTTAACTGATCGTTGTAGGAAGTATCACAATATCATAAGAAGATGGGTGAAGTAGTACATCAGAACAATAGTGAAGGGGTCGTCGATATCTACGATTACACGACAGATCTCATCCTGGAAACATGCCCAACCATGGAAGCTTCCAGTATTGTTTCGACTGCAGAAAGTCTCATTCGTCGAGCCACGGAAATTGAGAGGAGGGAAACAACTAGTCTTCAAAATGGACGAAATCTCATTGAAAATGAAGTTGTTGCAAATATGAAAATGGAAGGTAAACTTCTACTTGGGAATAACGATGCGTCAAATTCATATGTTCCGCGGAAAAATGTGCCTCATGAGAACTACTCAGATACGCTTGATGCATCGTTGTATGGGAAGAAAAAAGATCGTCGAAATTGTTTGGAAACAATTGTGGAAGAAGATCCAGTATCATCGAATAGAAAAATCGTTTTTAAACCATGGAAAAACATCAATTCGAAGCGGAGACTCCAGAAATCTTTGAGGCAATATCACGAAATGTGAGTGAAGCAAATGTTCATTTGAGGGATAGTTTTAATTACTTTGGCATGAGGGAAATATCATTCATGAAGTTTTTTGTGTTTTTATGAATCATTTTTGTAATTGAATATGAACAGTACCTATTGATTTGTTATTGTACTTTTTTTAATCCTAACATCTACTTTTGTGTCATGATCTGTGTCAATAAACGTTCATATCACACTGTTTTTTTTTCTTTTTATTGTCTTTTGTCTTGAATGAATAGATGTATAGTATTATGTTGACTATATTTATTTTATTGGGATAATATGGATTTTGCCAGTACTTGTCATACTACTCCTGCATTTTATATAAAATTGTTATCGAGAATTTGGAAAAAACTTTTTTAGTTGCAGAAATCTCATTTAAAATGATTACAAATGTATTTTTTCAATAACGTATTTTTTTCAGTCATCTAATAATTTTACATGTAAAAAATTAAAAATGACAATATATTCTCCTTCGTTCTCAACATGACGAAATAATATATGTGAATAGAAGGAATCCCGGTATTAATTTGTTCCGCAACAATTTTAATTGTACTAAATTTCATTATCTAACTGAAATAAATGATAATACTTAATTTTAATCAAGCATTTTGCCAGGAAATTTCACTGGGTACGATTTGATCTGACTACCTGATCAAACCACGAAAGCAGAGCTTGAAAATGAGGCCACAAATTGCACGAATTATATTTCCTAGAAAAAAATTTCTTGAGGAAAAATTAAAAAAAAATTGAATAAAATCCTCTACCACGAATGATATTTCATGAGAATTTTCCTTATTTAAAATAAAAAAAAAATTGATTTCAAATTTATTTACAAAATATTTAAAACGCATCAAATATATTTTGACCCACAATGAATTACCACTTCATTATTTTGTAAAAAAAAACAACTTTTTTGCTAGAATGTGACTGTCTATATTATAAACAATATTTTAAGAAGATTTTGTGTACTGATTTTGCTAATTGAAGTTGAATATTCAAAAAGTCATCATTCAAAACATTTGATCTAATATCAAAATTATTCCTTTTGAAACCAACCCCTTTGCGACAAATTTAACTATGGTTCTCGTGAGCTTTGAAAACAATTCAGCAAAATTGTTGAACCACCCCTTTGTGACAAGTTTTTTTCAAATTATTCCCATGATTCTCATCAGCCTTAGAAGCAATTCCGCAAGCGAAAAAAAGTCTCTCATCTGATTTATTTTTCGAACAACCCCTTTCAATAACCACCCCTTTGTGACAAGATTCTTTAAATATTTTTCCCCATGATTCTCGTCAGTCTTAGAAGCAACTCCGCGAAAAAAAGACTTGGATGTTTTTTTGTCCAACCACCCCCTTTCAAAAACCACCCCTGTGACATTTTTTTAAAATTCTCGGGATCGCCTTCAGAGCTTTTCCACCACCCTCTCCTAAAAACTACCCCTTTGTGAAAAAAATCGTCATGGGGACCACTTTGTAGTGGGGCAATATCACGGAGTGTAGATGAGGCAAACTTCCATTTGATGGATTATGTCAATAGCATTGAAATGAAAAAAATATCCATAAATTATTTGGTATTTTTATAATTTTTTCTTGTGATTTAACAGAACTGTATCGTTCTTGTACTGTAATATGATTTTATCATTTTTCACAAACCTTTCATCATAACATTTTGTTTAATGATTTGTTTTAATAAATATTTATGTACCATTATATTGTTTCTAAGATGAGTCACGTTTGCCATATGGCATCATTACCTGGGGTAGTGCAGCAAGCTGCTATCTATCCCGCTGACAAACTTTTCAAACAGACAAATATTATGTACTTCTGATAGATATATTTTCTGTAAGTAGTTATGGCTCGCCTTGAGTATAAAAATGATACGCAAATACTTGATCACACTTATAGCACAAGGTCTAAAATACAATCTATGGAAAACGGCATACTCTTCTGAAACTCTGGGACAAAAAGATAATACATATAATTAGACACGTTCATACACCATCTCCCACCAAAAAAAGAAATGTATAAACTTAAACAATTCGTTTAAAAAGCAACTTAAACCTTTATCCTAGAAGTTGGTAGATACTCATACATAATGAAATTGATAATAATGAAAATGTTTTAGTTTGAAATCGAAGTACCTATAGAAAATTACAAATTTCAACTAGAATAAAAATCAATTCCTGGTGCAAAACAAATTCCTTATTTAACTGTAAATACCTAACCTATGAAAGTTAACATTTTCAAAGTAAGCTATGAAAATGACAACTATATTAGGTTTGTTTAGTGACATTTCTTTAAGGAATAATCAAAAAACTTTTTAACAAAAAATTAAACCGACGAAAAAATCAATAAAAAGCAAAAAATAAAATAAACCTTTTTAGTCTGAATGATAATTGAGCTCCTTAACTAATGTGAGTAACTGATTTTGAGTCGGCGCTAAACAAACAATTATCGAAGATCATTATATTACTTTGAAAGAAGTAATCAAAACGCAGCCGTGCATCTTGCTGCCATCATTTTACGCTTTACCTAATTCAATTGCTAGTTTGTTTGGCGCCGACTCAAAATCAGTTACTCACATCAGTTTAGGAGCTCAATTATCATTTAGACTAAAAAGGTTTATTTTAGTTTTTGCTTTTCAGTTGATTTTTTCGTCGGTTTAATTTTTTGTTAAAAAGTTTTTATTTTTCAATTTTTTGTTGCTGAAATCTACGAATTACTACCAACTTAATTTTTAATTACTTCCAAAATACTTACTTACCTAGCTTACTTCAACTATAAACTATTAAATAATATGATTTTCTATTTTAACTATTTATTGTTATATAATATAAATTAATTTTGAAAGTTCTGGATGGTTGATTTTATCACTTTGTATATAATTCCATCCTTTCTTGAATGTTATCATGTTGACGGATGTAGGAGGGTCTGTCAATGTCAACTACATATGTGTGCCAAAGTTCACAAGTGAAAAATCAATCATAACCCATTAGGGTTGAATAATTTCATTCCAAAAGAATATGATCAACTATGAGGTATACCCTTTCTAATGAAAAAATAATCATCCAATTCGGAAAACCCTCTGCAAAGTTATGCCTGATAGAATCGGTTAAGGGACCAAAATTCAGAGGGTGAACGATCAATTTCTTTCATTTTGCTTCCCTTAAGGATGTATTTTGTTGTTCAAATTGAAATGGGACCAACTTCGAAGTACATTCTATCCAATGAGAAAAAATCATCGGAATCGAACCGGTCTGTAAAAAGTTGTGCGTGATCATACATAAAAAAATATACGCGTCGAATAGAGAACCTCCTCCTTTTTGGGTTCGTCGGTTAATAAAAAGTGAAATGTAACCTATTTTTGTAGGTTATGTAGTCTGTATACCAATTTATAAAAGTGTTCTATTAAAAAGGTTCTTAAAAAAAGGTTTATTTTTGAAATGCACTGAGTTTAGTAACTTTTTATGGTTTAAAAGTACCGGTGACTTCGGATCTCTCTCCCGTTCCTGGAAACTGCCGTTCCAGTCTGCAGCCCCTTTGTCGACTGTGAATTTTCTCTTGGACTGATATACGTATGAAATGCGAAGGTAAGGTTCGTTATGTATCTGTTTTTTTTTTATCAGCTACTGTTCTTTCTATTATTTCTTTGTGTAATGGTGAATAACTGGTTTAGTAACAAAATATGCTTGCTTTTTCGAATTAAAATTTCTTGAGTTGGTTCTTCCAAAATCATTTTCCTATTCTCCTCGCGCTTGTTGACTTTTTTCCCTCGATACCACACATCCTTTGTTTTCTTCTCGAATTTTCGATCTACACGCACTTTTTTGTTGCACTTTTCATTATTTTCGTTTATTTGACAGTTTTTATTCACTTATCGTTTCTAAATACCTTACATACTATATACATGATATATAAAAAATCATTTTTGACGTTTTCTGCTTTTCATATTTTCAATATTCATAATTTTGCGTCAAGATCTTTCCTGGCATCTCATTGGCTATTATGTTCAGATCTAATTTCATATACAGAATGTTCTAACTTCAACATTTTGTTATCTGCTTGTGCTCGAAAATATATTAGTAAATTTTGATTTCTATAATTTTTATAAATTAGGCCAATTGCTTCTAATGTTGAAATCATGTTTATTTGAAACACGACTAATCTTATATAAGGTTTCAGGAAAACGGTAAAATCCTCAGAAAAACCGTAAAATAACATAGCATAATGAAAAGGGAAACGTTCTCAATTGAATATTGATAGAAAGATTTTTCTGTGAATTGAAAAATCCACGATTAAAATGAAGTTATTTTTTGTGAATGTCTAACAGAAAACAACTACTTCCCCGGCTAAAGCCACGCTGGACATTGAACTACATCCGTCGCAGATGATTCCACATCTGATTTTATGAACATCCTGTTTATATTTTCAACAAATTAAACATAGCATAAATTACTAAATATGAACATTTGTTATTTATGTGCTTTTTCAGTTTATAATTTTCATTTTAACCCTTTGAACATTTAACACGTACTTCTAAACATAACAATATATAAGAAAAGAGAGAAAGAAAGAAAATGTGCTCAAAAATATCGTGAGCTAAAGCACTTGTTTCACAATTATTCGAACAATAAAAAATGGTATAAAATAATATCTAAGTAGAAGTATGAGATTTTTATATAATGAATAATAGTAATATGTGAAAGTAAATGAAAAAAAAAGTTAAAATGTTGATTATGATCCAGTATAAAATTATAAAATCAGATATGTGAGCTGGGTACAGTGCATAGATAAAATGGGTAAAAGTCAGAAATAAGTATAAAAGTAAACAATAGATAATTAAGAACAGTATAGTATGGTGTATAACACATTTAAGTGAAATTTTTAAAAAATTGTGCAAAATAGTGATAAGCAAATGACACAATCAGTCACCCACCTATACACACATATACATATTATAAATATTAAAAGTTCGTTGTGAATCGATATAATATCATAAACAAGCATATTTTTATATTTTTTATCGAATTATTTTTTCCAAATTTTTTAGTCTTCAAAAACAGAACGAATCATATATCTTGGATTTTCATTTATGAACTCTCTCAATTGTTATTTAAATTTTCTTTTATATTTATACATTTCAATTAATCAGGAATGCTATTGTATAACTTGGGTGCTAAGGAGAGGAACATTCTCTGAGTTGTAGCTTTGACCATTAACGGAAGTATATAATTTTTTTTTTCGTGTATTGTAATTGTGGGTTGGTAGTTGGTTGAGGTGCTTTGTGTCGTGATGTCTTAGGCAGGTGATGAAGAAGTGTAATTGTCTCACGTCCAAGATTTTAGATTCAGAATAAAGTAGGTCAGATGAGTATCTGGAGTTTTTGGAAAATATCAATTTTATGAATCTTCTCTGGAGTACTTCCAACGGATTCAGATGAGTTTTTAGTGCTCCACCCCATGCCAGAATTCCATAGCGGATATGCCTCTCTACCAGAGAGTGATACAACGTTTTCATTTGATTGAAAGGAATGTTATCTTTGAGCTTCTTGAATTTATACAATATACTTCTCAACTTTTTCACTACATACATTATGTGCGAGTCCCATTTCATGTGACAATCAATGATCACGCCCAAATATTTGATTTGTTTCACAGGTTCTATAGAAAAAGTACATTGTCCATGTTTATATCAAGATTGCTGAGACTAGGCAGGCCACGATAAATACAACTGAAAGGCAAATAATTTGTTTTTTCCATGTTGATCGTAAGTAATTTATATTCGAACCATTTTTTTATAGAAGGAAAGTCAGATTCGGCTTTTTGTTTCAGGTTTTCCCAGTTATCAGACCTATAAAAAATTGCCGTATCATCAGCAAATCCGAAAATTTCCCCACTACTATCGAGTGAGTCCATTTATATAAATGTTGAATAAAATGGGTCCTAGGATTGTTCCTTGCGGCACACCATAGTCAATTTTTCCGGCATCGCTAACCACACCATCAACACTCACAGCCTGAGTTCTATCGCTTAAGTAGCTCTTGAAGAGTTCTAAGCAAATGCCTCTAACACCAACGTCTTCCAATGACTGTAAGAGTAGACCATGGCTAACGGTGTCGAAAGCTTTTGACAAATCTACGAATATGCACAGACATGGAGTACTTTCATTCAGAGCTTCGGTTATTTTAGATGTTAAAGCTAAAATTGCATTCTGGGTTGATATATTTTCCTTGAAACCAAATTGATTTTTAGAAATTATATTAAATTTGTTCAGAAAAGGACTTAATCTGTTTTTTAGAATCTTCTCAAATATTTTAGAAAGATGGGTTATTAGAGATATCGGTCGGTAATTGCCTACTTTCCGTGTATTCCCTTTTTTGTGGAGAGGAATGACCACTGTGTGTTTGAATGCCGATGGATACTTTCATACACAGGTTATAAATGTGCGTTAATGGCTTTTGGGTGTAACAAGAAATGATCTTCAGAGTTTCGGCTCTGATATTGTCGATTCCTACTGCTTTTTTATCTTTCAATTGATTTATTATGTTCTGTATTTCAGCTGCCTCTACTGGAGTGAGGACGGGAGAATTAGGTACAGAAGAACGGTTTGGAACGAAATTGGGGTATTTTTTCATTTTACTGGCTAATTTTCTTCCCATTTCTGCAAACCTGGAATTGAATTCTTCTGCTATATGTTTCCTGTCTACCAATAAGCTACCCTCCTCACTTTCAATGGAATCTATAGGATGCCGTGCTTTCTTTGTTTGACTTATTTCCTGTCATGCTCTGGATTATCACCTTTTAGACTCTGTTTTACTGAGCCATGGTGGACAAGGATTTTTATTTTTATTAAAGAAAATTTAAATTCATTGTCCATGGACACTACCAGAATTATTCAATTGTTTGTTTTTGATCAGGACAGGTCTAATTAGACTTAAATGTGAGAATAACGATGAAGATGGCCGATATTGTCAAGACGTGCGAACAAGTCGCTCCTCAAAAAACCTGTAGAAAGTGCCAAAATGTTGCTTTAACTGGCAAAAAGTGTATTCAATGTGATTCAGTAATGCATAACAGTTGTGCTAAGTTATCAAAAACTGTGATTCACACCGATGTGGATAAAATAATTTGCTGTGGTAGTCAGAGTGAACCAAAGGTATCGGAAACGGACGATGAAGGACTTTTTCACGATGCCACCGATGACCTTACATCTCAGGAAACGGTAAACGTTCGAACTGTTAATTATCTGCTCAAACAAAAATATATAATTATCAATGAACTCAGAGAAAAGATTGATTTATTATACAATCAAATAGAACTAGTGGCCGAAAATAATGAGTTAAAAAAGTCGTGCACACCTCATATTGATAAAAAGGAACCACTAACAAAAAGTTCGAGTTCCGAAAAAAGGTAAACAGTAGCCAAAAACAACAACGAAAAAGTTAACCACACGGAACCTCAGAAAAACTTGTCGGCAGAAACGAGTAGACCAGGGAATTCCGTAGAAATAAAAAAATCGGACGTGGCTTTTGGATTGCTGCAAGAAGAAACTGAATGAATGAGATCATCAGTTTAGGCAAGCAGAGTGGGCAAAACTCTAACACCGATCCCTCAGGATGTAAAAAAGTTGAAAGGAAACGAAGTCAAAAAAGGAATATTATTATTGGAAAAAACAAATCAGAAGATGTTTTGGGGGTACCCAGATACATTGACTTGCATGTATGTAGAGTCAGTCCACAAACCACGAAGGAGACTTTCGAAAAACGTATTGAAAAACATGTTCCCGAAGTCAAATGCGAAAGTTTGAATTCGAGGAGACCCGATCTCTATTCGTCATTCAAAGTGTAAATTTATAGTGAAAACTTAAAACAAGCTATGGACCCCAATATATGTTTGGCCATGTGGTGCTGCAATCTCACGTTTTTTATATCGGCGCCGGCCTCAGCTGATGACGCAGGAGTTGTAGTATCTGAAGGAATTAGAAGAACTCAAATCAAAAATTACAACATAGACGATGTTTCTACACGTAACATTTTCTATAATAACATTCAGTGTATACGAAACAAATTTAATGAAATTGAAGCTATTTCCGAAGAAAGAAATTTTGACATTATGTGCTTTACAGAAACTTGGTTACGTGATTATGAAATATCTTCATATTTGAGAAATTTTAAGGTAAGCAGTTTTAATTGTAGAAATTCTTTTGAACACGGGGGCGTTGCAATCTATGTGAAGAATTACATAAAAACCACTTCGGTGGGAAAGTGTGAAGATTTATATCAAGAAAAAGTTTTTGAATTTGCTGCTATTAAGTTAACTGACCTCAACATTGTAATCATCACTATATACAGATCACCTATTCTTGAAAATGTGAATAGTTTCCTTGAAAAGTTCTCCCTAATGCTTCAACGTCTGACACTGCATAATAGAGAGATATTCATTATAAATGGCGATTTCAATATTGATATTAATATTACCAAATTAACTTGTACAAGGGAGTTCAGAGACCTAGTGGAATCGTTTGATCTCGAATTTTCTGTAACAACACCAACACGTATATCCAAAAAGAACAGAACTTGTATTGATA
Source organism: Gonioctena quinquepunctata (assembly GCA_018342105.1). Lineage (NCBI taxonomy): Eukaryota > Metazoa > Arthropoda > Insecta > Coleoptera > Chrysomelidae > Gonioctena > Gonioctena quinquepunctata. The sequence continues at coordinate 46,699 of JAFIRS010000364.1, read as the reverse complement.
ATTTAATAACTAATATAACTGACAACATACTAGTTGAAGTCCATGACTTTTGTCTATCCGATTATTCAGGCATCTTAGCAACTTTGAAAAGATATATTCCTAGACAAAATAACAAAATTAAAAAAATTAAAGTCATATCTCAACAAAAGCTAAATGAGTGCAAACAAACTATACCTAAGTTTAACTGAACCGAACTTCATACTATTGAGAAGGAGAATGACTTATTTAACAATTTTTTTCTGATATTCCTATATTAAATGCAAAAATGAAATAGGTATAAACTGAATAGAAAAATCGAATTAAACGGTTTTCTTCACATAAAGGATTCAATATAAAATTGAACCAGAAAATGGTAGATCTCAGGTGAAAAACAACTACTTTCCTGGCAAATACCACGCAGAACGTTGAATGATATTCACCTGAAAATCCATGCATACTTCCATATAATATCAAAGGACATTGAATGCAAATGTTTCTTTCTGATAAGCTCGATTATGTTTAATTTATGTCGTGTTCACCTAACAATCCGCATACCGGTTTCAGGCTTCTTGGCCATCATCAGTACGGAGTAGTCAACCAGCCAAAGGTCCAAAGAACTCTGGCTGAAGTGAGACACAACGTAAACAAACCATCATCGAGCTTGTAACACCTATAGGTACGCCGGAAAAGATAAACTTTAACTGGCGGTACCTAGTGACAGAAAGAAACACTCCAAAAATCTCCCACCTCGATAGGTTTCTAAATAAAAGATTCCTTCTCAGTAGGAGTGGCAAGCCCGTCTAGCATATAGTGAAAGATAAGTGCCATGTGAAGTGGAATGAATAGAAAAATCGAATTAAACGGTTTTCTTCACATAAAGGATTCAATATAAAATTGAACCAGAAAATGGTAGATCTCAGGTGGAAAACAACTACTTTCCTGGCAAATACCACGCAGAACGTTGAATGATATTCACCTGAAAATCCATGCATACTTCCATATAATATCAATGGACATTGAATGCAAATGTTTCTTTCTGATAAGCTCGATTATGTTTAATTTTTGTCGTGTTCACCTAACAATCCGCATACCGGTTTCAGGCTTCTTGGCCATCATCAGTACGGAGTAGTCAACCAGCCAAAGGTCCAAAGAACTCTGGCTGAAGTGAGACACAACGTAAACAAACCATCATCGAGCTTGTAACACCTATAGGTACGCCGGAAAAGATAAACTTCAACTGGCGGTACCTAGTGACAGAAAGAAACACTCCGAAAATCTCCCACCTCGATAGGTTTCTAAATAAAAGATTCCTTCTCAGTAGGAGTGGCAAGCCCGTCTAGCATATAGTGAAAGATAAGTGCCATGTGAAGTGGAATGAATAGAAAAATCGAATTAAACGGTTTTCTTCACATAAAGGATTCAATATAAAATTGAACCAGAAAATGGTAGATCTCAGGAGAAAAACAACTACTTTCCTGGCAAATACCACGCAGAACGTTGAAAGATATTCACCTGAAAATCCATGCATACTTCCATATAATATCAATGGACATTGAATGCAAATGTTTCTTTCTGATAAGCTCGATTATGTTTAATTTATGTCGTGTTCACCTAACAATCCGCATACCGGTTTCAGGCTTCTTGGCCATCATCGGAGTGTTTCTTTCTGTCACTAGGTACCGCCAGTTAAAGTTTATTTTTTCCGGCGTACCTATAGGTGTTACAAGCTCGATGATGGTTTGTTTACGTTGTGTCTCACTTCAGCCAGAGTTCTTTGGACCTTTGGCTGGTTGACTACTCCGTACTGATGATGGCCAAGAAGCCTGAAACCGGTATGCGGATTGTTAGGTGAACACGACATAAATTAAACATAATCGAGCTTATCAGAAAGAAACATTTGCATTCAATGTCCATTGATATTATATGGAAGTATGCATGGATTTTCAGGTGAATATCATTCAACGTTCTGCGTGGTATTTGCCAGGAAAGTAGTTGTTTTTCACCTGAGATCTACCATTTTCTGGTTTAATTTTATATTGAATCCTTTATGTGAAGAAAACTGTTTAATTCGATTTTTCTATTCATTCCACTTCACATGGCACCTATCTTTCAGGTATAAACTGGTTTGATGAAAATCTGAAAAAAATGAGGAGTCAACTAGAAGCTATAAATACTATAAAACGACGCGTCAAGTCACAGGAGGTAAATGATCTTTATAAAAAAATGAAATCGAATTATAAAAAAGCAATTGATTATGCCAAACGAAAAGCGAATGAAGATTTCATAGAAAACTCAAACAACAAATCCAAAGCAATTTGGAAATTGATCAACCAACAGACAGAAAAAGATATCAACAAAAATGAAACAAATATTTCTGCCGAAAATTTCAACAATTTCTTTGTCAATGTGGGCAAAAACATTGTTAACTCAATACCTCATAGCGACATTGATTTTATGCATGCACTGCAAAATACTCATAGTTCTCCCTGTTTTTCTTTTTTCATTAGCCCTACTACTGATGAGGAAATAAAAAGTATTATTAGACACTTGAAAAACTCAAATAGTAGAGATGTGTATGATATGAGCGTAGGGGTAGTTAAACATCTGTGTGATGAACTGGCTCCAATATTATGTTACATTTTTAATAGGTGCTTAGAACAGAGCATTTTTCCGTATAAACTAAAAAAGTAGTACCGATTCCAAAAACAAACGACCATATAGAAGTTAATTCATTTAGACCCATTTCAGTGCTTCCTGTTTCTTCAAAATTTTTTGAATGTTTACTGAAATCTAGGATAGTTTTATATTTGTAAGATAAAGAACTTTTCTCAAAAGAGCAGTTTGGTTACCCAGTAATAAATCAACAACAAAAGCAATAATATTCATTTTAGAAAAAATCATGGTTGCGATTGATAAAAATAACTTTTCGTGTGCCACAATGTTGGATTTATCAAAGGCATTTGATTGCGTCACACATGAATACCTACTGGCAAAATTAGATTTTTATGGGATCAGGGGTGCTGCCTTGGAATTATTCGACAGCAACGAGTGGTTCTACCATCAGGCGAGAAATCAGACATAATGGCAATAGATATTGGAGTTCCCCAAGGATCAATATTGGGACCCATATTTTTTATTATTTTCATTAATGATTTACCAAAATATTCAAATGCTGACGCAATGACATTATATGCTGATGACTCTACAATTTTAAATATAAGCCCTGATATTAAAAACCTAAAACTCAGGAATACTGAAATAGCAAAGGCTTCAGAATGGTTTTCGACAATAATTTAAAACTAAACACAGAAAAAACAAGCGAGCTTATGTTCTCAAATGGTAGTCAAGAGAATAGCGTTAAGTTATTAGGTATACATATTGACACGAAATTAAACTGGAAAGAACATGTCAACTACTTATCAAAAAAATTAAATAAAGTAGTGTATCAAATAAGGAAACTAATAGAATTCACTACTCTAGATACCGCATTAACATATTATTGCAGTAACTTTTATTCAATTGTTTCGTATGGACTTCTTCTTTTGGGGAAACTCCGTAGAAAGTGGAAGAATATTTGAACTACAAAAAAAGTTGTACGAATAATAGCAAAAGCTAGTTATCGAGAATATTGTAAACCGTTATTTGCAAAATTCAGCATCTTAACTTTACCTTTAGTATCCATTCTACAATGTGTGATGTCTGTGAAAGAAAACGAAAAGTCTCTATTTTCAAATTCTTCCTACCATTCTCATAACACAAGGAATATAAATTCGTTGAGCATTCCCTATCACCGCCTGAAAAAAACTCAACAGCCAATTAATCACACATCCATCAAAATTTTTAACAAATTACCGGATGCACTGAAAAATGCCCATACCAAACAGTTAAAGGCAGCAATCATCAATATATTATTAAAAAATACATTCTGTTCTCTAGAAGAATATTTCGAATTCAATTTTGACGAAACAATTGATTGAGATATAAGCAGGCATTTTTTATCTATGTGTCTTCTGTTGTGATGTAATATTGACTAATTTTAAATCTTATATATATTTTTCTTGAATTTTATTTTTTAAAATTTTAATTGTCTACGTTTCGTACTCGTACTAGTTTCGTTCATATTTTTGTTTTTATTATTTGACAACCTTAAATGTAACTTATATAACTTGGGCCAATAAATTATTATTATTATTATTATTATTATTATTATCAGTCTTGTCTGGTCTTCCTTGGAATATTGGAACATATATTTGACAGATGACAGTTCCCATTAGATTGATCATCTTCTAATGTGTTTTTCGTATGACAGGGATATTCCTTTCATGATTCTGATATCTCCATGGTTCTGTATTCCACATCAATCTACTTCATCGTTCACTTGTCAATCTTATCACTTGGGTCCAGCTATCACACCTAAACAATAGCTTATAAAAGTAATCGAAATGTAATCTCAATTTGCATCCTGGCCTAGGATATGTTCTTTTAACATGTTTGTCTCGTAGACTTATGCAACACTCATTGATCATGAGATATTTCATGGTCTTTTTGGCTTCTTGTACACCTGACGAGTAAGTAACCTCACATTTAAAATATTTCAATTTTCTTTCTAAAAAAATTTTTTCAGTAACTTGTTCTTTATTAATATTACTTACTTACAGGTACGCACTGATGATGACCTAAGGGTCGAAAGCGGTTTGCTACGATTTTAATAAATTATTTTATGCACGAAATACAATTTTCTTCCTTCGATTATATCGATACGTGCACACAGTCATACTTTTCACTTGAAATATTATTGTCTTCAATACAAGGTAGACAGACAGGTACAGAGTACATAGATCTGATATATTCGTGAATATTTGATCGATTGTTGAAAGTGAACTGGTTGTTATTCTAGTAGGCCATTTGATCGAGTGGTTCAGTCCATAAGAGGTGAAAATATCACAAAGCTTAGCGAAATCTCTGTTTCCTCCATGTTGAAATCACTGCATACAAAGATATCAGAATTCGTAACATCATAGATTTTTTCAAAGAATGATTGTACATTTCCCTTTGCTGACCTATAGCAGCACAGACTTGTCAGTTTAGATTCTATTTTACAAGTTATACCACATATTTCTCAATGCAAGTCATTCAATTCCATATCTTTGACATTTAGGTTGTTTTTGGTATATGCAGTCCGTATTTTTTATGTCGTACCACTATTGGCATCTCGAATACGATAAATTATACGAAAATGGTTAGACTAGACAAAAGTTCCTATTTCAGTGAACAATGATACGATGTTCCCAAATCGAAAATATCACGAACCGTTTTCAAAATATACGGGGAAAATCGAAATGGCCCGTTTTCTTTTCTTTGCGCCTGTATTTTTGTGAATATGGAAATGAGTTGAAGAAATTTTCTTCTCTGTTCCAAATTTGCTTCGATGAGCTGTGCTTCGATTTTCAACGACGTTTCGTTCTTCGGGGGCCACCCTCAACTCATTTTTTTCGAATACAGACCAGTATTTTTTTTTAAGAATTTAAGTAGTTCTTATCTTACCGAGTTCAGATATGTATCTTACCTGGTTTTTGTTTCTACAGTTCTGCCCATAAATTCCGTCATCAAGGTCCGAACAATGAAAATGCTCCCCTCAGGAATACGGTCCTGATTTTATTTTTGATCGTATTTGAAAGGGAATTTGACTTAAGTTGCGAGGATAAAATTTAAAATACCTTGAATGAATACTCAAAGTTGAAATCAAATACAATGTGATGAAAAGGAAAAAGCAGAGGAATAACAAGGAACAACGATTGATACATTTACTTTATACATTTTTTTATGTCAAATAGCCGAGTAGCATATTTCTTGTGTGTCCATTCTTAGGCAATAGGCAATTCTTCTGAATGTCTTTGAGTCCTTTACGTGTTCCCAAACGAACCTATTTCAAACTTCATGAAGTATGTAGTTAGCCATGGAATAAAAGAAAGTGAATGACAGCTTACAAATTAACGATTTCATATCTGAAGGGTGGATTATTTACACGTCGAACCAAAAACTATGGAGTTTTCTAATGATGAGAAAGTGGACAGGCACAGGCTATGTATCAAGAAATCGTCGTCAGCCCAATGCCAGAATTTATCAACGTATTGAAAGAAGTTTACGAGAGCATGGTTCATTTGTGAAATCTAAGAATAAAAGTTGCCCTATTACTGGAAAGGGTGGTGATAATGAAATCGACGTTTTAGGTGAGTTTTTTTAAGTTTCATGTTACACATAGTAAAATGATAATTTGAATCAGGATTCGTGGTATACAAGAAAAATCAGAATGAGGAAGAATCTCTTAGATAGATAGCAATTCGTCAACAAGAAAAATGTTGAAGAAACATAAATTCAAGCCCTACAGGGTGAGAAAAGTACACCATTAGCGTTTAACAGACTACAATAAAAGGGCAGAATTTTGCACATGGCTACTGAGACATTTTCGGAAAGATGTTGAAATTTGTAGTAGAATTTTATGGTGCAACGAAAGTCGGTTCACAAATAATGGATGGTTCAACAGTAATATTCATTATCACTGGCGCCAGGAAGATGCTAATTTACATAGAGCCACTAATTGTCAAGAGAGGTTCGGCATTAATGTCTACGTTGTGTAATTCGGAGTGAAATATCGCCTTTTGCCTGCAAAGGCAAGAGCAAAATCAGTAGAAAATAATGTTTTGAATTTTCACCTTGATGATGGAATTTATGGGCCAAAATGTAGAAACAAAAGCCAGGTAAGATACATATCTGAACTCGGTGAGATAATAAGTATTTAAATTAAGTTAAAAAAATACAGGTCCGTATTCTAAAAAATTGAGTTGAGGGTGGCCCCAGAAGAACGAAACGTCGCATTGAAAATCAAAGCACAGCATATCGAAGCAAATTTAAAACAGAATAAATTTTTGCCTAATTTAACCATCTTCGTACCATTTACCGTTTTCGAGAGCCAATAGTGGTACGACATAAAAAATACGGACTGTATAGCTACTCGCCCACAAGTAGTATTGGTGCTACAAAAGTGAGTACTCAGATAAAAATTCTCTATGTGAAATGATTCAGCTGAATCTTTTTTAAACCAAGTTTCAGTTAGGTATATGAAATTTACATTGTAATTAGTTGAATCTATTATTAAACTGTTGAATTTTCCAGAATTCACACCTTGTAGGTTCAGAAGAAATAGTATTGGATCAAATGTTACATTTGTGTCGTCGGACTCCTACTTCTGTATAAAAAACGACTGAAACAGGCCCCATAGAGCCACAATTCAGGTTTCCTTGCCCTTTTGGAGTTCTCTTCTAAGATTTTCACTTTGAAACTAGAATATTGCCCAGGATATTTTGAGGTAAGTCTTTCACACAAAACTTCCGGAAAATGTTCTTTCAGTAGTTCTGTTAGTGAATCCGTGATGTTGTATTATCCACTCTGGAAGCGTATAATTCTGCGTTTTTTGGAACACCACGTACGATATTATTTTCCTTATTATTTCCTATTATAATGTGTCGTCTACGCCCTTTCCTCGATTCAACGTTTTTCCAAATTTGCTCTCCATCGAGTGTAGTTTGAGCGTTATCGGGTTTCTTGAGGTTTGGTATGTTTACTTTCACAGTCCGCGAATTACCTAGATGAATGATTCATCATGTCGGGGTTTTGCATATCAATGTCATTATTTGAATTTATTATAATTTCCAGTTTTCATTTCGCTTCCACTTGCATCAAACTCAATGAAATATCTTCTTTCGTTATTGTTTGGGAATTCCCAGCGATACTTCTTACCTCTGCCTCGACCATAATTCTGCTTTTTTCGGGAGTGATTTCCTGTCTATGATTCCCATTTTTTAACCGACGAAACTAAAAAGGAGGAGGTTCGACGCGTATATTTTTTTTTTATGTAGGATCACGCACAACTTTTTACAGAGCGGTTCGATTCCGATGATTCTTTTTTCATTGGATAGGGTGTACCTTGAAGGTGGTCCCATTTCAATTTGAACATCAAAATCCATCCCTAAGGGTAGCAAAATGAAAGTTCACCCTCTGAATTTTGGTCCGTTAACCGATTCTATCAGGCATAACTTTGTAGTGGGTTTTCCGATTTGGATGATTTTTTTTTATTAGAAAGGGTATACCTAATAGTTGATCATATCCCAATTTGGAATTAAATGATCCACCCCTATGGGTAGAAAAAAAGGGGATGATTGATTTTTCACTTGTGAACTTTGGCACACATATGTAGTTGACATTGACAGACCCTCCTACATCCGTCAAAATGATTACATTCTATGAAAGGATGGAATTATATACAAAGTGATGAAATCAACCAAACAGAACTTTCAAAATTAATTTATATTATATAACAATAAATAGTTAAAATAGAAAATCATATTATTTTAAAGTTAATAGTTGAAGTAAGCTAGGTAAGTAAGTATTTTGGAAGTAATCAAAAATTAAGTAGGTAGTAATTAGTAGATTTCAGCAACAAAAAATTGAAAAATAAAAACTTTTTAACAAAAAATTAAACCGACGAAAAAATCAACTGAAAAGCAAAAAATAAAATAAACCTTCATAGTCTAAATGATAATTGAGCTCCTAAACTAATGTGAGTAACTGATTTTGAGTCGGCGCCAAACAAATCAGCAATTGAATTAGGTAAAGCGTAAAATGATGGCAGCGAGATACACAGCTGCGTTTTGATTACTTCTTTTCAAAGTAATAAAATGATCTTCGATAATTGTTCGTTTGGCGCCGACTCAAAATCAGTTACTCACATTAGTTTAGGAGCTCAATTATCATTTAGACTGAGAAAGTTTATTTTATTTTTTGCTTTTCAGTTGAATGTTTAGTCGGTTTAAGTTTTTGTTAAAAAGTTTTTTAACGAGACGGTTCATAGTCGTGCGACACAGAGAAAATCGATTCAAGTGATTTATTTCCAGTAATTAAACGTATATGCTTATTGAAAAGTTCTGTTTTTTCTCTCAGTTCTTGAATGACAATATCATTTTGTTTTATGATGTTCATAAATACGTTGAAGTCTAAATTCATGTCTAAGCTGTTAGAATCCATCAAAATATCGTAGTCTGAAGATACTTACTTCCATTCCACAACAATTGATTTCGTCACTATAGAGGTTTATGATGTTTTTTTTTAATTTCTCACACAACTGGTGTGACTTACTGATTCACATTTGATGCATTTTGGTTCGGGTTCAATCCCCGCCCGTTGATATATTTTTCTAGAATTGAAAAATTCTTGTCCGCACGCCGCCAACTCTCTTCACATTATACAGTGCTTCTCAAAAGTCCCTCCCCCCCCCTCTTATTTTTGGAACGATTATACATAAACAAGTGAAATTTGGAAACTGAATATTAAAGATTGTAAACTTCCCTACTAGTGATGATAGATGACGAAATCGTCAAAGATGACGTCACAAGTCCATTGTGACCATTAATTTTAAATGGAACCCTACAGCAAGCGACACCACTTTCAAAAGGTATCGAAAAAACCTATTCAATGATACTAATTTTGTTTGTGTTTATGGCACTTTTAATGGCTCATCAGTAAACATTAAAATTTAAATTCCATTCAGTATGATAATAATTACAAATTTAAGAATCAGTATCTACTCGAAGAAATTGCTCGAAGAGACCTCCATTTACTTCCTGATAGTGAAATATCCTATTTTTAAACTCTTCTCGTACTTTTGTAAATGTGTCTGCGGAAACAGCCTCACATTCTGCAGCAACACGTTGTTTTAAAACGTCAATATTGTCAGGTTCAGTGGCGTGAACCTTCGATTCAAGGTACCCCCACAGAAAAAAATGCAAAGGTGTGAGGTCCGGTGATCGAGCTGGCCATTCCGTTGAACCTCGTCGTCCAATCCATCTACCACGATACTCCTCATCCAAATACCGTCTTACTGCACCGTAATAGTGTGGAGGAGCACCATCCTGTTGGAATGTTATTTCCAAATTGCCGAATTCATCTGGATTATCTTCCGAAATTTCAAGGATCAACGGTTCTATTGCGTTTTGCAACAGCTCCAGATAAACCTCACCAGTTAAATAAGTATTTAAAAAAAGAGGCCCAACGATGTGGTTTCCCAGGATACCTGCCCAAACATTCACCTTCTGGGGAAATTGGGTATGTGTTTCACGAAACAGGTGAGATTTGCGTCACTCCAATACCTCACATTCTGTGTATTTACATTTCCATTTAGATAGAAAGTACTTTCGTCACTAAAACAAATTGTTTCGACATAGTCTGGCTGTTGGTTAATTTTAGTTTCCATATTTTCATAAAATTCTTGTCTTCGGTCTGGGTCGTCGTCTGAGAGTTGATGAACCATTTTTAATTTGTATGGATGAAATTTGTTTTTTTAACACCCTGTGTACTGTACTTCGACTGACTTCACAGGTGTAGATGCAACGTGAGTTGTTGAAGAAGTAGGCTTAACTATTACTTCTGGCAGTATATCAATTTTTTTCTCATCAGAAATTTGTGGTCTGCCAGATCGTTTCGCATCATTAATACTACCCGTTGTTTCAAACTTACGAAGAAGCTCCCTCAAATGAGTCCTCGAAACGGGGCGATCAGGAAACCTCTCATTAAAAATGTGTTCTGCTGTATCAATATTCTGTCCAGTTTCACCAAGAATTAGGATCGCTGCTACTTTATCACCTGAAGCACGTACCATTTCGTTTCTTGAAGCACTTAAACGTTCGGCTCACAACAGTTTAACAAATTATTAAAATGTACAAAAATATTAAAAGTACCAAAAGCTGCTAAAACAGTTAAACGTTCCATCAACAATACACAAATTATTAAATGTACAAAAACTTGGACAATTACAAAAACGTCGAATTAGGGAGACTAACAAAACGTCAGCTTATTTGACAACTATCCAGAGGCGGAGCTTGAATTTGGAATTTTAGTATTAACTGATTTAATTCATCACAGCCTTGCGTTTTTCAAAAGCGAGTTGCCAAAACTGCCATGAACACAAACAAAATTAGTATCATTGAATAGGTTTTTTTGGTACCTTTTAAAAGAGGTGTCGCTTGCCGTAGGGTTCCATTTAAAATTATTGGTCACAATGGCCTTATGACGTCATCTTTGACGATTTCGTCATCTATCATCACTAGTAGGGAAGTTCACAACCTTTAATATTCAGTTTCCAAATTTCACTTGTTTATGTATAATCGTTCCAAAAATAAGAGGGGGAGAGGGGACTTTAGAGAAGCACTGTATATCACAGTCACAAATGTTCCCTTCTTAATTATAATTCTTGTTTGTATTTCATTCTTAAAGCAACGAAATGAGACAACCTAACATCCAACAAGATCCTATTCCTATTGAAAATGAGAACAATGATGGGGTAGACGTTGATCATGATGGAGGAAATGGCGAAAACATTATAAATGTACCGGTCAAACTACCAACTAATCAAAGAGTTTGTTATGTGTGTGGTATTATTATTCGGCAGCGTATTTGAAGAGGAGCCGTTCTGAAGTTATATATTTAAAACCGGATATTTTGCAACTTGGAGAATCGATCATGCCGGACCACTTTGAGAATGGTTACTTTTCTGAAGAAACTGTTGCTCTAATGCGATTGCGGGCCGCTCCTAGGCATTTTACACATGGTGATAATGAATGTTTAATTAATCTGCTCACTGCTCTAGAAGAAAAATGCAAGATATTTGATTTTGACAATGAAAATATGAATGACGACGATTGCAAGTGCTTAACCGGATTAAGTAAAGCAGTTTGCAACGGTTGTAGGTAACTGCAATAACTTGACACCTAGAAGAAAACTTTCAAAAGAAAGCTTCGTAGCTATTTTTATTATAAAAGTAAGTATTGATCCAAGTCAAAAAGTTTCAAACACGAAATTTGGCACGATGTTCTCAATTCACTAACAGTACACTTTGTTCCTCTTTACCATGGTTACCAACACAGAACTCGTCAAGAATACGCTGCTGATCACAGTACTACAAATTGCTTCTGTCACGTTAATCCTGATTCATTGGTAGCTCTTATTGATGCCACATACTTGTACCATGGATAACCTCGTGATCATCTTTCTCAGCGAGAGAAGAAGAAGAAAAAGAAGAAACGCTCGAATTTAGTTGAATTCTCGGTTGTGACAGCACCAGATGGTTATATGGTAATATCCGACGCGATCTCTCCACACCAATTCAACTCATACCACCATTGCCGAAACCATAATAAGTCAACTCCCACTCAATGCTAATACCCTTTCTCTGAAATCACTGGACAATAAACTCAAACCTACCTCACCCGGGTCTTTTTTTCTTGAACCCATCACTCCATCCGAAGTTTTTAATGCTATACACGAGCTGAAAAACTCCTATTGCCTATTGTATGTATACAATCTTAACAGCAAAATCATAAAAGGAACCTGTATATATTTGGTTGATCCACTGACGTATATCTTCAATACTTGTATCGGCGAAGGATCTTTTCCTGATGAATTTAAAATCAGCAAAAAAAATGTGACCAAAATCGAACTGAAAACTATCGACCCATTTCTATCGTTCCCATTTTTGGTAAAATTTTCGAAATTATTCTCAAAAAACGGCTTGAACTTTATTTTGAGGAGAACAATCTTCTAAACTCGGACCAATACGGTTTCCGAAAATCGTGCTCCACTGTTCAAGCGGTAGCACGAGTTGTGAGGGATATAGTCGACGGATTTGAAAAGGGTCATCACAGCTCTGCAACACTGTGTGACTTGAGTAAAGCGTTCGACTGTGTCTCTCATATTAATATGTCACATAAACTGGAAGAATATGGAGTTAGAGGTCTGGCACTCTCACTCTTTTTATCCTATCTGACGAACAGAAAACAGCTTGTTGATCTAGGTAATAACAGAACATCTGATCTACAGCCAATTGAATTTGGTGTTCCCCAAGGATCCGTTCTGGGGCCTCTTCTGTTTATTGTCTATATCAATGATCTCATTTATGAACTACAACCCTATAAATGTGTCATCTATGCCGATGACACATCTATTTTATGCTCTGACAAGAACTGCCAGACTCTGCTTGCCTCCATGTCACAAGCTGAATCGTGGTTCAACTCCAATCTACTAAAACTCAATGAAGAAAAAACCCAACAAATTATATTCTCAACTAATCATAACATATCAGTGGGAAAAACCGTCAACTTATTGGAAATTACACTTGATGACAGTTTGAATTGGGCACCTCACGTAGAAGCACTGAGCCAGAGACTCTCAATATATATTTTCTTACTCAGGCAATTGAGAAACTTTGTAAGCTTACAAAGTTTCCAAGCTTGGAAACGCTTCTCTCGGCGTACTATGCATTCTTTCATTCCCATCTAGCTATGGAACTCTGCTCTGGGGCAACTCCTTCAATTCTACAAAAGTTTTCATGCTCCAAAAACGCGCAATTAGAACAATTTCAAATGCAGGTTACCGATATTCATGTAGGCCCCTTTTCATTAATTTGGGCATCATGCCATTACCATCTATTTTCATATACCATACTCTCTTGGAAATACATAAACATAAAGATGGCTTTCCGACCAACTCCCATTTTCACGAGTATAACACCCGTGGGGCTAACCTATTGAGACCTTACCGGTTTAACTTACAGAAATCCTCTAAGAACTCACTCGATGTCAACCTTTACAATGTCTTACCGTTCACTACCAGGAATTTACCCTTGCCAATGTTCAAAAAACAAATCATGGAATATCTAATTAAAAATTTTTTTCATAGTACAGAGGAATATGTTGCCTTAACCTCAGTGCTTGAATTTCTATAACATTTCTAATATGTACCTATTATCAAGTCTGTATGTATGTACGTTTGTGTGTTTATATATCAGATCTATTTTACTCAATGTTGTACATTAACTGTTATATATATATATATATATATATATATATATATATATATATATATATATATATATATATTTATCTTTTTTATTTATAATGTTCTTAAGGATCTTTGCGCAGATCTGCTGTTTTTATTATCAATCTGTACTACTGACTTGCTACTAATGTATCCTTATATACCGTAGTTAATAAACATCTATCTATCTATCTATATTATTGATGTTACTGGCCCGCATGCTTCAGTTGCTAGAAACAATGATTCGTCGATATTCAACGTTATGGCTGTTAACGAGAACGGTTTTTTTTCCTTTTTTTCAAGAAGGGGACAATATTGTATACGATCGCGGTTATCGAGACTCAATGAAGTTTTGCCAAAATCTGGGACTGAACGTTTTCATGTCGCATTTTCTTCAGAACGGTCAACGTTAACTGACTACTCAGCAAGCAAATTAATCGAGACTTGTTACGATGCTCAGATGGGTAGTTGATGCGGCTTTTGGAAATCTTCAAATGGGTTTCAGTTTTTAAGAAATGTTGTGCCAAACAGTTACGGATGTGAAACATTTTTAAAGTAACATGTGTTTCGTCAAATGCGTTTTTATGCCTGTAAATGAGAGTGGGCCTGAAGATGACACATTCTGTGAGAGAGTTTTGGAATGGTTGGATCTCCCTGATCATTTACTAGGCAGAATTAGAGATCAACCGCTAATTCAAGGTAGAATTGATTGGCCGCTGGTAGACGGATTTATTGACCTTCAAGACATTCCGATTTTATCGGAAGATGAAATTCAGGACTTAACACTCGGTACATACCTGATTCAACTATCATACAGTCATCTCATATAAACAACGGAGCTATTTGGTAAGATTATATCGCCAACCTAATGCCGAAAATGATAATAATAATACTCCTTTGCGAACGATTGGAGTGAACGCAATAACTGGCTGGGCATGCCTCTGCAAGTCTGGTGGACGAGTGTTAGGTTAGGTGTGTGGACATGTCTGCTCTGAAATATGATTTCTATTTTATATATTTATAAAAACACTGTTCTAAGGATAAATCCCATCTACAAACAGGAATGTAGGCAGGAATAGATTCACATCATAATATTAAACAATAACATCATTCTGCAGCATATTATAGATATTTGAAAAATTTGGATTTGATAAGAATCTGAGAGAATTTTGAGTTGTAGTTCGATAGCATATTGTGTACTGGTGAAAACTTAAGATTGTTTGTGCGTGCTGTTGGGAGATGAAATATGCTATTGACTCGAGATGCAATTCGTGGAATATGAAAATCTAGTTTTTCTATCAGAGCGGGACAAACTATTTAATTATTGATGATTTTATATAAAAAATCACTGAATTGCATTCACGTCTACATTTAAACTCATTCATCTTGTGTCTCTCCAGGAGTTCACTTCGGGAAATACCTCTTGGTGGATAAGAGTCATCTATTCTAAAGCTTAAAAATTTTAGGAAGCGTCGTTGAATTGATTCTATTTTGTCAACATGTAACTGATACTGAGGATTCCATATTAGTGAAGCATATTCAAGTTTAGACCTGACAAACGAATAATATAGTTATATCAAAACATTTCCGACCGGAAGAAATGGGAAACACATTTTCAAGAAGCAATCTCACTTTGCAAAGATGGAAAAAGTTAGAATCATTTCTTTTGGAGAGGCACTTTGAAATTAGTGTTTTTTTGACATTAAAACCTGTCATGGGGTATGATAGATTGATTTGTTGAAAATATAAACAGGATGTTCATAATATCAGATGTGGAATCATCTGCGACTGAAAGATAAACTTTAGTCACTATCTTCCATCGTCAAGATAACCTCTTGTGGGGTATTCATGTTGATCGTGGAAGCGTGAAATAGATTTTCGTCGACAAAAATGTATTGAAGACCTAGTGAATGCGATGTCTCTCCAGCGTCAATGTTACGAATGATTTCTGGTGAGTACTCTCTCTTGGAAAACATTCTTCTTTGCCTCATTCATCTTTATGAGTTCTTAATTAAGACTGGAATAGAAAATCAAATAACTATCTGAATGAAAATGCAAATTTTCAATTTCAGATTTTTTCTTTTGAGTTAGGGCTTTTTCAGAATATCTATCAGATTTAGTTCAATGTCCAGCGTGGCTTTAGCCGGGGAAGTAGTTGTTTTCTGTTAGACATTCACAAGAAATAACTTCATTTTAATCGTGGATTTTTCAATTCACAGAAAAATCTTTCTATCAATATTCAATTGAGAATGTTTCCCTTTTCAAGGTAAAAGAGCAATTACTACAATTTGCTATAAACGCTATTTCATATACACTCCGTGATTTTTCCGGCAAAAGGGAGTCCACGATATTTCGCGTCATTTCTTCCAAATCAAAAGGTAAACTACCAGTTTCAGAATCACTCATTATTATTTAAATTATATTCAATTCTACGTGACAATTGTGTTTGACAGCAGATAATTAAATATTGCCGTTACAACCTGACGTGGTCCCGGAAATGGCAAAGCACAGCTCACTAACCTACTTATATTTGAAACTACACATATACTTACTCCTTTAAAAATAGTTGTCATTGTGACATGTCAAAAATGCAGTTTTTAATTTTTCGAAAATGTATTAATATAAATGCCACCAGATAAAATTTTGTATGTAATACGAATCATAAACAATCATTATGGCACACGTCGTGTTATCGGACTCGGCTACGCCTTGCCCAATAACATTCACGACTTGTACCATAATGATCCTCATTACATAAATAACTATTCAAATACTCCTTCAGAACATAACAACTCTATGTGGGATATGTTATGTCTCTTAGAACACTGCAGTTTGTTGTCAAAAAATAGAAATGCACATATTTACATCCAATAATATAATAACCAATATTAATAACATAAATGAACTACTACAAAAGAATGTATTGACATGACAGTGCCTACACATTAAATTTCGGACTGTTCAACCAAATCTCCATTTAATTCGATACATTTATCGTATCGTTTTCTAATGTTAACCATAACATTCGATAATTGGTTTGGGGTGATATCTCTGCAAGCCTGTCCATTCTTTCACGCAGTTCCTCTTTACTCGTTGGGCGAGTTTCGTGAACTTTTTCTTTAACAAAGTCCCAAAAAAAAAACAATGGAGTCAAGTCCGGGGATCTGGGGGGAAACTCGGTCAACGCACTATTTCGCCCTATCCACCGATTAGGAAAATTTTCTTCCAACCAATCTCTCACAATCCTGCTATTGTGGATGGAACAGCCATCTTATTGAAATAGAAGATGAG
Organism: Gonioctena quinquepunctata; assembly: GCA_018342105.1. Lineage (NCBI taxonomy): Eukaryota > Metazoa > Arthropoda > Insecta > Coleoptera > Chrysomelidae > Gonioctena > Gonioctena quinquepunctata. The sequence goes on along the minus strand of JAFIRS010000364.1, from coordinate 29,506 downwards.
ACTCTTCTTCCAGTGGAAGTTCATCCATCTTATTGGAAAATTCGTTTTCAAAAAAATTCAAAAAATTTTGACTATTCAAATTGCTTTTAAAAAAAAGTGGCCAATTATTTTGGTATGTAATATTCCACACCAAACATTAATTTTTTGTGAGTACTGTCTTCCAATGTGGATTTTCTTCCGTCCAGTACCTTGTATTTTGAGAATTAACTGTTCCATTGGTTGTGAATGTTGCCTCGTCACTGAACAAAATTTTGTTCAGAAAATTCCTGCTATTTAGATATTCTCCCTGAACTATACTCCATCCACTTTTCATTATCGCCTTCTTCTAAGGTGTGAAGAAAGATTTCTCCTTATTGTTTCACGCGTTAAGTTAATGTCCAAACTTGCAATTCTCACACTTGTTTTCGGATTATTATTAAAATAATTTCGAATTCGTTCAGAATTATTTCGTCTCTGTCTTTGTACAATATTACTATTCTTCAGAATATGTTCACAAACAGCTCCATACTGATTGATAATTTGGTTTATTCGGCCAACTGTAGCTATGCTAATGTTTCGACGTTCCGGATGCATGTTATTGAAAATTCTACATACTTCTCTTTCGGATCTGTCGTTGTTATCACGAAGTCTTACTATTTCAATTTTCTCCTGCAAAGTCAAATTATCAGCCATACTTCTTTATTAGTGTAGGTACTTGAGGAGTTATAAACTTCACTATCAACACTGACAAATTTGTGTCTTTTCGTCTATTGTTCTGATGACTTTCATCTCTATAGCAACTAAAGTTACAAAGCCTCCCAATAAAAATAATATTTTTGAAATGTATCCCAAGCATGTGTAGGCACTCCTATTTCAATCCATTCTTCTGTTGTAGTTCATTTATGTTATCAATATTGGTTATTATTGATTATTGAATATTGATTACTATTTGATGTAAAGATGTACATCTAATTTTTTTGGCAAATAACTGCAGTGTTCTGGTGGACATAACTATCTCCTATACTATGGAGTTACGTTTGGAAGAAACATAATTTGACGCCATTTTGAATAACTGCTGTTTACATACTCGAGTGCTAACGACCTGAAAGAGCATTTCAAACGATATTTTCAACAAGATTGTGATTTATATGACGACTATTCGAAATAATTTGATAAAGTGATATGAATTTTACTTATGCAAAATTTCTGTTGAAAAAAATAAATTCATTGTGAAATTTTGGTCACACCCATTCGAAAGCATCATAAATCCAGTGGCGTCGTCAAATTTTATTAAAAAAAATAGCTTGTACGTTTTTTGGATTTTTGACCTTAAAAAAAAATCGAAGTAGGCCGTGAAATTTTTATTTTTATTTCGAATTTTTAGCATTGAACTAGAACTATTTATGCTCTAACTACTGAGAAAAAAAACTTCCGAATCGGATAATAAATAACAGTTTTAGAGGGGTGGCCCGCTTTCAAATGGGTCACTCTGTATATATAACATCAGTTTGACCGCGATTATCGATTGCTTCAGCAACATATTGTGAGATATTGGTGAGATTAGCGACGGTTGATCGACCCTTCATGAATCCATGTTGATATGGTGTCACTTTATTACTTACAAGAGGATACAAATTATATTGTAATAAAATCTCCAAGACTTTACAAAAGTTGCAGATTGTCGTTATAAGCCGGAAGTTAGTTACATCAGATTTGTTCCCTTTTTTATATATGGGCACATCTTTGAGGATTTCCAGAAAGAGGGAATTGAACAGTTTTTTATGCAAATGTTAAATAATATGGTTAGTGGATATTTTATACGCTATATCAATATCTGTTTTGATTTTGGACCTCAGCCGTCTGAACTCTCCAAAAAGAGTGTGGTTATTGCTTGATTTATATTAGGCAATCCATACCACGTGACCCAATATGGCGGTTGTTGGCACACAAACTGATAATCGCCATAAGAACATCATTGTCAGTGTGCACTTTTGGCTTGTAAAAGTGTATTTTTGGTTATTTTCGGAGCTTTTGTGTTGTTAATTAATAATATTCAGATGGAGACACTATTGTTGAAAAGCAGAGGCTTTGGTGAACGGTATGCTTGAAAATACATCCCCATCTTCTGTTTACATTTTTATCAATGTATTTGTTACAGGTATAAAATGAAGTTGAGGATTGATCAGTGATTTAGATCCTTTTTACACTGAATTGTTCAATTGTTGGTGCTCCTCCTGTTACGAATATGGATATTATTTCGTATTTGCTTTCTACTCAGCTTTCCCAAATGCAGATGAAGCCCTATACAAGTTAAGAACCCATACATATTTTGAATCTGGCTTCGTTGTGAAGGTGTGAACAAAAATTCAGAATCATTCATATATGTTAGTTAGTCTAGTATGTTTTTTCCTAGGCAGCAGGTTTTTTCTAATGGGTACATGTACAGGTACAAATCTTGAGTCATCGAAGTGAATTATTATAAATTAGGAATAATAATACATAAGAAGCAATTTATAACTTGTGATCTGATCTATTATGTTTATTGCCACATTTGTTTATTATAAGAGACATTGATTTGAGAAAGTTTCTCTTTTCAACATGAATACCCCACAAGAGGTTATCTTGACGATGGAAGATAGTGACTAAAGTTTATCTTTCAGTCGCAGATGATTCCACATCTGATTTTATGAACATCCTGTTTATATTTTCAACAAATCAGTTACTTCTCAACTTTCATAATAGTTCTTTCTAAGCAACATAACTTTTTTTCAGGTCAAGTATTCACAAAAGGCAAATTTAAAACCTTTAGATGTTTGGTACATAATTGAAAAGGATGAAAGCATTTGTACTGCTCACTGTACTTGGATGGCCGGAAACAATGAAGTAGGTGGTCATATTGGTGCTATCTAAGATGCCATTTCTAGACATCTTAGTGCTACCTATATTAGAGGCAATGTCACGCTCAGATTTGGAAGTTGTGTGGCCAATGCCATCCAGCCAAAAAGTTTATTGGACGACTTGCCTCTTGCTCAGTTGTTTAAAAAAATAAAATGTTTCAAATGAATATATATAAATAAATGTTTGTTTATTTGTTGTTACACTGATTCAGTTGATTACCCTTAATTTAATACCAATTATAAAAAAATTACACAATAGTGATATTTGTATATAGTACAATTACGATATATCCAATTTTTACTGTAAATAAATTACAATACCCTTTGAAGGTTGTAGGCGATGTGGTAACATAATTACTCTCGTTTCGGACGTCCATCGTCTTAATGTTCTTGAAAAGGTTTTCACGATGTTTCGAATGTTTGTATCTGCAATCGTCTGAATACAGTATTCACATTCGAAACAGAAAATTTGTATTCCAATAATTCAATAACAATACTTTGAAGAATGTTTTTTGAGGAGGTATATGAACATTCGTTTGGAGTTTTCTCTACTTTTGATGTGGAAAATATATCAATTATCTATCTATATATATATATATATATATATATATATATATATATATATATTATGAACTTCAATTGAAATGGGACCTCCCAATGTACAATAGTTCCGAGATATACAAATAGGCAAAATCTTACAAGTAATCGTAGGAACAAATCAAATCACAAAAGTCCGAAGTTATAGGTATCCATGACCGCATGAAGGATATTATCACGAATGTGCACACAGGGTATGTCTGCTGCAGCCTCTCTGATACTTGATTTTCGAATCCGTAAGATCTTCTCGGTTGATTGCAGCTATCTATAGAGCTCTTCTCCTCCTCGATAAGTCATTTTAAGTGGTCAAAAACTTATGATTTGAAACTGTAGACACCGAGTGAAACCCGATTCTATCCCTGTCGTGACGGGACCCACAGTTAACTACAATGCAAATAAGTGGCATTTTTCTTCAGTTGAAGCACGAGTTATAATCCAAAATTAAAAAAACTACTCAAATTCGCACAGAAAATCACAAAATGAACACTTTTACCACTATGGTCGCTTATGACGAATTACAATGTGTGCCAACAGCCGCCATATTGCTTTGGTTTTGACAGGTCGATGGATTGCCTATTTGGCGATGTAGTTTCGCTTTTTGTCGAATTTGTTTGACTATCTGGATGTCGAACCAAGGAGGATATTTTCTATTGGATTTTACAGTATATTTTGGAACACACCGATCAAATACACTGTGAAGTTTACCATAAAAGTAGGCATCATCTACATTTTGGAATACTTCAAGAAAATTCCAGTCAATTCTAGCTATCCTATCATACATATCATGAAAATTTGCTTTATGGACATTTCGATTTTCATGAGAGGCACCAAGGTTGTCTTTAAGGTTCGTGGCCGAATTGAACTTGCACTCTATTTCGAGAGCGGGATGGTGACGGTCTTCATCGACTAGAGGGAAAGATGATTTTTCAACTGGGTCAAGCAATCTTTCAGAATTATTGAGTACAAAATTGTGTTAACCAAGGTTGAAAATTTCTGAAAAATTTCTAGGAGAGATATTGTCGTATTTTTCACATTAGAGTTCTTCAAGAAATCAGCATAGTTAGATATATTGAAGTCTCACATCATGTCCATCTAATAAAAACTCTAGGGTTTCCATCGCTTCAAAGTAATGCTTATATTCAGCTACTGTCGCGCTGGGAGGAATGTACCCCAGATAACACAGGATATCCTATGGATATCCATTTCATGTCCCATTCTGGTCGGGATATCCCTGGATTTGAAATGTACATCCATAAGATATCCGTCGATGGATTTGAAATGGATATCCTTCAGAAGATATCATATGGATGGCCATAAGGTATCCGGAGATATCCTTCAGCAGATATTCTAGGGATGGCCATGAGATATCCAAAGCAATCATAAATGAATTTAAACATTCTCGTAGATACACAAATTGTACCTTTTGAAAAATACGTTGTCGCGGGGACCCTCTGCGACCACAGAACAGATATGTATGTGTCTGCGACAGCCTGGCCATACTATACGCATAATTACTGGCGACGTCTGTCATTGTATTTTGTTAAGGAAGGACATAGTCATAGCACTGAATCCAAACAAAAGTCGTGTTTTTTTTCTATTTTCCTTCGTTTTTGATAACCTGTTGGTCTGGACATAATGGTTTTCATCTGTAGCAATTGATTCTTTCCAAAGGGAATTATATATTGGCCGAATACAGGTAAATATCAATTGAAAAGGACATAACCTATAAACATCCATTATTTCCAATGCATTTATGTGTTTGCTGTTTGAGTTTCGATATTTTCAGAACTGCTGAAAAGCACGTCGTTACATTTGCCATGATACACGAGTTTTTCTAATGTTACAGTGCCCAGATTGAAAATGGTGTGGATGCCTACAACAGTGGACATGTGATGAAGATGATTCATCAGTAGATTCGAACATCTTCCTATTGATTGCACTGAAAAAATGAATCTTTCGGAAGAATATTTGGGAACTGGATCGAAATTCAAAGCTGCTGTAGGTAAGTTGTATGTTTTTCTATTCCTTTTTCTAGAACTCTTTTTTTAGGTACCTAAATGAAATCTCAAAAATATGACTTTGTGGAACGATGCCTTTCTTCCATGCTCACTAATATGTTTGCCTCCAAATATAGCTGGTATGGAGCAAAAAAAAAATAAACTGGACAACTAAAACTGGCTGAATTACCACTAGGTGAAAAGCCCATTCAGTTGTTCAATTTATTTGATAATAATGTGTATTGCCTCATAACAGACTGCTAGTTCAGTGAGAATGCAAAATTTCCAAGAAAAGTTTATATATATATATATATATATATATATATATATATATATATATATATATATATATATATATATATATATATATATATATATATATATATATATATAGTGAAGCATAGTCGTTGCTGACTAGTTAGGTGTAACAAATTGATTATTGGGGTATGCAGCAAAAGAAAAAGTGTACTCTTTAAAGTTTGTCCAAGCTTTCGGAATGTTTTATTTCCATTTTCAGGGATACTACAATGAAGAATTGAACAGATTAGTGTGTCATTCGGACCTTAAGGTACTAATAACTTACATCTTTGTTGAGATTAGTTTCTATGTTGTTTATGAATGTTCTTCATGTAATGTACGGTGAAATATAAGTTCTGAATTTGAAGTTGGCAACACATGTTTTAAATCGTCAACCAATTATACACATTAAAATTCATTGAATCGTTATTAATTAAAATATTAAAAATATAGAGTCTGTAACATGTGTGTCTTGAAAAAGTACAATAGGTTATAAATTGTGGGAAAATTATTTATTCACTTGTCATATGCTTTGACAGTCACCGGTACCAACTGAGGGTAGTACCAACTGATATGAAATGGTTTGCCATTATTGGCCAAAGTATTTTAGTAATTTTCTTGTTAGTACCAACTGAAGGTTGGGCCAACTTGAAGATATATTAATAAATGGTAATGAGCTCAGATTGATTTGAGGAAAATTCTGTATTTTCCATTGCTAATAAGAAGGAATAAATTTCACTCAGGTGGTTGACATCCGTTTTTTTGTTCATATGATTTTTTTCCTGTGATATGAAAGCCATTTCCAGAAAAGTTCTCTTGGCAGTGTGCCGTTCATTAGTTAATATTTTTACTTCATCATAGTTCATATGATGGTCGAATTTGTTCACGTGATCTGCTAGAGCACATTTTTCTGGATGGTGCCTGCAATCACTTTTATGGGATATTAATCTCTGTTTTAATAATATTGCAGTCTGACCAATATACAGTTTGTCACAACCCTGGCAAGGTATACTATATATAACATTCCTGCTGTCTAACATTGGTACTTTGTCTTTCACTTTGGAATAAATAGACTTAATTGTAAGGACTGTTTTGTTCGCTATTTTGATATTATCTATGGTTTTGAAAAGTCTGGCAAGTTTGGGTGAAATATCTCTTAGGTACGGTAAAGAGGTAAAAATACTGGGGACAATATTGATAGTAGTCACTGTGTTATTATTCGATATATTAAGATTTATATGCCTATGTTGTGGCTCAGTAATAGGTGGTGTGTTGAACAATATACTTTTTATTAAACTTGGAGGATAAGAATTGTCTAACAAGAGATTTAGGAGGATTTTAAGATTTTTATTATGGAAACTTACATCTGAAATTCTCAGCACCCTGTTCTTCATCTGCTTTACCAGATTTACTTTTTCCGAATGTTTGTGATAGGACAGATAATTTGAATATCTTCCAGAACTGCAATCTTTCCGATACCAATCTATCAGTATTTTGTTCTCATTGGAACGTACGAATCTGGTGTCCAGAAATGGTACGGATTGTTCGACGTTTTCGGTTTCTATAGTAAACTGGATATGTGGGTCATAGTTATTGAAGGTAAAGGGAATCTCATCTGTACTATCCTTTGGCATTGCCAAAATAATGTCATCGACATATTTTTTTCTGAAAAAAGGTTTGAAAGATAAAACTGGAAGTACAGTGTCGAACAGGTCATCCATTACGTAGGCCGCAAGGATAGGTGAAATTGAAGCTCCCATTGAATTCCAAGGTTTGTCTTATATTTGGTAAAGAAAAAAGTGTACTCTTTAAAGTTTGTATATATATATATATATATATATATATATAACATATATATATATATATATATATATATATATATATATATATATATCAGCATAGTATACCAATAAAGAGAGAGAAAAACTATGGCAGTGGTATATATTATCATCATCAGTATTCGAATTCAAAAGAAAGCATAATATTTCTCAGTACTTTTTTGTAGATTTCAACATCAATTGTAAAATTGTAAAAAAAAAAATTGTAAAATTGTTTTTTACCGCTTTCTTAGTTGTTTGAACAACCCTCAGAAGTTAATGAAAACTTGTACGAGTTAAAATCACGGGGACCTTACCTTTTATAGTGGGATCCGAAACCACATATCAATTCAGAAGCGGCTGACCTCAGTGATTCGACGGAAAATAAAAAAGCTACTGAAGAAGCCATCTAAGCTTGGCTGAGAAGGGCAAAAGAAAGGCATCTGTCATCTTCTAGAATAAAGGAAACACCTGATGAACGAAGAAAATATAATTCTATTTTTTCTTTAACTTTATTTTTTTGATTATTCTGCATTTAATATTCTGTTTTTATTTCAGAGGTTATATATACATTTTATTTGTTGATAACCCCAAAGTTTATGGGAAGTGTTTTTGATACCAGAGTTTATTAATAAATTTTTTTTGTTCAATACCATTATTTCATTTCCCTCCAGATGGCTATTACTATATTTTATCTTCGATGGATGTCCCCGAAGGATATCTTCAGAATATCTCTCAAGCGATCTTTCAGATAGCTTTTGAATATCCCTGAAGGATATCTCATGGATATTCCTGAAAGATATCTTATGGATATCTTTGAAAGATATCCTATGGACATCTCTGGAGGATATCTTATGGATATCCTTGAAGGATATTCTATGGATGTACAGGTTGTTCCGCTTTGGACATCCATCGGATGTCCATAAGATATCTTTTGGATATAAATTTGATGTCCATAGTACATCCATAAAATTCGTGAAGGATGTCCAATGGATATCCATCGGATGTCCATGTGTTATCTGATGCTGATGATTGAGGTAGTCTTTACTACCAGTATATCGACAAGAGTAAGTTGCTGAAAATATACATTTTGAGATAAGTCAATTTGAGTTGACATCAAGCTGTTATGTACGGCAAGAATTACTCCTCCTCCCCTCGTTTAACCAGTAATAGCACAGTTTCTACCGGTTCTGAATACGTTGAATTCGTTAAGGCAATCACTGAGAAGTTGGATTGTGAAAGGTAGTTGAAAAATTGTACCGTTTTGGTGCGCAGTCCATTCGTATTTTGGTAATATACCGATAGGCAATTCTATTCAGTGATTTCCTTATCACTTACACAGGATAGAGTGGTTTGCCGATTGCTATGTTGATGACAAATTATGTATTTTGTCAATGCATCTCTGTATGCTACGAACTTTTCCTTCTCCCAAACAGCATGATCAACAGCTATATTTGCGTGCCTAAGTTTAAGTTTACTGCAATTAGAACAGTTTTGTCATACGGAAGGCATCAGCCAGGAATTCGTTACCTGACTACAGAAATAGCAAATAATTTAAATGACGTGGCTGTTGCTTGACCAGTTTGAGCAGTTTGTTTTTGCTTTGATTTAGTGGAGTAGGTAGTAAGTATATTTGAATGCTCACTTATAATCAGCTCTGTAAAAAAGTACCTACGTATTTTTTTAATAAGGTTTGCTTTTACCTAGGTAGGTAGGTATCAGCAGATCTTTTCGAAAATACTTGAGTTGGTTTTGTTTTGGTTTTATAAAGTATATTGTAGTACATACACGAGTAAACTAAAAAATAAACATACATGTGGTCCAGATGAAATTTCAGGGTTTATAATTAAAAAAATCGCAAATACGATTATAACACCTTTAACTTACCTCATTAATTTATCATTTCAAAAAGGAATATTTCCATCCAGAATGAAAGCCGCGCTTGTCTCGCCCATTTTGAAAAAAGGAAGTCCACAAAATTTGGAAAATTACCGTCCAATCACTATTACACCCATCATTTCGAAAATTTTTTAATATGCGATATTAGAACAACTACTGAATTTCACGGAAAAAATAAGGCAATTGCTGAAAACCAGCACGGTTTCCGTACTGAACATTCTACTATAACAGCTATTCACAGTTTTTACGAAAAAATTTTACTTCGCTGGAAGAAGGCGAAGGCGCGGTTGGTGTATTCTGTGATCTCAGCCGTGCCTTCGATATTGTGTTCAACATGACATTTTATTGGATAAATTATTCAGATACGGAATCCGGGGCAAACTTCATGAATGGTTTTCGTCATATCTCAAAGGACGTCTTCAGAAAATCAAGATAAATCATGTGGCGAACAATGAAAAATTGGTATTTACTTCTAGTGAACTTCCGATAGGAATAGGAGTTCCGCAGGGCTCAGTATTGGGCCCAATTTTATTCACACTTTACATCAATGAATTACCTCTGATCCACCCGAATGCATTTACCTGTTTGTATGCAGATGATTCCACGTTATTATTCACAGGCAGATCTGAGGTACAAATTCAAAACAACATTAACACTACTTTTCAGTCACTTCGTAAGTGGTTATACGATAATTCTCTATTTTTGAATAGTACTAAAACAAATCATATGAATTTTCACACCAGACAGAATAAAAATAACCCAGCAGTAGAAATAACTATAGATGATCAAATTATAGACAAGGTGGAATGCTCTACTTTTCTAGGTATTAGACTTGATCAGAATATATCCTTCAATACTCACTGTAAAATTCTAGCCAACACACTGAGTATTAAATGTTTTCAACTGAGATCTCTCAAATCTATAATTGACATACAGAGACTCCTGCTCTTCTATTTCGGGAAAATCCAATCCAGATTAACATACGGAATAACCATCTGGGGTAGTTCATCTGCAGTTAATGAGGTTTTTCTGGTGCAAAAGAGGATTCTGCGATGTCTTGCTAATGTTCCCAATGGTACCTCATGCAGGGATCTATTCAAACAATTTAAAATTCTTCCTCTCTATGGCCTACATATATTCGAACTTTTAACATATACACACAAGCAACGCAAAACTTTGGTTAAGAATAACTCACTACATGATCATCATACAAGATCAAAAAATAATTTCCATCTGCCCAATGTTCGTTTAACAGTATCTCAGAAATCTGCAGATATACTGGGACTAAGATTATATAACGTTCTTCCTGAGGAACTGAAATTGATAGAAAGAGTGCACACATTCAAAAAAGAGATGAAAAGACTTCTCCTCGCCCTCTGCCTCTATAACATAAATGAATTTTTTGATAGTTTTAGAAAAAATGTTTTGTTTGCCTGTATTTTATATCTTATCTTATACACTAAAAAAATCAGGCAAGAAGCACAGGAGGTAATACCTCAAAATGTGAATACTGTGGGTGATACTATTTTCCTAACACCATGTGATGAGGCTGAGATATTGAATATAATTAAAGAGCTAAAGACAAACACTGCACCTGGGTATGATGGAATTTCTGTGAAAGTTATCAAAACATTAGCTGAATATATAGCGAAACCTTTATGTATTTTGATAAACGCTATTTTTACCACTGCATATGCCCTTCAAACTTCAAAATAACAATTGTTAAACCTGTATTTAAGTCGGGCGCAAAAACAAAGTAAACAATCACCGTCCAATAAGCATAATATCCAATCTGGCAAAAATATTCGAAAAAATCCTCAAAAAACGTTTAATGGCTTTCACAGAGAGACATCATATAATTTCAGATTTCCAATTTGGTTTCCAAAATGGAAGATCAACTTCTGATGCCATAGTTAACTTAGTCACACAAATATATGGACACTTAGATAAAAAACGACCATGCCTGGGAGTATTTATCGATTTGGCCAAGGCCTTCGATACCATTAGTCATGAAAAATTACTGTCGAAATTGAATAATCTTGGTATCAGAGGTCTGGCAAATGATCTAATCAGAAACTACCTCAATGAAAGAGTACAAATGGTTAAAATAGACGGCGTACTGAGCGACCCATTAGAAATTAAATACGGAGTTCCCCAGGGTACTGTTTTAGGGCCAATCCTGTTTATATTATATCTGAATGATATGTTATCCATTGATATTTCTGGAAAATTGGTCTCATATGCTGATGATACAGTGCTAATAATTGATGGAACAACCTGGGAAGATGTAATATCTCATACAAGAAACGATATTGACACTATAGTTAATTGGCTTGATGATAGTTGCCTGACAATAAATATTGATAAAACATATTACATTTCCTTTTGTAGTAACAATCATGATTTTCCTAATGCACAAAACATCAATATTCATTTAACCAGCAGAAATAAGAACATAACTCTGAAAAAATCCAGTTCAGTTAAATATCTCGGAATACACATTGACCAAAATCTAAAATGGAAAATACACATAGACTATCTTTGTAAAAGACTAAGCCCTTTTGTATGTTTTTCGAACACTTAAAAATATACTGAGTATCAGTGATATGCGCAGTATATATTTTTCGTTAGTTCAGTCTCTCTTAATGTATGGAAATCTAGGATGGGGTGGGGTCTATAGTACAACTGTACAACCGCTTATGGTATTACAGAAACGATTTCTCAAAATTATCTATAATTTAAATTTTCGTTTCCCATCGGCACAAATATTCCAATATTGTGAACTGATGAGTTTGAGATATCTTTACTTTAAACAATTATTAATATTTATAGTTCACAACAGAAATAAGTTCAAAAATCATCAACATGGACATGAAACCCGACTGAAAGCGAGTAGCCTAGATATACCGAAAATGAACAAAGCTATTGGACAAAGATCAATTACATATATTGGACCCAAATTATTCAATCTTGCTCCAGATCATATAAAAACGGAATATGTGTTTAAGTTATTCAAGATTTCGGTGATCAAATGGCTCAAAAATGAAAATATAACACTACTATGAACAAATTTTACTGAATTAATCTCTCAATTTTCACATTATTTTCACATCCCCACCTAGCACATTGAATACTTTTATGTAACACGAGTTTGTATTTTGTATTTTATATTGTAACATTTAATATTTTTATACGTTTACACATTCAAATTTTTATGTTTTACATTTTTACATTATCTACACGTTTAGAGATTTTATACTTTTAGATTTTATATTTAATGTTTCTTTTTTTCACTTCTATTGATATTGTTAATACTATTTAGAAATATAAGCATTATAATGTTTGCCCGAGTATCTCAAAATACATTATATCTTGACCATCTTCAAAGGAAAGAATTACGATATTGATGTTTCACAGACAAGTTTTCCAAAAACTTAAGTGAATCATCAATACCTATGTTTCCGCTGATATAAATTCAGTAATAAGACTCGGTTTGACAAACCTTTCCTTCTACCTATATTAATCGCCCATTTTTTTCTATTGTATGCTTTTATAAATTCATGTAATTTGGTGATTAATAAAATACTACTACTACTACTTTATGTAAACCTTTTCTGTATCTGACTTGTCCGATAGCCTCACAGCTCTAAGGATTGAATAAAAATTGAATTGAATTGAATTGAATATATAATTCTTGTACTTGCTTTTGTGAAAAAAATTGTCATGAAATTTCTAATGGTATTCACTTCTTACTTTGGTAGGTTCTTACTAAAACAATATAGGTTTTCTAATAATGTTTAAAAGTCAGAATTGTAATTTTCATAGTTATTTAAAAAATGTTCGTGCGTATGTCTGTCCTAATTAACAAATTAATGCTTGACTTTTGTCGTTTGCTATAAGCATGCAGAAGAACTTATTAACTGAACTCTTCTGTGTTGCCCACTTCCAGATCACCAACAAACACCATTATCAAAATCCGAAACATAAAAATGAGAAAAGAGTGAAGTTACTGGTGATACTGTGTTTAATGGGGGAGTCCCTTCATGATAGCCAATCTGAAAAAAAAATATGAAAAACCACTGCCTTTTTTTTTGGGAATGATTCAACTTTGAATGTATAGTTTTCACCATATTCAGTAAACTGTAAAAGTTTTTCGGGTAATTTATTAGATATTTGAAATAATGTTTTTCATAGGGATTTTCGGATGTTATGTTTTCACTAAAGGATAACCAATAGAAACCATTGTCATTTGTCATTTTCAGTTTCGTTGTCTGTCAAATGTCTAATCAATATCAACAGAATTTTGACACGGTAGATGTTTGGAGGTGTTTTGTTGTTAATGTCATTTTCTAGATTAAGTTCATGTGCAGAAATCAGCAAGTTTATAGAATTATTTCAGACTCCGACAATTATGAGTTTGCTCCCAAAAGATGTTCCTGGAGCTGTTCTACAGGACAATGTGTCATTGGAAAACCATTCTGTTTTAGAACTCAATAGATGGCTAGAATGTAGAGGATTGAAAAACAGGGAACCAAAGATAAGCTTATAAAAAGGTAGAGGATATATCTTTCAGGTTTTGGAAACTGTGAAGCTTTTTCAATAACTTCCGAGTTAATTCCTGTATGTTTCCTATTATTTTCAAGTAGAAGAAAGCTTTATTATTTATTTCCAAGAAAATATGCAAAGTCTGATATATACTCTAAATTGTAACTCTGCCTATGTGATAGAGCTGTATTTTCAACTTAACTTGTACTTTGAAGTTGGTCCCATTTGAATTCAGAACATGAAATACACCCCCTAAGGGTACCAAAATGAAGGATATTGATCACTCCTCCAAATTCTGGTCCGTTAACTGATTCCATCAGGCATAACTTTGTACTGGGTCCTTCGATTTGGATGATTTTTTTTTTGATAGATAAGGTATACCTCATAGTTGATCATATTTTGATTTCGAATGGAATTATCCAACCTTACGGGTAGGAAAATAGGGAATAATTAATTTTTCACTTGTGAGCATTGGCACACATATGTAGTTGACAATGACAGATCGCTAATGTCATTATTTTTGTTCTGCTACATCCGTCACAATCATTATATTCTAGAGAGGATGGAATGATATACAAAGTAATGAAATAAACTAACCAGAACAACAAAAATTATTTATATTACAACAAATAGTAAAAGTAGATAATCATATTATTTAACTGGTACTAGTTGAAGTAAGGTGGGTAAGTAAGTATTTTGGAAGTAATAAAAAACAAGTGAGTAGTCTTCAGTAAATTTCAGCCACAAAAATGGAAAAATAGAAACTTTTTAACAAAAAATTTAACCGACGAAATACTTAACTGAAAAGTAAAAAATAAAATGAACCTTCTTAGTCTCAATAACTAAGCTCCTAAACTAATGTAAGTAACTAATTTTGAGTCGGCCCCAAACGAACAATCAACGAATATCATTAAATTACTTCAAAAAAATTATTAGAATGTCACCGCACAACTCGATGCCATCATTTTACGCCTTACCTAATTCATTTGCTTGTTTGTTTGGCGCCGACTCAAAATTAGTTACTTACATTAGTTTGGGAGCTTAGTTATTGGGTCTAAGAAGGTTTATTTTATTTTTAACTTTTTAGTAAAGTATTTCGTCGGTTTAATTTTTTGTTAAAAAGTTTTTGTTTATGGCCTTGCGGATGGCAATGCGCGCGAAGCAAGGCGTATTCACCAGGAGCGATTTCCTAATCGAGTACTGCCTTCAGCTCCATCATTTACCAGTCTCCACCGTCGTTTGGCTGATATTTATTATTGGAAGACCACGAGCAGTCCGAACCCCAGAATTGGAAGAATCTGTTTTGAACGCTCTCGAGGAGAATCCAGAAACAATTACAAGAATAGTTGCTCAAGCTCTCAATTCTACTCAGTCCACAGTTTGGAGAATTATCCACGATCAACAATTTTATCCATACCATATTCAAAGGGTACAAGCTCTTTTGCCCCAACGCATTACTATGTGTCAGTGGTTTTTGAGAAAATTGGCTGGAAATCCCCAATTTTCAAGATATGTACTCTTCACGGACGATGCAAACTTCTCCCGAAATGCTATCACAAACTTTCATAACAACCATGTTTGGGCTCTGGAAAATCCGCACGCAGTTAGTGAAAGACATTATCAGTATCAATTTTCTGTAAATGTATGGGCGGCAATAATTGATAATTACTCGATAGGTCCTTTCTTTCTTCCGTTTCGACTGAATGGCGCAACTAACAGAGACTTTTTAGAAAATGAATTGCCGGGACTACTTCAGAATGTACCATTAGAAATTCGTATCCGCATATGGTTTATGCATGATGGGGCTTCGGCCCATTTTAGCGTTGTAGCCAGAGAATTCCTTAACACTGTCTATCCAAATCGATGGATCGGTAGGGGTGTAGAGGAACCTAACCAGGCGTTGGCACCAAGGTCCCCATATCTAAACCCGCTAGATTTTTATTTTTAGGGACATTTGAAGTCACTAGTTTATAAAACTCCAGTAGCGAACAAGGAAGATCTAAGAAACCGAATAGTAGACGCCTGTGAAACAATAAAAAACACACCAATAATTTTTGAGCGGGTACGGGATTCAATGCCTAGCAGACTGAATGCCTGTATATTCGCTGAAGGTGGACACTCTGAACCATGTGTTTGAATACAATTTAGTTTCCTTTATTTTATTTTATTCTAAACATTCAAAATTTCTTGAAATAAAATGTTGATATTTCTTGCAAATTTTATTAAAACAATTACAGATTTTTCACCCTTGATACAAAAATAACTATTTCAAACGAGTAAAAATAAATAGAATGGGTGGCGCCCCCTACAAAAAACAAAAACTACTTACTTAAACGTCAAATTCATTTCCTAAGCATTCTTGTGAAAAATGCAAAATAATGGTAATAACTTCAACACGCATCGATTATCAAATAATCGACTTGAAATTTTCAAGTCCAAATAGCTAGAAAACGGTTGCTTATAGCGACTTGTAACAAGGGTAGCTTTTTTACGTAGATATGATAGAGGAATTGATTTTTTTCACTGAAAAATGTGCTAGAAGTACGCTCAAAAATGTTATGAATTTTCAAAAAAGAGAAAGACGTGTAGGTGGCGACCCCAACGAGTAAGAGCAATAATAATCGAATTCGACACCTCAAAAAACCTATCGATACCAATTTTCGTTTAATTAAGGTCAGTATTTCGAAAGTTATTTAAAAAAAAACGAAAATAAAAATAAAACTTTGACACCCTGTATCTTGGAAACGAAGCGTTTCCGGACAGATATTTTTTTGGACAATTCATATTATACTATTTTGAGAAATCACCTCCTGAAGTTTGTCAGAGTACTTCTGACTTACCCTGTAGTGGAACAGATAGTAGAAAATACAACAAAGTTTTATTGTGAAATATATGTTCCTGAAATATTCACTATGAGAACTGTACGTGATTTGTGTCCAATTAGTATTCATAAATAATTGTATGTAGTGTGGATTTGAATAAAAAACAGCTGGAAATTTTCAGTTTCATTTATAGTAGGTATAATGAGTAACGGTATTCTCAACAAACCAAGCAACCTTCAAAATTAACTAGGAAACACACTATGGTGAAAATATTTAATATCAGAGGCAGTAACAGTATAGCGCATTTTTTTGAAATAATTCTTTAAGATTTCATTCGACTGATAGCTCTTTCTACATGAACTCTAGATTTAGCTCTTCTTCAGCAGTTAACCTTTTACGTTTCTTGAGAAGTGGAGGAGTATATAATTTGACATTCAGCCCATTCGTCAAGTCTTCTATCAAAAATCCCTTATCAGCCATGACAACTTAATTTTCTTGTAAAAATAATTTCAAGTCACATCTTTCAAACAACTTTCTATCAGAAATTGCACCCTCAAATCTTTCACTATCATAAGTTATTGAACCACTTGGACAAATGCCAACAAATTTGTTTATGGTATAGTCCATCCAATATCAATTGCAGAAGCTGTTTCTATAGGGAGCAAATAAAAACTCACTACGCTAACACGAGCGTATATGCCAAGAAACTGAACGAAAAATAATGTGTACTACTCGTAAACATTTTCCGTCGGTAGACGGTACATCAAAAGAGCCGAAGTCAACGTGGACGTGAGTGACGGCTGTCACTGTTCTACAACCGATTCGTCTGGGCCAATGAAGTCGAACATCGATGCTTGTAGGCGTGTCTATATTTGGGTTTTAATAGCTCTGAAAGATTAAAAACCAGTAGCGTCTGTGGTCTTGGTGTGTGCCGATCGAAATACGTTTTAGGATATTCTAGTAACCTACATCAAATAATAAAAGAAATTATTTTTCTTTCTTAATGTATTTGTATAAATAAAGGCTTGTCTTTAATTTTTTTTCATTTTTCATTATTTATGAAGTATTTTTGAAATCTTAAAATATCTAAATAAAATTAGTTATCTCCGCCACTGCTGCTCACATGATTTCGGCGCAAGACTTTTTTATGCTTCTGCAATTGATATTGGAAAAACTATAATCGGGGGTTTGTAACTAGAAAATGTGTTACCCTATTGTTGAAAATCGGAAGGCATTTGTAAGGAAATTTCTGTAGCATCAATTATTAATGTTATGTTACTTCCTTCAAAGTTTCTGAAACAAAGTGGTCTTGTTTTATATTTCTGCCTCCATGAAACATTTCTCCCCGAACACTGATGATCTGATGATACATGAATTGGATCCAGGTGTAACATATTCGAGATACATTACTCTTGCTCTTCTTAACCTAACTAAAGTAAACATAAACAGTCTTTGTTCAATAATTTTCTCTTCATTTTCCCTGGGGACTTATTCTTATCATACATTCCTTCCCTATATATGAGTTCATCCATCACTCTCTCATCTAAGAAATTATAAAAAGCCTCAAACTGTGATATTGTGAGACCAGTGTAATATTTGAAATAGTTTTCAGTATTTGTGAGTTTATCAAAAGAAAAATTGTTCTGGGAAGTACTATAGTTTGAGTGCCATCTTCAGACATATGTCTTGCCCGTATTCATTTTCAGCAATTGTCCTCAAAAGCAGGATGGGGAATCGGATTGGAGTTCTTAGTAAATCTTCCAACAAAATGTTTACTGCAAATGAAGGTATTCCTTGTAATATTGTTTACTGTTAACTTATTGCCACATAGTTCAATCCATTGGAGACATTTTATAATATCTGTTTTTCTTTTCGGAAATGCACGAAATTTCAGTTTTCTGTTTCCACTGTATCTTGAATCACTTTTACAATCCTTATAAAAACATCTCATTTTTCAAGCAAATAAAACAAATTTGTATAGTTTTCAAGAGCAAAAGCAAACCATAACACTAAATAACAAATCAAAATACCAATTTAATGACAATTGACAATGATGACATATAAATGAAAATTGTCACAATTCATCACTAAAAACATAACATCCGAAAATCCCCTACAAAAGTCGATTTTTCCAAATATCTAATAATTCAGGCAATCGTGACTCGAAAAACTTTCACAGTGAATTGAATATGGTGAAAACTATATTGGCTATCATAAAATCGCAAAAGTAAACCTTTCTGTTAGCTGATTTTCACTGACATCGATCTTTAATTATCTACCTTTATCGCTAGATTGCGCCTGCTATCAGTGCTATCAACACCCCAAGAACTTTCGATATGTTCAAAACCTCGTCTAGTTTTAAAATGCTTCTATAACACTTGGTACTTCATCGATTCAGCAACAAGTATGGTATAACCAGAAATCTAAGAAGGTCGTCAATTAATATTAGCCGACGACCCTCATTATTACCTATTGTTCGAAATATAGATGAGCGATAAAAGAGTGTGTCCCTTAAAAGATTCCCAGGTCCGGATTAAAATGTCTCATGGAATAGTTTGGCATTTTGATAATAGTGGGCTCTCCATTATTTTTGGCTTTTGTTGACAGGTTTGTATTTAAATTTATTTGGTAATAAAAAATCTCGTAAGGTTAATTTGGAACCTTTGGTAAGGATATGTTTAAATGTGTGTAAATCATAAAATTTACTTACCTGGCCACCAGACTTTCAGTACTAATGGGCTATTAACGAGATTATAGCGATAATGGTCTATTTACGGTTACAAAATAAATTACCTACCAGATTTGGAAAACAAGACTGTTTTGAGAGCTAACCGCTTTCCACTTTCATAAATAAAAGGGAGAAAGTTAAACAACATTTAGTCATTACCTACCTGATATTCCGTTGCGTCAGTTGTGACAATTTCAAAGTGTCTATTCGATTTTTGTGTCTTGAAAAATGTGGCGTCCATGGGCTCATCCTGAAGCAAACTCAACTGGTGGTCGTTGTACCACTAGTAGACAAATGTTACACCCTCATGGGACACAAATTATATTAAATGTTTATAATACCCTCCTGGAACGTGGAATATCTAAGGATCAAGCTGTGCAAGAAAGTGCTTCTTTAACGAAAACCCCGTATTCCACAGTGTTTTAAAATAGTAAGTAACCCTATTTTAAAAAGAAAGAAACGAAAAGACTCTGGCGGTTCAAGGAAACTAGATGGCTGTGATGTACATATAATTCGAAGAACAATATATGCCTTGTATTGTGCCTACATTAGATATTTTAATGCAACGGCTTAAATACAATGAAACTGGTATCCAGTGTTGCAAAGAGACTTTAAGAAAGTCTCTTTTACAAAACGGATTTAAATTTGAAAAACTCACTAGTAGCAGAAAAATCTTAATGGAATCTGTGCGCCTTAAGAAATGGAGATTTGAATATTTATTGGCAATAAACGAATTCAGAGAATATGCTAGAACAGTAGTGTATTTTGAAGAAACTTGGTTCGATACACACGATATTCCAAACAAAAGTTGGGTAGACTCATCTGACTTGTGCCAAACTAATGCGCCGTCTAATAAAGGAAAACGCATTACGATAATTCTTCTCGCAGGAACCGAAAATGGTTTTATACCAAATGCGTTGTCTTTATCGGCAAAGAATATTAAGGACTCTCTAGTCGATTATCATGATGATACTACAGCCGAATACTTTGAAGACTGGTTCCAAAATAAACTCATACCAAATATTCCATCCAACAGTATTATCGTCATGGATAATGCTAGCTACCACAGTCGAAGATTAGATAAAGCACCATGTTCAAATGATACCAAAGCCACGATACAAGAATAAATGTTAAATAATGATTCATTGGCTGAAAGCTTGGGACATACGCTGCTCAGACTTCCTCCTTATCACTGTATGTTTAACCCAATTGAACATATATGGCATCAGCTTAAGTCAGCAGTTCGAAAAAATAATACTTCTCCAACCTTAAGTTCAACTGTTATTTAAACAGAAACTGCAAACATTCTTGATAGCAGCTGGGCCAAGTGTGTTTCCCATATTAAAAAGGTGGAAAAGTCATATATGGATATAGAAAAAATTTCCAAAGAAAAGTTTATTATTAATTTGGATGACGACAGTGAAACTGATCTCCGTGAGTAATTTTGTTAATAAATACCTTTTATCGAGAAACTGAACTTTTTATAAAGTATAAAGTTTGATATTTTACATTAATTAGGTATATCATATATTATTATATAATATAATATTATTATATATATATATATATATATAAATGAACAATTCTCAATTATTTTCAAGCGATTTTTCTTAATAATTATCTTAAACCAATATCATTATACCTACCTATAAAATAAAATTTAATGGCAAGGGCAGGTACAACTCTGCGTAGAATCTACCGCCTGCTGATAACGCAAGTGGTTGGTGATTGACGACCTTCTTAGATTTCTGGTTTTACCATACCAATGAATTACATCGAAACCCAGGATACGCACATCTCTATTTTATCATTTTTTTCCCTTTAAAAACTCTGCTGTGAAAGAACTCATTTGAAGTTGTTCCGGTTTTGGGAAAATGTTTTTTTTTTATAGATCTATAAGTGTGCAAAATCTTATGACCGGGAGCATGGGACCCAGAAAAGCATACCCCCCTTAGTTGATTTGTTCTTAGTTAAAATCGTGGATTATTTGGCCTATAACCTTCTACCTGCCGTTTCAATTATGAACGAAGTTTTGAATATTTAGATATATCCACATGTCTCTCATGTCTAATTGCAAGGGCTGCCTCCATCATTGAATAGTTCGCCCACAAAGTTGAAGATTTGATCTTGGACCAAGCTCCAAGACGTACCTATACATTACAACATTTTCTGAGAAAGAACTTGCATTTTTATTCTCACGATAATCCACGAAACGATTGTATGCATAGTAATATTTTTCACTGGTTTTTGTTGGCAACAAATCCAATATCTACCTCCGTGAGTTTTGGAGGGGTCCTAGAAATGGAACAGTCATCATCACTCATTTTACACTTTACTTTTTAGAACGTTCGTAAACACGGAAAACACTATGGGAAACCACCAAAAAATAAACTTTTCATACGTCAAGTTTGACAATTCAATATTTCTTTGATTCTATAGTTCAAAAACAAATATTTCATGATATCCTTTATTTGTCAATAAAACTAATAATGCTCATTTCAAATTTTCAACAAGTTGATTATAATAACTTATGTCCTTTGAATAAATTTCGGAAAAATAGTATGTATACCTCGTAGGAAAAGCCACATTTCCGGAATGTACTGTTACCGTCGCGTCGTGTGTAATATTATTCTATTTTATTCTTGAGCGGAAATATTTAACTTCAACACGCATCGATTATCAAATAATCGACTTGAAATTTTCAAGTCCAAATATCTGGAAACGGTTGCTTAGAGCGACTTTATTTAAAAAAAAACGAAAACAAAAATAAAACTTCAACACCCTGTATCTTGGAAACGAAGCGTTTCCGGACATATATTTATTTGGACAATTCATATAAGAATATTGTGAGGAATCACACTTTTGAATCACCCTGTATATTATCTCCGACTTGATTTATTTCACATCTCATTTTCAAAATATGCTCCTCGTTTTAAATAAATATTGGTACGTTGTCTGTCTATCTCTTTTTGAACATACTACGAGTTTGACTTTTCATTTTATAATGAATCGTTCCAATGAGGTCGATACAAAAATAATTAATCATACCATATTCTCATGATTGTGTTTGATGCAATTTGAGAATGTTTGCCTTTTCAACATGTGTATTTACTTCAACATTTCTCACAGATTGATTGATTTAGTTAGCGCCAGTTAAACAAGCTCATTAAGGTGACGAAAATTGGAGCTATTACCTTACCCATTGAAAAAGTGTACTGTCCAGTCTATGGGAATAAGTACCTTTTATAGAGTTCCTAAGACCATTGCCAAGTTTCTGGATTTGGAAAACCCGGAAAACAATATGGGCCACTGTTTTCGCCGTTCTTCAGATGCTGGAAAATGCTGGAAGAATCCGTTTCTAAGAAAATTTTTTGACAGTTCTATCAACCATTCAAATTTTGTCATTTTATGTCATATGGAAAAATTTCACCCAATCATGTCAACATTACACTGATAATTGCATTCAGTGCAATTATCAATCACTATGACAACACGATTGAGTTTGACAACTTCATTCCAAATAAATTTCAAAATGTCACGTTTTGGCAATGCGAATGTGCAAAGTATAAATTCGCTAATCAATGAAAAAATTCCCAGAAATACAACCTACAGTCACAAATATATTTGGGGAATATTTATGGAATTTTGCTGCGAACGAGAATATGAATTAAATGAACATAGAAGCTTAGAAGAATTGGCGTTGATACTAAAAGATTGGGCGGTCAATATGAGAAAGAAAGACGGGACCGAATTTAAAGAAGCAACGGTGAAGACAATGTGGACGTTCGTGCAAACTTTTGCAAGAAAAGTACTATATGACTATAATATTATGATTGACCCGTTTAACAATATGGTATTTAAACCAGCCCGAGATGCCCGAGATGCAATCAGGAAGAAACTACAAGCAGATCCATGTAAACGTACGTCCAGTTCGGTTTCGTTAAATTTGTCTGAAGTTAACGAAATAATATTGCTATGAGATGAAAATACTCCTGAAGGTCTTATGCGTAAATTATACCATATTGCTGCTGTAGAATTAGCGTGGCGAGGAGAGGCAGTTGCTTGTCTGGTGGATTTTTTTCAAATCGAGAAAAATAACGATGACTCTCCAACAAATCGCAATGAATACAATCCGGTGTTCAGTAAAACGTGCCAAGGTGGTTCTTAAAGCTGTACAAGTAGTAAATGGTTGGTTTCCGATGGTGAAAGACAAAGCTGCACTGTACGTCTTTTTCATAAACTGATATCAAAACGAGGCGACAATATTACCTCACCACGACTGTTCTTAAAACCAAATCGACATTGGAAAAATGAAACTGACAAATGGTACGATAATGTACCTGTTGGAAGAAATACAATAAATGGATGGACTAAATCTGCTGCTGAAGCAATTGGCTTGAATGTAAAGGACAAAAAGATAACAAATCCCTCGAATAGATCAACTGCTGTTAGCGAATTGGCAAAAAGTGGTGTAGAAGAACAACAATTGCTGAAAATTACTGGTCATAGCAATCAAAATTCTTTAAAACTATACTTAAATCTCGATCAAGAACAACCACAACAAGGTCGTAAATATTATGCGTGGTAATAGATCTTCTATAGTAGAGAACAGCAACGAATCTAATGTTAAGTTAAATTTTAATAATTGTACTTTCACTAACTGTACTTTTGATAAATAAATAAATGTTCCATTGTGTTGAGTTATAAATTTTTTTTGCAAAAAATTTTCCGCCGAATATCCCTCGGACATTGACAAATATGACTCATAATTTTATGACAAATTTCTCAAGCTCGTTGCTTGGTAACAGCCCTCAGCCTTCGGCTTCGGGCTGTTACCAAGGAACGAGCTTTCGATTGTCATAAAATTATCTCGTCTACTATCAATGTCCTAGGGATATTACTACTGAGAATTTTATACCAGTCATTTTCAACCAATCAGATGCTTTATTTCGACATTGTTACTATGGTAACCAGCAAATTTTCTGAAAGTTATCGCTTAATGTAGCTAAGACAAAGTATCTGACCTTTTCCCCCACCCTCCGTGACCAACCAAAAGAATTTAATTTGAAAATGCACAAACCACTCTGTAATAACCAGAACACTTGTGACTGTCAGACCATAGATCACACTACTTCAACAAAATACCTTCGAGTCATCATAGACCAACACTCAAAATGGACGGAGCATATTAACTTCGTTACAAAACGGCTCCGGGTACTAATGCACACCTTTTCTAAACTACGCGACATACTATAAAAAAAAAATCTTGTTGTACTTTATACGTCTCTTGCCGAATCTATTATCAAATATTGCATTCCTGCATGGGGTGCAACATTCAAAGCTGCCATCAGTCCGTTACAAACCGCCCAAAACATTTTACTGAGAATAATTTTCAAAAAAAATAGACTGTTTTCCACAAATAAGTTATATCAAGAAACTAACATTTTCAATATTCACTCACTGTACACTTATAACTACTTATTGAGAATATTCCCATACACAAAAAAAATACACACACATACATTCAAAAGAAACCCGATCAAAAATGAACTTGGAGTTACAAACCGAATTCTTCAATAAAACTGTCACACAAAATTCTTTTCTTTTCTATGGCCCAAAAATATTCAACATTCTTCCAAAAAATCTGAAAGTTATAAAATCCCTTAAAATATTCAAGAAAGAAATAAAAAAGTATGTACAAAATCACCCTGACAAATTTCCACTTTTTTACGGAATTACATATTAGTGAATGTGTGTCGTGCATATAAATAAGTTTTGCACCTTCTTTCACAATGATTACATACCAAATTGTAGAGCAAAATCAACACGTCTTGAATTGTCCAATCTCATTCGAATCCTAATCTGTAACCTAATCTAAATCTTTACCCTACATGCGAATGCCATTCATAAAAACATACATGGTAAATGCCTTACTGAATTAGATATCACAACACAGGCTTCAAAGCCTAGCGTGAGTCTACTCCAGTAATGCATCTAAATATAGAATTCCATTTGTTAAATAAAAACAGCCATTATAGATGTAAGAATTGTAAACCAATTTGAGAATGGTACTAATGACAAATATTGTATTAATTATATATTAAATAATTTTTTTTTTTTTTTTTTTGAACTCTGTTCAACCTTTCCTGAATGTATATTTCCCATTCTGTAAATGGCTTTGGCTGTTGAATGGTGTACCAAATAAATAAAATATCCAGATTTTCGCCATTTAAATTGCCTGGTATACACAAGGGGCCAATTAAAGCATCGCCTAATATCCCTACCCAAACATTCTGTTTTTCTGGATATTGAGTGAGTACCGACAATTTTGTTTATTTACATTACCATTCAGCATAAAAGTACATTCATCACTGAAACAAATATTTTTTAATAGTCTAGGTTCAGCGCGAATTCTTCCACTCATGAGTTCACAAAACTGAATTCGTCGGTCTGGATCATCATCGACTAGTTCTTGAAGAATTTGCATTTTGTACGGGTAAAACTTATGAAATTTCAACACCTTCCTTATCGACTCACGTGATAGTCCTGTCATTGCAGATACTTGCGTGTTGATGCAGTAGGATCTATTGCAAATTGTCGGTAGGTCAAGAAAATGAGATTACCCAGTATCTTCACGAAATTTTCACAGGCCCCTCAGAAGACGATGAAAACAGTATGGCAATTGAAAATTTAGTGCGAAAAAGATATAATTTTAGGAGATATGGGCCCACGAAGGTCCAGAAAGAAAGGTTATTGGATGCCACTTTTGGAAACTGCAAACTGATATATAAAGAATAGCCTTTTACACTTGAATTGTAACTGTACACTCATTTAACGTTTGAGTAATATTCTAATCAATTAATGTTCGATAAAGTCGTGACAAAACTCCGATTACATTTCAAGTTCTTCAAAACTCGATAAAAACACTTCAGTATTCGAAATTTAAGCGCGGAAAATACATTTTGGAAATGATGGCCTTTTAAATTTAAAAAAAGTGTGGTTTCGCTTCTTCAATATTAGAATGTGTAGGCTTCGTAAAGTTAATTGGCTTGCATTCAACTTGGATAACAATGTTAGCCAGGTTAGGTTATTAGGTTGATGTGTTCCTTCTTTTTACGCAACACATTGATTGGAGCGAAGCGTCGCTTTGTAAGGTTGATTAGCATGCTTTCAACATGGATAACAAGGTCAGTCAAGCTAGGTTAGGTTGTGTTCCTTCTTTTTACGTAAGGAATTGGTTGGATCGAGATATTCGCGAGCGGTGCGAAGCGCCGCCTTGTAAGGTTGATTAGTTTGCATTCAACTTGGATAGCAAGGTTAGCCAAGTAAGGTTAGGTTGTGTTCCTTCTTTGTACGTAAGAAAGTGATTGGATGTTTTCTCGTATGCATTCGACGTGTCTCGGCTGGGCATACGAGAAAACATCCAAGTCAAATGCGTTTCTTGGTCCGGTTTACAATTACTTAAAACAAAATGATCTGAAGTCACATTATTTCAATAGGTTTGGTAACTTTCTAAATGCTCCACATCAACTTCATGCCTGATTTTCAAAAGCTATTAGACACTCCCAAGAAGCGTGGTGTTATATTATTTGCATTTTAAACTTCTATTGATACATATATATCCATCAGAACTATCATATCGTCTTTTCATGCAGTAATAGTTATTATTTATAAGCTCAATATATTTGTCGCATTTAATTTAAGTACTTTTTTCCTTTTGGTGGCATAGGCAACGTCACATATCAATAAACTTCAAGAACACAATAACACAATCACCAACGTTTAATTTTTGACTTTTCTTCTGTGAAATTTATGAAAAGTAATCGGAGTTTTTTCATTACTTTATCGAAAATTAAGTGATTTCAATATTACTAAAACGTTAAATGAGTGTGCAGTTACTATTTTAGTGTAAAAAGAAATTGTTTAAATTCAAATTTCCAAAACCTCTTTTTATGGACCTTCGGGGCCCGTATCTCCTAATATTATCTTTTCCGCGCAAAATTTTAGATTGCTATACTGTTTTCATCATGTTTTGAAGCACCTGTGGAAATTTCGTGAAGATACTGGGTGATCTCATATTCTTGACCTATTCCCAAATTGTCCAAGGACCTCAATTTGGCTTGCTTCATTCAGTAATCTTGGGGCTTCCCTTTTTTTATTTTGCACTGGTCAGGTTTCTCTGAATTTTTCAACTAAATCGCGGATGTACACGTGACTTACATTTTTGTCCAGATACCTCTCATTAAATATTTGAGCTGTTCGTAAATAACACTGGTTCTGGGAGCCAAATTTGAAAATTATCTCCACACGTTCTGGTATACCGTAAATCATCTTGGCAACTACAGATAAATGATAGTACCGATCGTACAAATAATGAACACTAATGACATTTGAATGTCTCAAATTAATAAAAGAATTATGGACTGCAACAGAACCCAAAAAACATGTCTACAGTTTACCACTGGTTTTGCAAAAAAGGCAAATTAAAGTTTTTATTTAACAACAAAAAGTACCTACGGACACTTATCATTGAAAATAAAGTTTTATTGGCCTTTAGAAGTTTTTAACATTGTATCACAAGTAGGGGTATGTTTGTTTTTAAAATTGTTAAATAATCATTTGGTAATTGATACACCCTGTACAATTAATATTTATACCATTGGATACCATTTTTAATAGGCTTTTCAATGATGTATCACAACTAGGGGTTTGCTATTTAAATTTTTTAGTTGGAGGTAGGTGGGGCCTAGGGGGTTGGTGATGGTGAGTTCTCTTTTATGTCATTTTAGTTCCCCCTTCCTATCCTACAAACCATTTTGATTTTTTTTTATATCATCTTTTGTTTGTGATATATAGTGTATTGTGAGTTTTTAAATTGTCACACTGTATAAATATTAAACGTATAATTTTGATTACTGGAAATATTCATAGCGGGAACACCATTCTCACAAGATTGGGACTAGGTGAGGTGGTCAGATTGGTATGAGATGGATTATTTGCTTCCGTGCTGTTTAGATACAGATAATTTTCTTTAAAAATTCATGTACGAGACAAGTTTTCCGCAATTAATTCAAGCACGTGGGGGATTCGGTAAGAAAATTTTATACCGGAATTATATTTAAATAGAAAACATTGAGTAAATATTTATTTTTACGTTATTCACAAATAAATAGAAGGCTGTGTGTAATGGGAGTTTGAGAGAGATTTTTTTTCCCTAGTAAAATAAAATATATAATATCAGATAAACTATTATGTAAAATTAATTGATTTCATACAATTTTCTTACTAGGTTTCAGGGAAATGTTAATATTGACTAAAAATGAAAGTGGCTACGTTCGTATTGCGGGAGATATTTTTCGATTTTCCCCGTGCCCTAGTAAAATAAAATATATAATATCAGATACATTTTTATATAAAATTGATTGTTTTCATACAATTTTCTTACTGGGTTTCAGGGGAATGTCAATATTATTATTGATTGAAAATGAAAGTGGATGATCGTATTGAGGGATATTTTTTTTATTTTTCCAGTGCCTTAGTAAAATAAAATATATAACTAAACCTATACATATATACTTAAATATTTTTCATATTCCTTTAGGTTTAATTCTACGAAAAATTAATATTGGCGGTAATAATTTGTTTTTCAAATAATTCAGGAAATCGGGATATTTTATTCTTTATTCTAAATATAATGTTTTTGGCGTATGTTACCGGTTAAAAAAATATTTTGTAATGTTAGCCATGGATTTGACATTCACTACTCCTGTCAATCCATATTTTATTTGTGGCAAGTTCCTCATAACATTGTATACAATCATAAGTTAGTAAAAAAGTGATAATAAAATGAACTTTCAATCGTATGAATTGTGTTCCTTTTGCAAAGAATACAGACATTAAAATGTACCATAAAAATGTAGAATATCTA